>CAEMYA010000228.1:1298839-1380246 GCA_903131615.1 Diplodus sargus | reverse complement strand
GTGTGTGTGTGTGTGTGTGTGTGTGTGTGTGTGTGTGTGCGCATGTGTGTGAAGTTATTCATATGTGAGTACATCAAAGGGGTAGACATTTGTCTAGAAACCCTCCACTGATGATGTCACTTCAGCTCTGTTTTTTCTTTTTAGTAAAACCATCATCCACTTTCTCATGATGTCAAACTTGACCCCAGAGCGCATCAGTCACACACCTTCATCTATTTAGAGAGCGCAGCTGGATCAGTTTGGACAAGAGATAAACCCTTGTTCCCCTGGGATAAGGCTTCGGTCTTATGATGATCATCTTGAGGAGGAGCGTGACGCAAAGAGGTTATCAGGGCCATAAACCTGTGATTTTTCATTTCCGCAACAGAGCTGGGAGTGTGTGCCTGTTTGAGACTGTAGGCACGTGTTACTACGTGTGTCCCCTGCTGTGTTTCAGAGTCGCAGGTTTTAGGCTGCTCATTTTGAGAAGTGAACGGATGGCTGATAACAAACGTCTTTTTGTTGCATGGCCCGGCCGTGTTCCTCTCACATGGGGATTCCCTCGGGGCGTTCTGTGACCCTGCTTCCTCTGGGACTGCATTTGTTTGTGTGTTTCTGTCTGAGCTGCTTCTTCATCTCGATAAAGTCAGTCTTAGTCTCTCCTTCAGTGCCTTTGTTTTCAACCAAATAAGCAGGTTATACAGGGTTGCCAAGCAGAAGGTCAAATGAAACTTTGTAAAAGGAAACAGCAAAACAATATGGAACTATGATTGTCTCTTAATGACTCAGACAACCCTCGGGCCGTGATAAGATGAGAAGTCCTGTCAGGTGATAACAGTCTTTCTGGAAGTCCACGTCTGTTTCTGTATCAAATGTGTAGGAAGCAGTGGACAGTGATAGTCAGGATGATAACTGGAAGAGACCATGTGGACATTACCCAGTCTAGCATTTGATCTGAAAAGATGATCTTTGAAGCTGTCATGTAGGCGACAACTTCCTCTCCAGTGTCTCTCCAGTGTTTTCAGTACGGTGCAAAACAAAGACTTGATTCTAGTTGAAACATAGACGGGGTTTGCCACATGTTCTCATGATATCTGAATGCCAGTAGGTACACATAAGTAACAGGACAAGTTATTCACTGATACTTACAGATATATTGTTATTTTCGCAAATGTAACGTTATCGTCAAAATCTTAGCAAATAGTGTGAACTCAGACGTCAACAGCAAGGGTTCAATGAATGCACATTAGATCACAGAATCCAAATTTGAGAGGATTTTGTCTTCAGCTATTCCCACTGAGTAATCAATGATTAAACTAGGATCACTATATATTACTTTCAAAGAAAATGACAAAGCATATTTCTTTCCAAACTTTCCATCTTCCAAAAATGTGATTAAAGTAAAAATATTCTATACCTTCTTATCATAGAGTAGTTATTCTATTGCAGACCTGCTCAAAGTGGGGTCTGTTGGCCAAAGTTGGTCCGCCATAAGGTTAAATTTGGCCCATCAGATGTTTCTAACCTCCAGCTGTTTTGTTGTTTGGGAAGTAAATGCTCTTTGTAGGATCCCTGATTACTTATCTGAGCATGGTGGGTAAAGTGACACCACGCAGGAAGCCGGTCAATTAAGGTAACTATGCCAGTACTATTTTAAACTTTAACCATACAGTACTGTACCATACAAAAGGTGTCCATAAAGTTTCAGCTTTGACCCTCCAAGGGAAAAAGTTTGGACACCTCTGTTCTACAGCATCAATGATCAGTTTATTAATTTATTAGATTCGATCAACAGAAAATAAATCTTCAGTTGTTCTGATAATCCACTAATTTCATTGAAATGCATGCTTAAAAGCCAGAAGTTGCTAGTTCCAGGTCCAAGGACTTGACTTTTCATTGTCTTATATGATGGTAGACTTAACATTCTTTGGACTTTGGCTGCCAGTTAAAAAATACCCACAGAAGTGGACATTTTCAGATTGTTTGTTGACCAAATCATGAACTGATTAACTGAGAAAATGATGAGCAGGTTAATAGATAATGAAATTGAATGTTACTTGCAGCCCTCAAACATGGAGCCTGGGTATGAACACATTTTGACCAACCAGGTGTATTTAATTACATAAGTCTTGAATGATGCATTGCACTTATTGCCGGAACAGAGCCATTGTTAATGTTATTAATTCCATCTGTTAAGTATCTGCTGTGAAATAGTTCTGTGAATAAGCCTTATCATTGATGTGTGCATGTTGAGCAGATTGTAGACAGGGAAGACCTAAATCAGGTGAAGCTCATCAAGCAGATATGTCAGTGAAATCTAAATAAGTCTGTCTTGCTCTTAAAAGTCACTTTCAGTACGACTCAGGAGCCTTTTGTCTATTAGTGTGTTCACATTTTCATGAAAATTCCGCTTGGCTCCTTTAATAGTTAGTTTCCCCAGCGTTGTGTTGTTTTCTGTAATTACAAATGGAGTCTATTTATGGGATGGAGGGATGAGAAATCTCTTAGCTTTCTGTTCATATGACGAAAAACGTTTGGGAACCACTCTAGAGGAATGCACTGTTGACATCTCGATCTTAGAGGGCACAGAAACACCAGTGACCATGTGACTGTGCAACCAACTATGCATGTCAGTGTATAGTCAGCTCAATAGGAATGCCACCCTCTGAGGATTAGATACATCTTGAGTCTGCTTATGCATACATACATCTCTATATTTGGTCATTTTTTAGATGTAGCTTTTGCTCAGGGTGTATATAATTCTGTATATGGAGGGTTGATAAATGTGTTTTTTAAGCCAAAAAAAATGTCTGCATCGTCACAATGCTTGAGGCAGGTAGTTTTTCGTGTTGACATTTTGGGGATACATAGTTTTTGTTGGATGGCAACACACTTCTAGTAGGCAATTATATGCCACTATCTGTAATGTAATGGGAAATTTGTTGGATAATGGAAACTTAAAGGTGAAGTTTACTAAAAAATTGGGATTGACTTACTGTCAGTGCTTAACCCAATGCCAATGGAGAGTCGGGTGAATTTTCATAGTCCACAAAACATTTCTGGAGCTTTACAGCAAAACAGCTTCACAGCAAAACAGCATCGCAGCGTTCTCCTTAAAACATGAAGTCGATGGGGACATGTTTTAAAATGTAAAAAAACAACTGAAGATAAAACATAAAATGACTCCATACAAATTGGAGCAAATGTAGTCCAAGTCTGTGGATGCCCTGAGATCCCCATGTTATTTACGCTCTTTTAAAATCGAAATCTTCAGTGTAGTTGCTAAGACCACACGTCAAGGTGTAAATAAATAACATATTTTCAAATACATTTTTTGATTTGAGTTTGATTTTTTACATTTTGAAATAAGTCTCCATGTACCTCTGTTTTTTATGGAGAAGGCTGCAACTCTGTTTTGCTGTGAAGCTCCAGAAATGTTTTGAGTACATAATGACTGAATTTTTAAATTTCGGTGAACCTTTCCTTTAATTTCCCAATATTTACCTTTAAATTTGATGTTTAAATCCTCGAGCTATCTGTAAATCCCTAATGCAAATGCTGCAGGAGTCTCTATTTATACATTATTAATAATAATTTTGGATTAGACAGTTTTTGGACTAACACAAGGATAAAGGATCCATTTTTCCCCCTTGAGTGAGCTGCCATGTGTCTGGGCTCCTCATATACACACAGATTGGAGCACTTAGTGGGGTCAGCTTTGGGACAGTGATCTGCTTCATACTGTATGTTACTTGCATGTCAGTGTGTGTATGTGCCTCTCATCCGTTGTTCGTAAGTGTAAGCTTCCCGAGCAGACGTGATAAAATGCACCTGGCTGTGTTGGAGTGCCTCACATCTGCTGAAGCGTAATGGGACACAGACGTCTGGAAGTGCGCCCTCGCTAACATCACCATCATCATCATGATCACAGCACTCTGGAGGCACACTGGGAGTCTTCGTAATGCTTTCGTACTCAGTGATTGGTGTGTGAGTGTTGTCCCGCCAGGTTGAAAGCGCAGTGGACAGTGGAGTGTAAAACCCAATGGTGGGAGAGTGTCTTGAATGATTGCACCATACAGTTACACCCAAGTCTTAGGCCACGTCCTTTTATGTTTTTGCATCTCTCTGTTTCTCAATCTGTAAGACTGTGGCTTGACATCTGCCTGCTTGTGATTCTTCAGCTTCTTTCCTCTTCTGTGAAAGCAGAACTCTTTCTGTCTTTCTTCCCTTCTCTCTCTGCTTGCTTCCCCTCCCTCTCTCTCTCTCTCTCTCTCTCTCTCTCTCTCTCTCTCTCTCTCTCTCTCTCTCTGTAACATGATCAGCGTTGCAGTCGAGCCACCGCGTGCCTCTGAACGGTTGCCTCTGACTTGTAGCGCTGCGGTTGAGCTTGTTGCACATGACAGGAAGCAGA
This sequence comes from Diplodus sargus, assembly GCA_903131615.1. NCBI lineage: Eukaryota > Metazoa > Chordata > Actinopteri > Spariformes > Sparidae > Diplodus > Diplodus sargus. The sequence continues at coordinate 1,375,856 of CAEMYA010000228.1, read as the reverse complement.
ACTGCTGGTGTGGGTGCAGGGGCGACACAGTTGTGTGTAATGCTTTCAACAGACTCGTAGGTGTTGAGTTTTGCTGCTGCTCAGGTTGCCGGTTGTCCACTAAAGGGCTGATCTTTATGTAAAAAGAGATGCTGACGAACTGGCAAATATAAAAATTTCAGTATCATTAGGGTTAGGAAGTAGTTGTTTCAATAAGTGGTTCAAAAAATGCTCGAGGTAGTGTTCATGTAGACATGTGAGAAAGTCGGGTCTGGTGGAAAACTCTGCAGAAAACGTGTAAGCAGCTTGTTTCACCAAATTATTGGTTGGTGAACATGGAAAGGGGGAACTTTCTTTCCTTTATTGGCTTGTGCACAGATACCAAGATATTCAAGAGGAATATTTTTAACCCCTTGAACGTCGCTGAACCAGACAAAGTTACCAAACATGTCTGGAAATGAGTAAAAAATGAGTAGAACTGCAATGATTAGCCGATTAATCGATTAGTCTTCAACTATTACATTTATTGCCAACTATTTTTATATTTGATTAATCAGTTTGAGTCAATTTTAAAGAAGAAAAAAGCTTTTTTAAATGTAAATGTAAAATATGTTCTGGTTTCTTAACTCCTCTATGACAGTAAATATATTTTGATTTTGGGCAGAACAGGAAATTTAAGGACATTATCTTGTGCTTTAGGAAAAACTGATCAACATTTTTCAAAACTAATTGATTGCACAAGAAAATGATTGACAGATTAATCGATTATGAAGATATCATTAGTTGTAATTTGCAATCCTAAATATGATAAAGAAAACATCTGCATCAAAGCTGCATCTTTCCATGCAATTAGCTGATGCAGTGAGGAGATAAAAACAAGCTGATGCACAATATATACATACATACATACATGTGATACAGATGGTCAGGGTTATTTGACAATTTTCAAGGCTACACCTCTGAAAACTTAGTTTCTTTTATTCTTTTATAACATGACATTTTTATGACTAAGATAGAAAATGTAGGCTAACTTGTGATCTACTCCTAGTTCCTAGTTGCTACTCTGAGGAAAACTGAAAGAGATCTGGGTGACAGATACAGCTTTGTCTGTCTGTTTTCACTTGAAGTATAATTTGTGTAGTAGTTAACAAAGCTGTTCAACCATTGGCAGAAAATTGTGTGTTCATGTTGGTCCCTATTGTTCGTAAGCAGAAGAAAGTATGTTGTAAGGGAAAACTATATATTAAATTGTTCACTGGGCACATACAGCTTAAAAAGACCTCATTTCCGACTTTCAGTCAGACTTTGCATCTACTCAGAAAAACATGGAGGCTTGTGTTTGAATGGCAAGTCTGCCAACTTCACAAGTAACTACAACAGCTGATGATGAACAGTTGAGGACACTTTCGTCTATTGAGCACAGATCATCTCAATGAAAGTGAAAAACTGCAAAGTTGCATTTACTTTATGTTTTACAAACAAACACTGTGTGAAGTAAAATCTGATGAATAGGGAAAAAATGTGATTGTTCACTGTGTGTGTGTCTGTGTTTATGTCGGCGAACTGGAGCTGCGCGGATCTTGCCAAAGTTTCTGAATTGGAATTTCGTCTTGAATGTCCGTTTCATTGCACTTTTCCGCATTGAAGGTCGTTTTTTCCAAGTTCCGACTACAATGGAACGCAACATAATGCCCAGAGATAGTTTTTGTGGGAAGGCGGTAGATGGGAGGGGAGACCAGCAGTAAGCAGAGGGGAAAAAGCGGCAGCCAAACTACTGCTGAACTTTATTACTAGCTTGCTCACTCTGCCCACTCCAACAGTGGCACAACAGGAAAAACAAAGCTGTGCATTTCATTAAAATAGAATTATGACAAGGTGGAAAATGACTCAGTCATACTCTCCCAGCTGTTTTGCACAGTGAGGGTTTTTGGTGACAGTGGCTCAGTAATGTGGCACAGAACTGATCAAATCCATCCAGTCTGATTTCCTCTGCTCAAGTCCAAACGGCTTGGTGTCGCTCAGCCAGGGCTTGTTGGCTAAGCTATTCATCACCATCTTCACTGCTTAGCTCAAGCTTAAAGTGCCACTTTCTTGGAATTAATTCTGAATCTTTCCAAGTGGTTTAGATTTATACTTGTTATCACATCTTGACCTAGTTGTTGAAGGCTAGCTTTTAGCCTGTAGGCCTCTTAAAGTCAGAATGATTTCATGTCTTTCACTTCTCCATGAAAGTCAAAACAGGAAGTTATGATTTTTAGCTGGAAATGTGTGGCATGTGATTTATTTCTTGTGTTTTGTTTCATTATTACATATCTATATTTATCAGGACATGACCATCAAGTGAAATATCATTCGTCCATTTCTCTGCTGTTTTGTCTCAACTTTCTTGCCCTTCCTGTCTTGTATTTGTTTCCCTTTTGTCATCTTATGACTTTTCTTTTTTCAACTGCCCACAATTCACTGAGCCGCTGTTTCCGTGCACTCTGACAGTCCTCTGAACTTTGTGGCTGTCTCTCTGATCGCTTGTGGGTCTGCTTTTGCATGGGTGGTGAAAACGTCTTGGGTTGAGTGCTTGTGAACTACCTTCAAATAGCAATGGCATGTTCAGCTCCAGAGCCAAAGGAAAGACACATTTTCAGAATTTAACATCAACAGTAATTTTGTGTGTGTTATTTGAAACAACATTTGTTTATGTTCTGTCTATCTCTCCCTCTCAGGAGCAGCCAAAGATCATTGAACCACTTGACTATGAGACTGTGGTGTTTCAGAGAAAGGCTCAGATCCACAGCGACCCTCACCGAGACCTGCTACTCTGCCCTGTGGACGATGTCTCGGTGAGTCCCTTCATCCCTTACTGGCTGTGTCCTGCCCTCTGGGACTGGCTCTTACCCAGGTCACCTTCCTCAGCTGTGCAGTTTACCCAGTAGTCTGCTGCCTCCAACAGCATTTTGTAGGAGTGTGGGGGTAGTTCAGGTTATATTACTTTCATTTCTTTTTAGTGAGTCCGCAACTACTCGCAGCTGGTTTTTCAAGTTATCATATCTTAGTAAGAGTCAAAGTTATAGTTGGCTGGCCGGCACATTGGATTGAAAAGTACAATGAAGATGTTTGGTCATCGCTTAAAGGGAAAATGTAATTTTTGCAATTATCTATCTCGTTTTGAACATTATTTGTATTGGTTATAGCTACGTTGTACCCAGCAAATTAATTTCTTGGAGAGCTGTTGCATACATAGCTGTTAGCTTACATAGGTCAGGAGTGGCAAGAATCATAAGCAGTCCAATGATGAGGAGGTTTCTAAATGAACCCCTGTGTTAGCCAAATGTATTTTAAAGAGAAACCGACAGTTGTCAGACTGACCTCTAGGTCCAACTTAGACCTTCTTGTTACTGTGGCTGTGCCGACACTGGTTTCCTGTGTAGTTACACATTGTTGCAGATATCTCAGGTGTGCTCACTTTTTGCTTTACCCCCAAATAAACTTCTTTAGATTATCTTGTTCAACTAAGTCTAAACCTACAGTGACAACACACATTGATTTGTGGGCTACTGCTTTGAAGGCTGGAGTTTGGCATCACAGCTGTTGCCATCTTGTTTTTTTGGAGCTAAAACTGACCATATTTAGACATACAGCCAGGCACTGGATAGCAGTGAAAGCGACTTATCAGTAGCTGTATCACGGTCTTGCTTTATCCTCTATTTTACACTAATAAACAAACATGATGCTGTGTTGAAGAGCACTTGAAATTGGTGATTGATGCCATAAACTCATTAGAGTATCCAAGTATCCAAAACGTTTCTGTATATCTATAGCTTAAAAAAAACTGTTTTGAAGGCTTACGATTGTTGCCATCTTGTTATGTTGGAGCCAAGAGCAAATATATTTTACTCTAAATTGGACCATAATTTTCAAAATGATCATTCTGTGTTGAAGAAGAGTTAGAACTAGTGCTTAAGACCATAACTTTTTTAGGAAACTGCTTGCTGGGGTGATAAATCAAGTGAGAATAATGGTCATTTTCTCATAAACCTACCTATAATCTGACTTCTATTTGAGACCAGTGGAGAAGCCCCACCCTGTCCATTAAAAAGAATGCATGCTTAAGGCACTTTCAGACCCCGAAGCTCTGTCTGTTTCATACATCAGTTGGTTAAAAAAATCTACATTCTGTGTCTTTTTTTTCCTCTAGACTTGTTAAATGTATTTGTTTCTATCACTTGGACGATGAATCAATACTGGATCCAAACTCTTTTCGTGCACCACTTGATCTCACTGCAGCCGGTAGTTTGAAGGTTAAATACAGAGTCTCATACTCAACACACCTGTGCTGAGATCTCCACAGTAAACAACCCGATCAGCAGCTCGTTTCTTGTAAAACTGTCTGAGCCAAATGGGAACAAAGGGCTGTAAAATATCCTTTTCTAAAGACAGGTTTCCCGTCATTAATCACTGTTCACCCCAGCACAACAGGCCCAGTTATTTATGGGTCAGTCCGAGGGGCCAAATCCAATCCAGCCAGGTAGCTCTGCTCTAGATTTATTGCTGCTGCTTGAAACACATGTGGTTTTGTTCAGAGGCACGTCGCGCTCCTTGTCTGTTTTCTCCCCTGATCCTGAGATAGTCGTTTGACACTCATCTGTTTCTTTGTATCTCTGACTGTTTTCTCTCATTTACTTTCTTTTTGTTTGTGGTTTCCTGCTGTGCTACTCTTTGATGAGAATATAATGAGCTGTCACTACCAACATTTCATGTATACATGTTTGTTTTTGGCTTGTGTCTATGCAGGAGTCCCAGATCTCCCGACAGAGGAGGACTGTTGCCCCCTCTGTCCCACAGAATGCTGAGCGGGAGGCCAGGAGTCTGTTTGCCAAAGAGGTACGGCATCCCAGCAGTGTATGGCTTAGTCCTCACTCTGTATCAGATGGCATGCTTGTAGCAATGGTGTCCAGTCCTTTCTAAAAAATAAAAAGGGGATTTTGCAGTAAAAGAAATGTCAAGCTGGTATTCAAAGTTGACATTAAATCTTCTCAGTAATATGACTTTTTCTTGCTTTCATGAACTACCACCTGCTTGATAAAAAAAAGACATAAAAAGCAGAAAATAAAACACTTTCCTTGCATGAATTATGATTTCTTGATGACTTCACACTTCACTCATGACATTCAGCATAAAAGGATCACTTGAAGCTCATAAAGAAGCACTGAATGCACAAACTCATGCCTCCCTTACGATATATCATACTAGAAATGAAAACCTTCTGGCATGATGTGGATATACTCCGCTGCTCTGCCAGGCTCTGAATCTGTGTTCCTCAGCCAGCTCTCATGACTGTGATACAGCATGGAAACAACTGTCACAGGGATTGTTAAAACAGACCTTAGGCTTACTCAGCTTCTATTGAACAAAGATCCTTTCAGCTGACTTAATTGAGAATTTCTGCTTGCAGTTTCACACTGAATAAAAAGCAAGATGGTGGGTGATAGGAAAGAGAAATGTTTACTTCTGCTACTTTGCAGCCTTATTTTGGGTTCATAAACAAGTCATATCAAGCTGGAATGTTCTCCCCAGAAAAGGGAACTGAGGGCTGTGTCCTCCTCCGTGAGTCACAGTCCATGTGCTTGGTTTCTGTCATTTTGCTAATATGCCATGCTCGTTATATTTGAGAGTCTCTGCTGCCCCTAATCCAGCTCTCTGTGTTGCCCTGTTTGGCAGTGCATCAAGAAGTACAACACCGACTGGCATGTCATCAACTACAAATATGAGGCTTACTCTGGTGACTTCCGAATGCTGCCAAGGTAAGGAAGATGAGAAAAAAAAACATTTTGACAGATACCAAATCAGAAAATGTAGAGGTTAGGGATCAGAGCTCTGGATTGCTAAACAAATACAAGAGATTTACTCTGCTCACATGGCTCTCTGCTGGATGACGACATGCAGTGAATCACTGTTCCTGTGTATTAATACAGCTCTGATACTTCAGAGTTCAGCCAGATTTCCCTCTACAACACAACAGGTGCAGGCCAGATGTTCGGAATTTATATGTTAATGGTGATAAAGCTTCCTTTCATACTATTTTTGTCACAGCAAACTTCACTTGAACCCTAAATTGGAGTGAAACAGGCGGATGTGTAACAGTATTCTCCCAAGTATTCTTGAAGTCCAGAAAATATCAATTTAATGCAAGAACAGAAAAACTTGCACGAGAATTTGGGTATGCACTGACTGTAAAAGTCTGGGCCGATACTGACACAAAGTTTGAAATAACAATTTGTCTACTAGCCAAAGCTGATACCAATGTGTTCTTGTTGTTGTTTATTTAAGTTGTCATTTATTCATCCTTTCATGCCAGGGAAACCAGTGAAAACAAATAGATTATCAAAGATAACTGAACTACTAATTTATGAAACAACTTTTAATATAACCTTTTAGGCAGTGTTACAACTACCTACTCAATAATTAGAAGTATTTATATAGCTTAACAAACTGATGGCAGCAATGCCATGCTGAAAATGAATGTACCTGCTTAAAATATGTGACACAAAAGATAAACACCAACCACTGCCATTCAAAGCAAATATTACCAGCGCTCGGCTAAAGTGTCGTTGCATTCCTATATAAGATCTACTAACCAGTACAGCGCATACAAATGTAGCAAAGGAGACAGTGCAAGATGAGCCGATCAGGCAGTGATTTGTTGCCTGCTTCACAACGAGTAAAGACGTAGAGAGAGAGCAGACCTCACCACAGGAGAAATACAATCGGGAGGGGGCTGATTTATTGCAGACTACTGACCCCCTCTCGCTGTCTCTTCATAGCAAAGGCCTGAAGACAGACAAGCTGCCGGCTCACGTGTTCGAGATCGATGAAGATGCCAAAGATGAGGTGAGTAGAGGGGTCCGAGTGGCGTTAGATCACAGACATTGATCACCGACTGCATTGAAGATAAGTGGACTGCTATTGACTCAGTGGGCCCATCGTGGACAGATGCACCATACATGCTTGAGGAAATGACAAAGAACCCTTTAGCCTTTCCGCCTTTCTTTTAAGACACAAATTTTGGCTCCTTCAAAATGTCTGAAGATGTAAACGCACAGCGCTGCCTTTGAACTGGTAATTGTGCTGGAAGATTCAATGTGACTTATGGTCCACCAGTCCTTCAGTCCGACCAGCAGTGTGATCCCTCAGAGACTGAATATGGAGCAGAGAAACCAGCAGCCTTATATGTCCTATAAATAGCCCTCATCGATCCTCCTCCCAGGCCTCATGCCGGATGCAGATAAACTTAGACAGAGAGGGTTTAATTGGCGGAGAATAAATGCTGCTGTACTGCCAGGACGGGGGGGCACACATGCATTTAAACATAAATTACAAATATTTGTTTTTCTGTGCCCTTCATCCGATCTCACATATACATCCACAAGGCCATAACAGTAAATCCATAATAATGAATTCAGGGACATAGGTGACAGTGCTAAGTATGCTACAGTTCCGTATATGAGGGTGTGGTGGGGTGTGCATACATAGTGGCTGCTGTCAGTTGTCTGAGAGATGTATGGAAGCTGAGGGAAGAGAGAGCAGCCAGCCAAATAGATTATAGGACATGGCTTGAGCGAGAGGAGGATGTGTGACACTCAGAGGACAAAACACCGCTTCAGTGTGATGAGGCTCATCTCCACTGTTCACACACGCCCCTTTTTCACTTGATGTCATGATATGCGTGTCATGTCCCAGGCTTACATTAAGCTAATTAGGACGCCTTGTACTGTGAATTTCTCCCGAGTGGCTACACGTATTTGTGGTGTTCATGTTTGTATTATAGTGCCTATTCCCTTGTGATGAATGTTTGTTTGCTGTCAAGCTTTTGAATAGTCCCATGTTAGTTATGAGATAGAATGGCTGTATTGACAGGATGAAGGTTGAATTACGATGGGAAAATGATGGGAAATCAAAGGCATGCACCGTTTGGCTGACAGTATATGATTAGAATTGACTGATTATTTGAATTTACTTTAACTGTGATCAGTGAACAGCTACTTGTCAGAAAAAATGTGAATGTTTCATGCAGATATGGCAATAGAAATTGACTATAACATTAAGCTGTTGAGACTGTCTAATGTCAACAAGCACAGTGATGCTTAATATGTAAGAGCCATTAACCTGAATTGACCTGCATTATAACGTGCAACTGTCTTAATTGATTCCCAATGTCTGTTTTTGTGTCCGTCTGTTTCTCTGTCAGGATTCAGCATCGCTGTGCTCCCAGAGGGGAGGCATCATGAAGCAGGGCTGGCTTCAGAAAGCTAACATCAACAGCAGCCTGTCTGTCTCCATGAGGGTGAGTCACCAGCAGACCTCCTGTCTGTTATCCACACAACATAACAGCAACAAATGACACAACAACAGTAAAAATGTTGGGTCCACGACAGAGCTACAGAGACGTGGCAACTCTTTGTTGTTCTGCATGACTGGTGCACCATTAAAACTACACTTTCCTTTATCAGCTTCTGCATTGTTCTATCCCATCGTACTGTACTGTATAATATAATCAGGACTTTTTTTTACATCATTGCCTACAGTACACTAACATCAACATTTACATCTTTGATATTTGATAACAGAAATCTGCTATAGCACTTTTCAGTGGTGCTTTATACAATAAGAAAAATACCATAAATGCACTGCAGTGAAAGCAGTGTTGTAAATATATAAACAAGAAAAAAGGCAGTCACATAAATGATAGGGTGGTCAGAAGCATCTTGTAAAGTTGTTATCAGTGCAGCATCTGAACCATCTTTCCTTCAATCAGGAGAGTGAATCTAACATAAATGTTGGTAATATCAAATGTATTTAAACCATATTTCACAGTATATTTCTCTAAGTAAGGATGCAATGATTATAAGTATTGACCGTTTGATTATAGCTGGAGGGAAAGAAATCCTGATGCATACAGTTTCACATTAATGCATTCATTTGTGTCATACCACTGGATGTATATTAAATCACATGGGCATTTTATGAAGAGTTTGTATTGCATTTTGGTTTGTAAGCTTTGTTTTTTGTTTTTAGATGCTGCATTTTAAAGCAGAAATAATACAGTAACCAAATAATACAGTATTAAATTATAAAGTGAATTAAAAACAGTCACGTCAAAGTGCGGTGTTGGTAAGCCAGAAAGGAAAGTAAAACATCTGTTATGTAGGTGTTCTGTCTTTGAGGAGATTACATGACAGCACGAGTGAATTACCTGAGGTTTTTAGCTGCAAGGCATTTTAAGCTGTTGCACAAGGTTTGTTTTCAGCTCGCCTGCAGTCTGCCGATTGCGCCGGCAATTGTCTATGTTTGTATATTTGACATACTGTTCAACCGTTGTTCAGAGAAGCATAATGTAGCATAATATCCCTTTTTGAGTGGAACAGACATGCTTGGTGTAGCTGAGCCTTTACATTTACAGAACTGTGACATTTTAAACCATGTTTAATAGCGAGATTGGTCCATCGCTGCAGCCCTGATTACAAATTCGTTTGTACTTAGATATGAAGTTGCCTGACTTGCTTTCCACTGCTTTGAATTTCAGGTGTTCAAAAGGAGATACTTCTACTTGTCTCAGCTCCCTGATGGCTCCTACATCCTCAACTCCTACAAGGATGAGAAGAACTGCAAGGATACCAAAGGATCCATCTACCTGGACTCATGCATAGATGTTATTCAGGTACAAGGGCTGGACATAAAATCAAAGAAACATCAAATGCACAGTTGAGCATACTGCAATAACAGTACCAACACTTAAGCTTTCAATACACCATACTGTTTGTTTAATCATTGGTGTATCTGTGCCAACAGTGAGTTTTCTGTTCTTGGCACAAGCTCTCAGCCTTGTGAGAGTCAATGTGTTTCCTAGTCTCGCCACACTCCAGGGGACTTTAGCTGCTTTGATTGAATAGATTTACTGCATTCCACCGTCTTGGGCAGAAAAGTCCAGTCCTAGCAGATTATGAGGGGGCTGCTGCTGTTGGTTCATGGCACGGACTGGTACCTCGTTCAGGTTTGCACTGAGCGGACAGGCTGCCAGGAAGCTTTCAGTGTGATGAAGACATTCACAAGATGAATGAGAGGAGTGAGCAGACTCATTCCGGCTAGTGGGCTTAATGAGGAAGCTTGTGGAGTATGGTGGGTTTGACGTGTGCAGCATGTTTTGCACCCGCTACTTTCATAGAAAAATGATCCAGTGTAAAGACAAACAACTGTCTTTTGTGAGGACCTTGCAAACGAAAAGCTCATTATTAACGTACATATTACAAAATGATTGGTGAATGTACTTACATTTGCTTAAGGATAAAAGTGCTCCCAAATATGGGATGTCCTTTTATCCATTAAGTGTGTTTTGTTTGGGGAAAAAGATAAAACATTTTTTAAACATATGCAATAAAATACAATTACTCTTCCTCCTTAGAGCCCTAAGATGCGGCGTAATGGCTTTGAGCTTAAGATGCAAGACCGCTACAGTCACTTCCTGGCTGCAGACAGCGAAGCAGAGATGGAGGATTGGGTGGTCACACTGAAACAGGCTCTGCAGGGCAGCACTGATGCCAGCCAGGAGAGGAGGAATGGTACAGAGACATTGGACAGTTCCCTGGGTGAGTCAGACCATACCTTCATCTGAAGTGCAGTTACTCAAGTACTATACTCAATTACAATTTTAAGATGCTTGTACTTTACTTGAGGAGTTCCGTTTTCTGCTACTTTGTGCTTCCATGCCATTCAACTTTTGAGGAAAATAATGTACTTTATAGTCCATCCTTTAGTTAATAGTTACTGTGCAGATTGAATCCTGCATCAGAGTCCAAGTGGCACATTGTTAAATAGATTTATTGTATATGCATTAAAAAGGTCTAACTCAGATAATCAGAATAATGCTGATAATGACTACGGATCAGATAATCGGCTACACTGATAAACGCCTGTTCAACCCCTAGCATAGTGTATATATATAACATATAAACATATATTCATATGTTTATTTTACTTTTACTTGTACTTTCAATACTTTCAGTACATTATTTTACCTTTGGATTCTTTAGTACATTTAATATAAGATAGTTGTATTGGTGTCTTTGTCTGTCATTTTTATCAACGGTATCTTTATTTTTACATTTACTCATGAATATAACTTTTGGGTGCTCTATAAAACACAGAAGCATAGGAAAAAATACTTGGAATACACACATGCCTGGATCACCTTTTAGTCAACCTATTATTTACAGTATTTTTTAATAGTCCCTGTACAGTCATGGTCCATTTGGCTATGATAATAATAGCATGTTTCAACTGAGCCTGTTTTAGTGTTATTCAGTGCTAGTAATTACTCTCCCTGGCAGTTGAGGGAGTCCAAAACGCCCCTGAATACAAGTCTGAGTTCTGTGTTATGACATGTTAATGGCTTCCATATATTACAAAAAATTCATAGGCAGTACATATGCTCAACAACATAATAATACAATATATAATATGATAATATTCCATTAGTTGCTGCCAGTAGATAGATCTTAGTGCTAAAAATGCTTGCATCTGCTGTAAATTCCTCTGAAAGATGTAACTCAAAGCCCAGAAATCTTTTTTTCCAGCTGCTCCAGTATATTTGTTCACTTGCACTCCTTAATTTTGCTTCCAAATTCCCTCAAGTGTGTGTTTCTTTAGTAGGCAGTTAACAGTGAATTGTCGAACTCGTGCCTGTACTAATCTATGGACAAACGGCAGCAGTTTCATGCAGTTTGCGTACATCTTGCTAGCATCTATGGGACAGTTTTTTCATATATGGTAATATACTCTCCTCAGAACGTTCTAGTGAAACCAAATTGGCCTGGCTTGGTCACAAATCTCCAAGGTGCCGATGAGCAAGTGGGAGGCCGTCCAGAGAAATGGAGAGTTCTTTCGGTGCCAGCACCTGGGAGTCAGCAGAATAGCAGAATGGCCTCTTCTTAATTTGGCCAGTAGACTCTAAGATATTAGTTTAGCTCAGATACCCACACAGGGAGTCATTAAGAAAACATTAAATGGGCAGAGCTTTATTGGACCTGATTTGCAATGGAGTGATTTGTTGTCTCGCTGGGTTTCTGTGCATTCTGACCAACTTTATTCATGTCCTGTTCAATCAGATGACGACACGACCAGCCAGGGTAAAGGTGAGAGCCTGCTGGAGAGCCTGGGGAGGAGCTTACACCCTGAACTTATTAAGGTATGAAGGATGGATCGACTGTCAGTAAGCTAATTTAGACTATTTACTGTAAAATACAGCTCTAAAAAAAACAAGATAGCGATGGCCGTAATGCCAAATTTGTGGATTGAATTATTTTTTTCTTTTATATATTATATTATCATTATTTTAGTATTTATTTATACTTTTTGTTGTGTCACTACTCAGTTAATTCACATGATCTATAAGAAATGATTAAAAAAAAAATGTCTTCTTAAAATGTATTTAAAGAATGCTATAGCAACATATCTCATCTCAGAAATTAGTCAGTGCTTTTGTCCCAGAGCACGTTTCCATAAACCTTTTTTTATAAATCTCTTCAGGAGAAGCTCTTTTGTTGGATTCTGTGTGTCTGAGTCCATTTTCTCAGCCTAAGAACACCAGTGTGTATCCACAGAGGGCCAGGCCATTTTTATATGCCTGTAAACCCAGACAGACAACAAAGCCCTCAGTGCTCTGTGCTGTTGTTTCTTTCTGTTTGCTCTGGGCCACTCCAGCACAGCTTTTTACCTCTCCACGCAAAAGATCATTTGAGTTTGCCTGCAGGCTGGTCAAAGTCAGAGGAGAAACAAGGGGAAGGAGATGGATTAGGTCTCTTACCGTGACCTGAGGGTTTGATTATTCTCCATTAGATGCCCTTCTTTCTTTGTCTGGGCCTGTTGATGGCTTATCTCGTTCTCTGTTTTACTTGTCTAAAAACACAAATAGGAAGCTCAGTCCTCAGAATGATATTTTGTGAGTTATTACTTTTATTTTAAAACCAGGTAATGTTGTCCTATTTTTATTTCACTTACATTCTTCTAATGTGTGTGTGTGTGTGTGTGTGTGTGTGTGTGTGTGTGTGTGTGTGTGTGTGTAGTACGCCAGGGAGACAGACCAGCTCAATAAAATCAACAGGAATGAATGCAGGCAAAAGCTTTTCTCTCTGGACCCTGAGACGCAGGTACACTGTAGATAGAAGATGCTTCTTTTCACACATGGTTGTCCTATGATTTATTTATTTCACTATTGATTCAGACTATTTGATCTCCCCTCCTCTTTCCACCATTTACACTGTTTTAACTCTCCTTTAACTCAAACATCCTCTCTCCTTTCAACTGAATAATGAATAATCTTTCTCCTCTTGTTGTTAATCTCCCTGCATTCATGCCTCCCGGTCCTCTCTTCACTCCTCTCCTCCCTCCTGTCCGGTATCCAGAGGCTGGACTTCTCAGGCATCGAGCCAGATGTGAAGCCATTCGAGGAGCGTTTTGGCCGTCGAATTGTGGTCAGCTGCCATGACCTGACCTTCAGTCTTCAGGGCTGCGTAAGCGAGAAGGGTGACGGCGTCCTCACCAACGTATGTCATCACCTTACTTCCAGATTATATTCTCTTCATATGACTCTTCTGTTACCCCCTGTTACTTTGTGCTTTACAAAGTGCTACTAAACTTTTCTTGGAAAAATAGATACCAGATAACCATAAAATAAATAAAAGCTGGTTTTAAAAAAAAAGTGAATTTTCCTTTTCACACGACACAGCTTCCATCCTCACCCTCTGCTGTGCTGCCCCAGTTAATACACCTTCATTATTCATGTTGGCCGGTCTGGAAGCAACAATGTAACCGGGCAATAAGAGGATAACACAATGTTGCAGCGTCTCATATAGTTAAGAATAAAATCAGTGTGAAAGCAAAATATATTAAGTACGTATATTAACTGTATATATATGACCCACTGATGTTGCTACATCTTTTTACATTTCAAGAAAAATCTAGAAGCTAGAAGCTTTAAACTTCGTAGCTCTAAATGAGTCATGATTTAAGGTTATGTAAGAAGTCAGTCTTAATATGGAAATGTCTTGAGTATGTTATCAGCGAAGTGCTCCTGGCAGCATGAGGCAGCAGTTTGTGTGAGCGCCGCCTTTGTCAGAGTAGATTGCTGTAATCATAAAACATTGAGTTAGACCTCCTCCGCCTGCTACTTTCTGGTGCATTAGAGGGGCTGCTGGGAGAACTGAACTGAGTCATATTTGTGGTCTGGAAGCAGCATGCGCTCTCTTCGTCCCCCCTCCTTTCCCTACACAGTCTCTGATAGGTTCAATGTTCATTTGATTGAGGCTCGTCCATCATGCAGGAACCATTCAGCCTGGCATAAGTGCACTCAGACATTCAAAAATGTGTGGGCGGCACTTCCCTGGAACCTACATTTGCTTTGGGTGAACTGATAGTAGTTGGAGTGTGTTACACAGGAAGACAATATTTACATTATTCAGTGTCTATTTAATGTTGATTCCAAAATCCAAAAGATTTACTATTGTATGTATTACACAGTAAACGGCATGGCAGATTAAAAGTCTTTATTGTAGGATATACGAATATTAATATTGTAGTTGGTTTATTCAGAGCCTATTATAAATTATAATAGAGCCTATTAATGACTTATTATTATAAAGAGCCTATTAATGACTTATTCTGCATGAACACATTCTACAACTATTAGGACACGTTTTTCCCTCAATGATCTCCTGATTTCTGCTTGCTGATAGTAAGATGGGTAGATGAATTAGGAATCATGTGTCACAAAACACAAAAGTGTTAATAATGTCAAATTTACTCTTTCTAATTCAGAATATGTTCCACATTCAAAAGTGAGGCCATGCTCATAGCATTCACGAGTCGTTTGACTGTCATCAAGCCACACAGGTCCTACTATCGAATTAGTCGCATAAGGATGTCTTCACTTTAGAATGGGGAACATGCTGTGAGTAAGTGTTATTAAGGAAGAATGACTCTTTTTGTGGTACCACCTTAAAAAGCACATTAAGATCATAATTAGTATACAACAACTCTCCGACTCATGAGAAAAAAGCAGTAGCTAGGAGGTTATTGATGTGGGAAGACTCTTATTTAATGGCCTAGAAGTTGTAGAATAAGGTCATGCAGAGGAAGACATTGTTTAGTGCTTTATAATGATGAATAAAATGCCAGTATGCCACAAATATTCAACTAATAACCAACTAATTATTGGTTAATGTGTATCGTAATGCAAAGTGTTACTGTGTATGGGATAATTCCCATACTAAAACTAGAGGGACTAATCTAAATGACTGTAGTGTGAAATGGGATATACAGTAAGTGAATCCAATCCCTTAGACCGTCTCTCTGCTCATCCCCAGGTGGAACCATTCTTCATCAGCCTTGCACTCTTCGACGTCTCGAAGAGCTGTAAGATCTCGGCTGACTTCCACGTTGACCTCAACCCACCCTGTGTCAGGGAGATGCTGACTGACGCCTCCAGCCAGCTCTCTCCTTCACCGGACTCAGAGGGAGGAGGAGGAGGGGGAGGCATGGTGAATGGAGACTCAGGGAAAGGGAACGGCCTGCCTGCTCTTCAGAGGGTGTCAGAGGCTCTGCTGCGGTTCCCCACACAGGTAGACAGCTGACTGCAGACACAGCAATTTTGATTGAGGAAATGACTTTACCTGACTCACTGAGAATGAATAGTCAGAAATGGGTGTGAAACCTGAATCATTCTTGTGTCATTCATGCCGATGAAGGTGCGACCAACACAATGTTCCATTCTTTGTGAAACATATTTTGACATCTATTTCTTCAGGAAAAAAAACAAACAAAAAATATAACTGATAAAAACTGAGGTCAATTCATCATTCATATTCATGATGTGATAAAATAAGATTGCAGGAAATATGGATACACTGTTAAAACCGTAGCACATGTGATGTGATGAACAACATTATGAGATTGATATAAAATGTGATAGCAAATATTTGCATAACATTAACTTTTAAAGAAAAGGTCTAGTGGAGCTAATACATTTCTGCAGTCTACATAATACCAGATTTAGATTTAGATTTGTTTTAGCTATTTGCTGTTGAATTAAAAATGAAAGTCACAAGGACTCTGGTGCTGCAGCTCTGCTTATTAGTCAGAGTTTTGGCAGCCCTATTATCCTGTTGGGTTAGAGGTTTTGCTGATGTGGGTTTTACAGATTTGAAACTCAATCTTAATTTTTCTTTTAGCTGCTCTTTTCTCACATGAGGAAGTGGCTGAAAATGAGAATTGGTTCTTCAATGTCAATAACGTCTAAGTCTCTGGAACTATTCTTATTGCTTTTGAGTGGTTTCTTTAAGCATATTAAATGTCCTACAAGTAGTATTTAATGGGCTATGAAATTTGATATAGAAATAAAAAATGAAACATGGTATGAAATGATGCATTGCATCTGTCTTATTTGCTTTCAAAACAAATACACCTGTTAGTCAGATCAATATCTTTCAATGGGAGGTGGTGCTGCTCATGCCATTTTTGTCCACAGGGGTCACCAGAATCAACAACAATGAAAGTCCCTTGTAGCCGCTTTAAGATACTTAACTACATAAACTAGACAAAACAGTTACATGTTTTCTCTGTGTCCTTCCAAAGACATCAGTGAATCAACTTAGGTTAATTGGTTTACATATATTTACAGGAAGCTACTCTGTATGTATATCTTTACTTTTACTCAAGTGGACTTTTGGCCTGCTTTTTACCACACTGACTATATTAATAACCAGACTTGACTGTGAAGTGTCACCATAACACACTGTATAACCTCTGCAGGTTGGGGTTGGATGCTGTCCTCACTCCTGCCTTAGACAGCTCAGTGAGGTGGCAGACTGCTGAATTGTCATTTGTATCTGTAACAGCGTTAGCATTCACATGCTGACTGCAGCTGGCCTCAGTGGGGACAAGGGATGAGTCACCATATGATGGATTCCCTACTCGATGATAGTGTCTTTCATATAGATTTGGCCTTTTTTTAATCGAAGTGCTGCCCTTTCAATTTTATTCCATTGTAGTATTTCCAGATGGAGAGTGTCTCCAGACAATGCTTGGTCCGTGTCCAGCCATTTACATACTTTGAGAGGATCCACATGACGCCTTAGTTAAGCTCATTCAGCTTGCATTTGCAAGTGATTTCAGACTCCCTTTGGTTTACCAGTGACCTTTTTTTAGCTCAGTGTTTGGTGATGTCATCGCTGTCTTGTCTCTTCTCTTTGCAGCGTTTTAAGTCTAGAGTTTATTTAGGAAAGAGTATTACCCATGTGTGAGTGTTACTCTTGGCTCCGGCAAACTCCTGCAGGTGCTGTGAGATCAGCACACACACATACACACACAGTCTTTTTCCTCACCTCTGTCTGCTTGGCCCATAATACGATTAACTCACTCAGCAAGACTGAAGACTGTTGTAAATTAGTCGTTGCTAGGTTATAAAAGGTTCTGAGTTACTCACTTTCCATTTTCCTGACAAGAGACACGACTGGGCTTTAACCGAAAAAACGGTAAAACACAGCTGAAATTTTTTAAAAACAACTGTTCAAAGCATCTGTATGTTTAATTTGTGGGATTGATATTAAGTTCTGCCAACCAACATCTGTGAAAGATCCACACCAGCAGAACACACACTCACACACGTCATCCACACCCACACATACAAACATGTGCATGCAAACAGAGCAGGCTCTACCTCTGTGATTAGTGTGCTATTATAGCTGGGCAGACCGCAGTTTAATTTCAGTGCATTGGGTGTGGTCCAAGGACAGAACCTCCTTTTCTTGTATCTCTGCGCTACATAAGCAGATTTTGGGAGGCCACAGCCTCCATTCCAGTTCATTACATAATTCACAAACCTAATGCATTTGTGTAGACGCATTTATTAAGGAGATGTGGTGGAGCTTTTTTCCCCCTAACGTTCATGGCAGTGAGTTATAAACAACAAAGTATAAAATGAAAGACTGAAAACCAGAAGCTGCTGCCTGTGATTGTGTTACATCTGAGAAGATGAGTGAATGAGTGCAGGCGGGAGAAGACAGGCAGTATTCTGCGAGTGTGTCTGCCTGACTGACACTGCACCAGTCTTTTCTTACATGTGTATTATTGATGCACCGTTTGTGACGTCCTCATCTATTTTCATCTAAAGCTACATCAGCTTCTTAGATGTTGCAACTGTTCTCTTGGTTTCGGTACTTACGCTAAAACTTTAATGATTTCCAAAATTACTTCCTGCTTCCTCTGTCTACATTTTTGTTTCTGCTCCCACTAACATCTGGCGATTTTGTTGTGTGTTTTTGAACTTGTACATGTGCACATTAAAATCCACTTGAGTTGTTTGTGTTAACTGACCTTACAAGCTTAAAGAGAGCCCCATCTTACCAAAATAAATGTGAGCCCCAATGTGGTTTTCCTGTATAACCTTCAGCTAACAGCAGACACTTCCTCTGCACTTGCCTTGTAGAGAAGCAGTTGATGAAGACTAACGAGACATTTCAAGTTTGAATTGCTGATAATTTCAGCAACAGGTGGTCTTGATGAAGTGGTTTCTTGTATCAGTCAAGTGATCATTTCTTCTTTTCATGTTGCTAATAAAGAAAACCGAGAAGGAGCATTGAAAGACACTGACAGTCTGTTACTACACATATATTGTATACTATGGGGTTCATGCTCTATGTAATGTGTCCTCACACCATTTATCTCTCTATCCTCCAGGGTATCTTTTCGGTGACCAACCCTCACGCAGATATCTTCCTGGTGGCCCGTGTGGAGAAAGTGTTACAGAACGGCATCACACACTGTGCAGAGCCGTACATCAAGACCTCCGACATCAACAAGGTCTGCCAACCTTAACTCTTTTATTAAATCACTCAAACATAAATGCATAATAAAAACAACAGCAATGTTTTTTGAACATGTCTGGCTTTTCTCTTCTGTATTGATTTCTTTTTTTCTGTTTGTCTGTCCCCGCAGACTGCTCAAAAGGTGCTCAAAGCTGCCAAGCAGACATGCCAACGCTTGGGCCAATACAGGATGCCATTCGCCTGGGCTGCCAAGTAAGACTGGAATACTCCATGAGTCAAAATATTACCCAGTACTGAATCTGTTTGGATCTTTGGAATGGCCTGATACAAATGCATAAAAGATGTCATCATAATATAACCCTGATTCCAAAAAACACAGGTTCTGCTCACTTTGTGTGTTTGCAGGCCTCAAATCCATATTGAGTGTTTATTTACAAAAAACATAATAGTTTGTCATTTTGAATATTACACATCTTGTCTTTTAACCATATCCAAGTGGTTATGGGTTAGGAAAGGATATCAAAATTGACCTTTTTTGGAATCCGGGTAAGATAATGCATTGGATTTTTAGAAAGCTTGAAGTCTATTCATTTAAAATGTATTCGTATGTCACACGTCCTCTATATATTTTGACTTGTAGGTGTGAAAAAGTCTTGTAGGTGTGAAAAAAAGGGTTGTGATCATTTTGCTGTAAAGATATTACAAAGATTGAATGTAGCAAACTAGAAATTCCTCTGAGATTTCATTTGATTTTCAATTGAAAGGTTAGTTGAATTGCAGGACATGTAAAAAGTTGTCCGCTTCAGGCAGGTCTAATGGAACAGATAAACTTCTATTTTAGTCAGTTCAGCTGTCTATACAGGCTGCATGGCTGTTAGCAAAAACACAACCCAGAGCCTTAATGCATCCTGTGTAGACACAAACAGAATTGAGGTTGCTATGCTGATACACACAATACTAGTATCAGCCAAATCTTACATGTGGACAGTTCAGAAGCTTCACATTGACAATCAGTGTAATACTGATGCAGTGAAATAAATATGAGCAGTCTAACTTCCTTCAGATGAAAATGAATTGTACTTCATTAAACTTGCATACGATTTTTTAAATAAAACTCCATCGGAAATGTGATGTTTGGCTGTTTGTATGAGCCGTCTCTGTAGCCATGTGTAATCTGTTTCCAGGCAGGTGTTCAAAGACGCTCAGGGCGGCCTGGACATGGATGGGAAGTTCTCTCCTCTCTACCGCCAGGACAGCAGCAAAATCTCCACTGACGACATCATCAAGCTGCTGGCCGACATCAGGAAGTGAGTCATCAGCGCTCTTCTGCTATTTTAGCAAGTGCTTGGTTACTGTAGCTCAAAACACTCATGCCTGTGCACGTTTATTCTTTTGTTTAATGTGTATTTTAAATGGTATTGCTTAGAACACCACCTTTGTGCCAACTCAGGATTTAACTCATCCCATAAAAAAACCCACTACATTTTGATAAGTCCTTTTCTTCAGACCTGATTGGACTTTGTTTCATATTTTAAATCTCTTTCCTCATCAGACCTGAGAAGAGCAAGCTTCAGACAATCCCTGGACAGTTGAATGTCACCATTGAGTGTGTCCCACCTGACTTCTCAAGTATGTTTTTATTTCTAAACACTCTCTTGATCCTAACATCCCTGCATTCATACATTCCATGCATTCTAAACCGCTTTGTGTGCCTACACTGGAAAAACATAAATGTAGCTATAGATTCATTCATTATAATCTGCTGTTGTAATTTTTGTGAGCCTGCTGTAAGTTTAAGAAAAGCCCTTGTGATCACATCTGCAGTTCCACCAAGTAAAATAAGCTTAAGATAAACTTAAAACAATGATAACAAGTGCAATGACCAAACCTTCCCTCACAACACATAGGATACAAACAATACAGACTGGCAAGTGAAAGAAAGTCAGTTTTTGGGTTCTCAAAGGAAATGTGGATAAAGAGAAGAAAAGGAAAGAGGATTTTGGTTGATGGGTTGTACCCACGTGGAGGAAAAAACACGATTAGGGAGGTACAATAAAGGATAAATGATGGCCTCCAGCATCAATGGCAGCAGTTGAAGAAAGTACTCCGAAACCCTGCCAGGAAGAACTTAGGATAATTGTAAAAAAACAAAACAAAACAAACTTTCTGTGCAGCCCCAAAAACAGTGAACATATGATTTGCAAGCTCTTAATTGCTCTTGTAATCACTATCAGTATCTGAGTTTGTACTGACTAGCAGTTTGGTTGTTGGTAGTGTACTTAGCTCAAAACAAAGACAACACCTGCACTCACAGAGACATAGTCCATGAATAAGCCACCCAGAAATGACTACTCTTAATAAAGAAGGCATGATGACTGTAATCAGAAAAAGAATGACACGTTTTACAAAATGAGAGGTAAATCATATATAAAGCTGAAGACTGGGCACATTCAGAACTATAGAACCCAGTATAACAAATGAAACTGCATTGAGTTCATACTTCCACATAGTTTATAAGAATGAGATCTTCAGAGAAAATGACTATGCTTAAAACTTTCTAAAATGCAAAATGCTGAACAGCTCAAAGCATCCAGTTAATTAGCTCACAAATATGCTGGATGACCTTAGGTTGACTCTTTGGGATGGCACCAGAAACAGGACAGCTTCAGTGGCACTTTGGTCCCATAACTCGTCTGCTCCCATCCCACAGATACGGTCACTTCCTCTTACATTCCTGTCAAGCCCTTCGAGGATGGCTGCGAGCGGGTGTCGGTGGAGGTCGAGGAGTTTCTCCCCGAGGAGGCCAAGTACAACTACCCCTTCACCACCTACAAGAACCAGCTCTACATCTACCCCTGTCAGCTCAAATACGACAACCAGAAGAGCTTCACCAAGGTGTGTAGAGTTCAGAACAGTGGTGATGGGAATGAATATTGAAAATATTGGGGCTTTGACTCAGTTGGTCACTTATTTATTATTTGCTTTGCTGTGTGCATTGATTGAGTGATATAATGTTTCCTCCACGCCAGGCTCGAAACATTGCAGTCTGCATACAGTTCCGAGATTCAGATGACGAAGGTGGAGCCCCTTTAAAGGTGAGTTTTATGAACTGTTGATATTTTGGTATGTAAGCTACTGCACATCCTAGTAATACACACGTCTTACTTTGTCAGTTGTCTGAGGGTGTATATTATCTTTGAATCAGGGCTGCTGATCAAATAGAGTATGACAGAGTTTTAAGGCCAACGTGTCTACACTGAGATTTTTGGAATAAAGATAATGATAATGTCACAAATGTCCAAAATTAGATTTGATCAACAGCAGAGCTTCACAACAGCATAGCACATGATAAATTATTCTTTTTATTGCTTCTCACAAAGTGGAAGTCAGGGTGCAGCTGAGGGGCCAGGGAAGGGAGAGAGGAAAAGCTCCCAGAAGCTGGTTATTATAGCTGGCAGGAGGAGATAATGAATGGTCACTCTCTCTCTCTCTCTCTCTCTGTCTTCTCTTCTCTTCTCTCTCTGTTTCTCTCTGTTTCTCTCTGGCCACACATGTCAAATATCTGTGGGTGGAAACAAGTCATCAAAGCACCGCGGATTGTTTTCCTTTTCACTTTTCCAGAAGGACGGAGGAAAACAGAAATACTTCAGCTTGAACCGCCAAAACATTTACACTTGATGCTCTCGATCGAGACAGTCCAGACAGACAGATCAGCGTGCAGTCTCGCAAAGTATCTCTCAGATACTGTAGATTACTACAGTCTGGTCTCAAACAATGCTAGAAGTACAGCAATGGAGGATGTTATTTACAAACAGTGATCAGGAGCCAGCAGCACACCTGTCCGGAGATTTTAATCAGGAAGGTTCTGGGATTTAGAGACTCAAATCTGGGAGGGAATTCTTTTGAAGCTTTCGGAACAGGAATGTGAAAAATTAAGGATATGGAATGTCCCAGAGTCTGTGAATTTGAAATGCCTCTAAACTGTTCTCTCAGTCATGAATCATAGCTTGTTGACCAGTCAAACCCACACTCATGAGCCCAGGTGTGATTTATTTGTGGGCTTTCCAGAAAAATGAGCCAGTAGAATAGAATGGTACATTACATGTATGAACAGGACGTCCTCGCTGACTGATAGCATCCGAGGCAGCTTCTTGAAGCCACACCTCAACCCTCATCCTGAGTTGGGTAATCAGGAGTCCCATCAGCCCCCTTTGCTGCTGTAAGGGCTTCCTGAATGTGTTGTTTTTCCATGGCACTACACACACCATGCACCACCTACAGACCTACTGTACCTTGTGATCTCCAACAATAGATCTTTGCAGAAATCTGTGTAATCCCCCCACCCCTCCTTCTCCTCCACCACCACCTCCAGCTTCTTAGCAGACCGAGCTGAGAGCTGAACCCTGTCCTCTCTCTCTCTCAGTCTCGCTCATCCTCCAGGCTCCTCTGTTCCTCACAGGACCTTCCTGCATAGGCTCCAACACTTTTTTTTTCTTCTCTGATCCTGGTTCCTATCAGTCTCAATTTCAATCAGTTGGCTCCAAAGCTCATTCCTTCCTCTGGCCAGCACTGCTCATTATTGTTCATTAGAGATGACTGCAATTGTTAGCTTCCTAATTAGAAAGTCCAACCAGCCATCTGAACAGATTTGAGTTTTTTCCTTTCCTTTTGTTTCCTCCTCATTAGAAAATCCAGGTTGATTTTTTTTTTTTCCCACGGTAAGTGGCTGCTTCCCTGCCACAAAACAGCTTTGGCTATTTAATTGATCAGTGTGCATTCATAAAAAAACATATCACATTTGCATCTACCAATGGTTATAGTTGCCATTTGGAAAAGAATGTGATATTTACTGTATGTCATCACATTTGAAGTCATAATGCTGTAATTGTTGGTTTTCTGTCATCAACATCCAGAAAAGAAGGGCGCATATTGTCGCCTTGATTACGACAAGGTAAACAGTGCTTTGTAAGGCATGAGAATGTATATCATTATTCATGATGAGGCCCCTCTTTTGAAGTCAGAGGGCACGCTTTTGATGATTTCGGGTTCCTCTTTATAGTTTCTCAATTCTTTGTTGAAGCTGGTGGTGCTTCAAAGATACACATGATGAAGGGCTTACACACACATTATTTCCTCCAAATATTGTCAGTAATCACAGATTTCGGAGCACTTACTCACCACTGTGCCCAATCATCAAAGGGCTAGAGTTGGATGACCGTTGCGTTTGCTTGCCTTTCAGTGCATCTACGGCAAGCCAGGAGACTCACTGTTCACCAGCAGCACCTACGCAGCCGTCCTGCACCACAATCAAAGCCCGGAGTTCTACGACGAGGTTAGATAACCACCACGTTATTCCAATCTCAGTCACTCAGAGTTAATTTCACATACATCGACTAGCAGTTTTACAGGCATGTGGCGAATCCTTTGTGTTGAGTACAACTTTAAACAAACATAAAAAAAAAGAATAATGGTAGTCATCACATGATCAAAACTGAACTAGACATAACGAGGAAATAACTGGAGTGACAATGGAGAAACACTTTTTTTTATTTCTGTGCTCTTTACTAAAATTCTTCTGCCAGCTCTGAGATAATCCCATAAATCTGTCTCAGGGCAGAGCTGTGGTCTCACACTAGACTGGTCAAACAGTCACACGGCCCACTACACATACACACAAAGCCAGGAGGTCAACAAAAGAGGTACAGTCAGGATACTGTTAGAGCAGTAGAGCAGAGGGGGTCCATATGGCCCTGATATGAAACGGATTAGGATCTAAAGAGTCCTCACATACACCCGCATGCACACACACACACACACACACACACACACACACACACACACACACACACACACACACACACACACACACACACACAGAGGCACGCTCACTGGGATTAACCCCCACATGCTTCATCTTCTAGTCACATCAAGGAGAATTTCTGCTCAAACAGGACAACACTGATCTTTATCTTCTAAACATACTTTTTATCCTCTAAATCCTCTTTAAGCGCTGTATAAGATTGATTATTTTTTTTACCAGAAGTTGTAATAAAATCTAATGGATGTTTCCAACTTTCCCAAGAGAGAACTTTCAACACACTAACTGACTGAATCATGCTTGTGTCATAAATTAGAGAGTCATGATCTTCATTCATGACATTNNNNCATAGAAAAATAGAAAACACAATGCTCAGGACATGAAGCTGAATGCATGTTGCAAAACAAAAAACCTGTGCATTTAGCACTTGTACAAAAAGACAAAAAACAAAAATCTTGTGCATTTACAGTACATGTAGCACTTGTACAAAACAAACAGAAATCGTATGCATTTGCCACTTGTGTACAGTAAGCCCACGTAAAAAATAAAGTACAAAAATATACACAGAAGTGCATTACTCAGCCACAGCATCATGTCTCCGTACTGTGTCAGGCCACAGGACCTCATCCACATCACATGCCACATTTTGCCTGGCCAGGCAAAAAAACCCTGCTCTGATGCTCTGATTTCATCAGATATTACTGTTCTTTGTCTTCGCTGACCACCTTGACCACCTTGACCACCTCGACCACCTCGACCTCCTCTCACACGAACTCTTCCTCTCTGATTTCTATCCATTGTAGTGCCTCACAAACCAGTGCTCTCTGAACTGGCTTTATATATTCCCTCACATCATTAGCCACAAGTGTGATCAATTTTGAGTTGTTGTGTTCAAGTGGGGACACCAGTGCTTTAATTGTGTTTGACTTTTGCCACCTGTGCTCACCATTATGCAGCACAGGTGCATCACAATGAAAATGTGTTGGGAAGTTGTGTCTAAACAGGTGAAAAGTGCTCATGGTTTTGCCAAAAGAGTGATTGATTCAATCAGTGGGTTCAGGCAACAGAGAAATTGGTTCAGACAACAGGGTTTAGTGTTTTAGCAATTGAGAAAAACTGTAAGTTTTTTAAGGGATTCACAAATACTGCGTTCTATACAGCATGTCCCATGGGTATCAGAGTGAACAAACACTGTAATTTACTATGCAAGCAAAGCTATTTTATTTATTACAGAAAATGAATGCCAGTTCAAAAGACAGGAGACTGTAAAGTTTCTCATACAAAGGGCCTCAGATTCAAATAATTTTACACCAGTATTGTTCTGGCAAAAACAAATAGCAAATAAAAACACGAAATGATACCAATGTTGCTGAATGAGTGTGAAATATAATGAAGCTACACTTTTCAAAGAACTAATACATTACATGTGCAACATGAGTGGGGCTGCAGCTAATGATCATTTTCATCGTCAGTTAATCTGTTGATCGACTTTCCGCTGAGAAAAAACCTCCTCAGTGGGCCCAATAAAGCATAATGTAAACCTTTTAGCATTAAAGGCTGTTGATATTGTTACAAGTACTACTCTGTGTCATAACTACATCAAATCTATTATCTGTATCGTTGTGTTTCTATTCTGGTGTTGGCGTGAAGACTGAAATGATACTGATAAATTGAGCTTAAAATATTGACCTGCCCTACTATGCTCAGGTGAAGATTGAGCTGCCGGTCCATATTCATGAGAAACACCACATCCTCTTCACCTTTTACCACATCAGCTGTGAGTCCAGCAGCAAGGCTAGCAGCAAGAAAAGAGAGGGAGTAGAGTCACTGGGTGAGTCAGCTGGATAAATATGTCTCTGCCTTTCACTGTATTGAAATGTGTCCTTTAACCCAGCTTAGTCAAAAGAAAAGTGAACCACATTGTTTTCCTGTGTTTCCACCCAAGCAAAACAGTTCCAGTAATGTCAGTAGGCTTTTTAGACTGTTTGTCTGTGTTGTGTGTTATATATCCTGATAAATGGGGCCCAAAAAGTCCAACACTGCTACTGTCATGTGTTCCAGTGGGTTATTCCTGGACGCCTTTGCTAAAAGAAGGGAGGATGCAGTCAGTGGAGCTCCAGCTACCTGTAGCAGCCACCTTGCCTCCTGGATACCTGTGTCAGGACACTAGGAAGGTAAAAGACTTAGTGAGGAGTATAACAGTCCCCCCTTTCTCTATCCAAATCCCACTAATGGTTCAGCAAAAATGCTTAAGATAAAATAGAAGCTAATAGATATTCACTTGACTTGACATCAAATTGTATAATAATGCTGATTCCTGGTTCAGTGTTTTGATTGCTAATCCGTAAGCTAAAAGTCCACTTATAAAATTGTCACTTTTGTTCAGCACTGTATGATAACACTGTCTTTCTAATGACTGACATGTTTGTTAAAATGTTGAAGATACTAATGCCTCACATTTTTGTGTTCATTATCAGTCCCAACCAGATATCAAGTGGGTGGAAAATGCCAAAACACTGTTCAAAGTGAGGACCCATGTAGCATCAACAATATATCCTCAGGTAATTATCCATTCAAAATATACCTGTGAAGATGTATAGTATAGATTAAGTTAGCTGGTACAAAGAGAGTGTGTGCGGATGACAGTGTTACTGGTCTGTTTCCTCCTCAGGACCTGCATCTACACAAATTCTTCCAGCACTTCCAACTGATGAGGACGACATCAGAGGGCAACCCAGCTGAACTTGTCAAATACCTGAAGGTAAGATACTGTGAGGCAGTGCCCAGTCATTCTAGAGCAGGGGTCATGTTAAGATATGGATCTTTAACAGGCACAATCTGCCTAAGTACAGCCTGAGATTATGTAGTGGTTGAGTTTGTGGATTTTTACTATAGACATATATTTTTTTAGGGCACTAACAGACCTCTGGGGAGTTCATTTATTATTTCTCAATTATTATAATATTATGTATTATTTTTGTTTATTATTATTTATTCTGCATGGCGTGAGGCATGGTTGTATGTCCGTCCGTCCCATTCTAGCGAACGTGATATCTCAGGAACACCTTGAGGAAATATCTTCAAATTTAACACATTTGAGAAAACACATTTTTGGCCATTATTCAACAATTCATATAATAATTACAATTGTGTTATTTTACAAATATATGTAATGGATACATTTATGAAGTATACCCAAGGAGTGGCAACTGGAGGCATAGAACCTCAAGGCGGTAGATGAGAACTTGCAGGACAGCTCATAGACTGAAATCTCTAACACTGCAGGACAGTCTCTTCAACTCCCATCAACTGTGGTGTCCCTCAAGTTTTAATTTTAGCACCTGTGCTGTTTTTCATGTACATAAATCTTAAACATTTTATTTAATTTTTTAAATTTACAATTAAATAGAAATACATCTCAGGGGAATTGATTTGCTCCATGCTTTGCTTAACTCTCTTGTTAATGATAATGGTGCTGTGTTGCATTTTCTAATTTCTCATCATTCCCAATTCTCAGCTGAATATAAAGATTGGCGATATGACATCTCCCCAACTTCTTCCCCCTTATAGTGCCTGCATGCCATGGAGACTCATGTAATCGTCAACTTCCTGCCAACAGTGCTGATGCAGCTGTTTGAGGTGCTCACAGCAGCAACCAAAGAAGCTCCTGAGATTGCTGTTAACTCTCTGCGGTCAGTTGATCACCTGTGTAAAATGTGGCTGCAGTTTCTGCTGTTTGATGCTGATTGAAGTGCTCCCAGTATAACAATACCCTGCTCTGTGTGTTCAGTGTGATCATACATATAGTGTCCAGATGTCATGAGGAGGGGCTGGAACACTACCTGCGCTCTTTTGTCAAGGTAAATGACCAATACAAACCCAGCTACAGTTGTTAAAAATCTAAATAATTATACACATTTCAAATGTTACTATCGATAGTTACGAAATACTTGGTTTGTGTCAGTATCAGTTTTTAAAGTGCATCTTGTGTGTATGGATTTGTTCTCTTTCTCTTCTTAGTATGTGTTTGTGACCAACAACGCTGTGTCAGGAAACTCGGCGACCACTCACGAGGTGCTTGCCACCGCTGTGACAGCCACCCTCAAGCAAACTGCCGATTTCAACACCAGCAATAAACTGCTTAAGGTGCGTTGCCTTCTTCATTTCTATACAGTTCCTGGATCAGGCCAGTTGTAGTACCAAATCAGAACAGCAGGTAGCATACTTGCTTTAATGCAACCGCTTCCACAGAAGGTTAAGCATGTTGCTGCTTGTTCTGTGTACTGGTCTTTGGAGTTATCTCTGTAACATTTAGGATGAAATTTCTCCGTCATCACTGTTGTTATCTTTCCTTGGAAAGATTTATTTTGGGTATGGGGAAATACCATATGAGTCTTAACCCAGTCATCTTGTATCCCTTTGAATAGTACTCCTGGTTCTTCTTTGAGACCATGGCCAAGTCCATGGGCCAGTACCTGCAAGAGGGCAACCGCATGAAGGTTGGTACTGGGTCGTTCTTTTTCCTTTACACAGCTGAGACTGAGCAGATTGAGTCATCGCATGTTTTTAACATCTGTGTGTTTGTCAATGTCAATGTCTGACTCAAAGGTCAGACTTTTATATCCGGTGTGGATCTCATAGGCAAATGTATACCGCAGGTGAGGTTACAAAGCTCAACACATGTTCTGAGAAAGAGCAGGAGCCTGATGATTAATCATGAAGTTGTGTATACGTCACACATTCAGATGCCATGAGTCTGAGTCTTAATAAACAATACCAGACAGTAAGCAAAGTGATGGCTGCTTCTGCTGCTCTTAAGGACAAGTTAAACTGTGATCTGTTTTGAACAAATATATACCTCCGAGTTTATCTATATATTTGTAATGTTTCTTCATAATGTTTGCAGCTGTTTGACATTCGTACCTCCATTTAAGCCATTTATCTTGACATATTTGTCTGGCCCATCTCTTCAGATGCCGCGGGCCCAGCGCTTCCCCGACAGTTTCCACCAGGCGCTGCAGTCCCTGGTGTTGTCCGTCATGCCTCACATCACCATCCGCCACATGGAAATCCCAGAGGAAGCTCGCTGCATCAACCTTAGCCTGGCCAATTTAATCAAGGTCTGAACACCTGCATGAAACGAACTTCATTTAACTTCACCAAAGGCTGATTGATGAGGTCAAATGTCCTCCATCTATTTTATGTGTTAAATGAGAGCCAGTCACTCAGTTTTTTACCTAAAAGTCTTCCTTAGATTGTCTATGAACCTCTGGCATGGCTTTCTGTTTGTTTTTTTACCCTGAAAAAGATATAATAACTCCTCTGTTTTTTGGGTTCTTAACTAAATCTAAAATGCTTGGGATTTTCCATACCTCAGCAGCGTGTGTAGTAACCACGCTTTCCTTCCTCAGAGGTGCCTGACCGTCATGAACAGAGGCTTTGCTTTCGGCCTGGTCAACCACTACATGTGTCACTTCGGTCTCAAAGATCCCAAGGTACATACTCTGACTCAATAGCCCAGCACAGCGCACAACTGCACATTTACTGTGAATGCACTCATCGTGGTAAAAAGTACCTAAAAGTCATACTAGGGTAAGACTTAAGTGAAAGTCTGAAAGTATTGGATATTAAGTGTATTTGATATATTTGATTTCCTGGCAATATAATGTACTACAATGTAAAAGTACATGTAAAAGTAAAATATATTTATATTTAAATGAAATTAATAAACTATTCGTCGACCAGTAAGTGGCCTGGTCATTTTCAGGAAACGATTTTCGGCATTTTTCTGTCAGCTTCTTTAATCTGTTTGCTGATAAAATTAATTAATTTGAAATTATGCTATTATGAAATTATTATACTTTGGCTCTGATCTGTCAAAAATTATTTACTTAAGTACTTTCCATCACTGCTTGTACTCAGGGTGTAATTTGTACACAGTTATGTTACATGTTATGTCTTGTTATGTGATGTTGTGGTGCCCGAAAGGTAAAGTTGTGTATTTAATCTGCACAGAACAGATAAACATCTACCGTTTCTCCTTCCCTACCTCTCTCTCTTTATCAGTAGCACATTTGATTAACAAATTAACCCACCGCAGGCGACAAGCCTGCTTTGTTTGAGAGGCCCTGTCTCCAGGATTATATTTGAAAAATGAGGAGAACTGTATCTATGCAGGGCAGTTGGTAAAAATTTGCCTAGGCGTGTGCAGGGAATATGCTCATGTCTGTATTTTTGGCACAGGTGCTGACAGAAATGAAATTTGATTTCCTGATGGCAGTGTGTAACCACGAACACTTCATCCCTCTTAATCTGCCTATGGCTTTTGGGCGCACCAAGCTGCAAAGGGTACAAGGTGAGAGTCTGATATCATTATCTGCCTTCCATTGAATACGTTATGCTTCCTACCACACATGTAACCACTTACTAGCTCTCACACAAACCCAACCCCTCACTGACCTAGTCCCGAACTGCATCCACCACACCGTTCCACTCTATTAACCGGATTGTCTGGCCCAAGTATATACAGGTCTATAATAAGCAGGTGTCAGGTCACACCTAGCTGATCTCTACCTGCTGAACAAGTTTATCCAACGCTTGTTGACATGTCTTAATAAACCACATGTAAAAAGCACCAAGTGCTGTGGAAATGCTGCATGGATTGTTTACATTTTTACCCCCACTTCCTTTATTTTTACCCCCCTCCCCTCTCTGTTTTTTGTGTTTTGCTTGTGGTCAGATTTTATTCCGTATGCGACGGAGCTTTTTGGCCCTGTAGGTAGGTGATGCTCACCGTACCATACTGTACATCAACGCCGTCTGCAATCAACCCGCACTTCCCTGTTCTGACCTGCACTAACCTGCCATCCTGTCAACTCCCCTGTTTATTTTTTCTCATAGAGGACACTCATTCACTCACTACAATGCTAATGCTAGGCTAACGCCTTCATGTGCCTGGGCCTGTGTCTTGTAGAGGAGAGGAGCTTGGCTGTTGTGGGAATCAACTGACCTCTTTTCTCAGTGCTTAGTTGACTCGATACTTGTAAACACTAGACCAAACAACTTTCATGGCGCTGCGGATTTCGATCTCTCTTGGTGTTTGTGTCTGTTCTCTGTCTGCCTCTCTTTCTCTCTCCATCTGTCTATCTCTGTCACTGGGGAAGATAATGTTTACTCAATTCCAGGCTGCATTGCCTGTTTTAATATTAATGCAGCATTATTATCAAACTGTACGTTATTGTTTGTGTCAAAACCGAAAACCTTTCTCTTGATTCCTGTTGATTTATTGCGCTTCTCTGAATAGACACAATGAAAATTTCCAACATTATACATTTCCTTATATAGGCGTGTGAGCAGTGACTTGTTTTAATTCCTCCTCTTTTCTGTGTGGTGCGAAAACTTTAGTGTCTGAATGAATGTGTTGTGTGGTTTTGTTTAGATCCTGTTGCATATTTGACTGCACTTTGAATGATTTGAATGTCACTGTTTTTCACATTTCGTTTGTTTTAAATACATGTACTGAACTACACACAAAAGACCTGCAACTATTAGTCATTCAACAGCTCATTTATTCTTCATTTTTCAGAGATCTTCTGTACAAGAAGTGCTAAGGAGCTACAGCTTAAACAACAAACACAAGACTAGTTATCAGATTGTCTCCAAGTCAGTACTTCAATCTGAGTGTCCCAAATGACAATACTTAATGTACTGACACTTCCTGTTTGGCCCAACCACAGAGCAGAGTCTGGAGTTCAGCCTGACAGAGGAATACTGCCGTAACCACTTCCTGGTGGGTTTGCTGCTGAGAGAACTGGCAGAGGCTCTGCAGCAAGGGCCTGAGGTTCGACAACTGGCCGTGAGCGTTCTCAAGAACCTCCTTATTAAACACGCCATGGATGACCGTTACACAGCGTACAAGGTGAGGGAGAGCGGGGCAGTTGATGATGGGAGGAAGAGGAGACTAACAGAAAGGGGTAAATTCTGGAACAGGAGTGAGGGTGGAACAAAGAGTCATTGTTTGGAATAATTCTAGAATGATATACAACATTAACAGTGGCGGTGTAGCGTATATTTATCATTTACAGAAGGTATCCCAAAAAGGATTATTAAGTTATCAAATTTAGTCCTTAAAATGGCAAATGCAAAAAATGCTTAGCACAATATCCTGAAACACAAAGTGACTTTTTCAAATTGCTTCTTTTGTCCAACCATCAGTTAAAACCCGAAGACTCTTTTTTTCCTTATTTGATAAATTACAAAGATGCAGCAAACATGCAGAAGCAGAAACCAGCAGATGTTTGAATTTTTGCTTGAAAAAGGACAAAAAGGGAAAAGGGTTATCAGAATAGTTGACATTTGATTTTCTTTCACAAGATTAATCAATAAATCATTGCAGCTCTAGACTAATTCACCATCAAATGAGGTCAGATTTTGACCAGATTAAGTCTATGTTTTTTATGGAGGTAAAAGTGATTTTACATTTTATGCGTTATTTTGTTTTTCCATGCTGCATTCATTTCTTAGCAAAGTGTCCCTCACAGTGCAGACTGCGGGAATCAGAACCTTAGTGGTTGCATGCAAAGAGTTCATGCATGATGTAACACAGGTTTGACACAGTTTAACGGTGTGTTCACTCCCCCAAGATACGAGATAGTAACATCTGTTATGCAAACAAGCATGTGTTTAGAGTGCGGCAGGCATCGTTGATTACCGCTGGGGACAGATGGCTCTCGAGTAGTGTGCGAAGGGAAGGCACGAGGGTGTGTTTTATTATGAAAGTACAATAGTCTTCCATCATCACATGTGTAGTCAACATGTCTGCCTCTGTAATTTCATGTCATGTCACTCACACACACTCAGTATTCAGACAGATGTGTGACAGTTTCCTTATTGTGTTTATTATCAAAAAAGCTCATCTAGTCCTTTTTTTGATGTTTCAGAACCAGCAGGCCAGGATCTGTTTGCTCTACCTACCACTTTTTGAACTGCTCTACCAGAACTTGAAGCAGCTCTCCGCCCAGCCATATACCTCCAGCCCCGGACTTGGCCTCAATGTGAGTCCCATCGGAACACCGCATGTCCACAGTGGGCTTTGTTTCGGATTTCTGTCTTCTTTTTCTTTTTTGAATGTATTTTTCGTTTTCAAAATGCATTGAAATTACATCCTCTGGTTATGCAAACGGATACACAAACACTGCTTGCATACTCCCTTCTTTCTTGTTTATTACATTAAGAAAACTGTAAAGATTATAAAAGCTCAAATTGATGCCTCATTAGGGTCGGCATGAGCCTTGATTCAAATAGAGAAATCTTTCACTCTGGGTTGAAGCATTGTACTTTTCTTAATGTAAAAAGGAAATTTAAACAAGAGCATAAGACAGTGTTGCAAGTCCTTTGGGAGAGGTCAATTTCTTGGACTCTGCATTTGAAAAAGATCGTTGTGTGCACGTCTTTTTACATTGACAGCTTAGATGTAATGCAAACTTCAAATGCCATCTGTCTGAGAGAGTAGCTGTAAAGTCTATATGTTAAGTCATGGATTTGTCATAAAGTTTCTTCCAGTTTACTTGACAAAAACTTAAAGCATGTGTTCTGTATACAACAGTTTATATCTGAACAGTAAAGCAGTTTCCTCTTCTTTCACCCTGTGGTTGCCCAGGGCTCCAGAGATGACCTGATATCAACCGTGTCGACAGACAACAGGAGAGTCAGCACTGCAATAGACCATGGTACAGTACAGCACATATAGCATCCTTCCTGTTTACATCATCCATTATCATCAACACAAAGGCCCTTAGCGATACAGCTACTCATAGATACACAATGTTTATGTAAGAACAACTTGATCCATTAGCAGCACTCTGTCTGAAAGCAGCTTTGGGCCAGACATGTGCCACACATTTGTTCTGGGATGTGGCACCACTTACATCATAGCACTTAACCAAGGATGGCTCTTCTTTGATGATGGAGATAGGCTGCACCTAACAACTATTTTCATCACCAAAAAAGTAGTGCAGAAGGGCTCGGCAATATATACTATACAATATATTGTTATCATGATATAAGATGATATACTGTGTGAGATGTTGGATAACATTTTATCCAGAAATGGCATTGGTGCTGTCTTTTCCTGGTCTAAAATGCTGCAATACAGTAAGGTGATATAATTATTTTTTAACTAACCAGACTATTCTACTTGTTTGAATGCTTTACCCACTTAGGCATCATATTTATATTACTGGTGAATATTTATCAATCTTATTGTGTTCATGTTTTTTTGAAAGAACCACTAGTCATTATAACTATATTATTGTGGTATCGATATCAAGATATTTGGTCAAATGTCACATTTGTTTGTCCCAGCATTTATGAAGTGCTTTTGAGGAGATTACAAAATAATGAGCGATATATTGTATATTGCAACACAGCCCAAAAATATTCTAATGATTATACTGTTTATCTCTAATCTGCAGATTATTTTCATAGTGAATTAATTCATTGTCTAGTGGTTAAAATGCAAAAAAATGACCCAAAAGTGATGTCTGCACATTGCATCACATCTTCTGTTTGACCAACATTCCAAAACCCAATGACATTTTATTTACTATCATTAATGGTAGAAAGAAAGACAGAAAGAAAGAAAGAAAGAAAGAAAGAAAGAAAGAAAGAAAGAAAGAAAGAAAGAAAGAAAGAAAGAAAGGAAGAAAGAAAGAAAGAAAAGCAACACATTTTAACATGAAATGAGCTGGAATAAGCAAATGTTTAAAATTTCTGCTTGAAAGACAACTGACACAACTGAATCGATTACTAAAATAGATGGCTTTTAATCTTCCTACGATCGTTTAATTGCTAAATCGTCTTATTGCTGCAGCTCTAGATAGAGACATTTCAGTTTGTACACCATCTGGATTGACTTTAGACTTATTGCTGTCAAGATTAAAGGAATGAACCAAGGAGGGACAAGGACTTAACAGGGACAGCAGATGACACAAGTTCAAAACACAGTGGACTAAAGATATTTTATCTTTAATTTGATTTCTGCCTAACATGAGAAAGATGAAAATATAATCAGTGGTTTTAAATTAAATCAGTAGAAGATGAGATACCCTGACCTCTAGTAGTCCCGAGTAAGAGCCCTTCACACACTTCCCACAATGTGATTCAAGAGCTTCTTTTCCCTGGTGACATAACTTGGGTTATGTTCTCAAACTTGAAAGTTTCTTCAGAGCCACAGAAGGCTTTAAACAACTGGGCTCCCAGGCTTGGTAATGTTACTGATATTGTAAACTGATCTTGTCCAGCAAAACCAGTGGAATTCCCCTTTAACTTATGATTTCTGTTAGATATCATATCAGTAGAAACTGCAAACCAATTTAGAGGACTTTTGGGTATTTCAGTACATCTGGTATTTATTTCTGCAGTCAATATAAGCCTAAAGTCATTATTGGAGCTTAAGAGAGTATTAAGAGTCCCCCCAAAATGTGTTACAGGCAGTTGGCTTGTAGGTGTTGGGTGCCTGAGTATAATTTATTGTGCTGCTTTCTGTTACGCTAACAATCTCTGCACTGTGTTGGCTGAAGGTCTGCCAGCTCAGAATGGCCATGTTGTCAGGAGAGAAGACTCCAGAGGCTCTCTGTTTATGGACTCAGGGACACCAGACAGCATTGAGGTGAGGACATTTCACACCGGGCCGACCTGTTGTTGAACACTTCATCAATGTAGGTCCAGCACAGCCTGATACTTTGATTTGATTTGCTGCCGTTTCAAATGTCTGGAAAATGTTATTTGATCGGCTCTGTAAATTATTTTCTAATGCCTCTAATACACACTGTTTTGATCCAAATCTGGCCATGTTCCTTTTGAACGCTACTACATTCCCCTCTCAGTGTGATGTTCCTGCGGTCTGAGGACAAGGGGCTAACATAACAATCCCTTCTCTGTTACCGCTGTGCAACTGCGGCACATTAAACAAGTTGAATGCATTACTATCAATTTGATATCCCAAAGATTGCCTTTGACTTAATGCTTCAGTTCTTTTTGATCTGGGCACCCTCCACTGAGCGATACCATATGTTCTATTCTAAAATAGACAGGGTAGTAAAAAAAAAAGAAAGGTGAAAGTAACAGACTTCATGAGAACATAGGCTTATTCATGTATCAGAGCTGTGCGTGTATCTGCTGTCCGGTCAGGCACCCAGATGTTCGATCTAGACTGACTGGAGTGGATAATTCATTATCTGTATAAATACATATTTGTGTTACTTTTCAGTACGCTATCTTTTGTTTATGGTTGCTGGTAATTCAACCTCAACAGCTGGTCACATCTTACTTTTATTGCAGCAACTTCAGGCCACTTCTTGGCTACACAAGGTTCCCCGAAACCTTAGCTATCACATAAACTAATGTGCAGATGTCTGCACTTGTCTGATGGTAAACTCCAGACAGCTTCATGATGTAAACACATGATAACTTGCTGTACTTGCTGTCAGAGATGAGTTGCTCAACAACATAAATGTTATTAATGTGTAGACTGACATGATAATCTACAGAAATTCTACATCTTCCCCTGTAAATACTCACTAGTGTCCGCAACATGTAGTTAGTCACAGCTTAAAATAGTCCCTCACAAATGAGCTTTGAAACCTTCAACTGTTTGGGTGACGTTTGCTAAGAGCATACATGCTCAGGCACCCAGCAACTTTGTCTGTCCCTGAAGAGCAATAGGTCTTACAGCAACATCAAAATAAGTGTATGACAGCCTGAAAACAATATTTTCTGCCATTCTGCCATATGGATGAAGGATACCTATAACAATGATTACTGAAAAATAAAACTGATAATCAAAACAGTTGTGTTTTTTTTGTTGACTAATCGATAAGTCAACTAATTTGCAGCTCTACTAAATACCAAAAATAGCTTATTACCCAATCATAGGACTCCAAACAGATAGTCCTGTCATGATTTTGACTGTTGTTGGACGATGTTCACTGATCAGCCATAGCATTAATACCACAGAATAGCATTGATCATCTCGTTACAATGCAATGCCATGCTCAAAAATCAAACACAAGTACACCTCCTCATTGGTAGTGACACCCCCTGATGTCAGTCCCAGCAGGACGATGTGTCCTGATACACTGCTCAGGGATGGCCCAAGGAACATGACAAGGAGCTCAAGGCGTCACCGTGGACTCCAAGCTCCCTACATCCCTATCCGATTGAGCATCTATGGGTTCATGGGATGGAATGTAGGGGGAACAAGATTCCACTGAACACCCGCAGAGGTCTTGTGCCTCATCGGGTCAGAATATTTAAAATTTGTGATTGGAATGGAACAAGTATTAAAGTATCCTGAATAAATACAACATAAATAGAATAATACAGCTAAACCAAACTGTCAAACTCTGTTGACAGATGTGCAGACAGTGCATGTTAGCACAATTAACAATATTAAGCTTTGTAATATATATATAAAAAATACGATATGTATGACTAGTTAATAATGTTATTATTTTGACAGGCCTACAAACAGATATCAAACACAGTGTCTCTTAGAAAAAGCATATGGAATAATGCCAGATAATTCAATGCAACCTCTGCAACTTCTTATTTCTAAAATAAATCTAGAAAATGTGACGAGACACCCTAACTGTGTGTTTGTGTGTTGTACTTTGTTCTGCAGCTACAGAGACGTGGATCTACGATGAGCAGCAGCCCCATGCCTCCCATCGGCAGGCTGGGACATTATGAGATCAAGGGCCTCCTGCTCTGCTTCCTGCACATTGTCAAGACCTTGTCAGAGGGTCAGTGATGATCTACGTGCCCACCACACAGTTCGACCTTCACTGACTATACACAGGATATGACGTCTCTGTCCCCTCTGGTATTTTGGGATGTAGTCTACGTGGAAACTTGGCTCGGCTCTAACACATACTGTAACATTGCTGTTTGGGAATGACTGATTGTCAGCCAGGCATCTCCCGTTGAAGATACTCCAAAGTCAACATGAAATGTTTATCCCTGTTGTCTGCCGCTTGATTAATTATTCCTGTTTGTCTGCAGACACTCTGAATGCCTACTGGAACAAAGTTAACCCTCAAGACATCATGAACTTCCTCAGTTTGCTAGAGTAAGTAGTGTACTAAAATAACAATTCTTTACTACACAACGGCCTATTGTAATGCAGTGAAAATTACAGCATGTAAACCGTGTATCTGATCCACTAGAATGAATGTGAAAGGTGACTTGGAAAATGGAAAACTAACTGAGCCATTCAGAATAGATCTGGACTGAATCGGCTCTTGCTTCCCTGCTCTATATGCAAATACACACCTACATCGCTGGAACAAACCAATATGTTTTTTAAACAAGAAGGAAATATCTTCATGTATAACATTTGCCAAATTAACAAGTAGGCCCAGTCAGTTAAGAATTTGTAGGCAGCCTTTCACAGTAAATAAAGTTTCTCAACAAATTTCAAATATGAGCGTTTTTTCAAGGGAGTCTGGCAACTTTCTCCATGGATGAAAAAGAAGTAGCCTATACTAGTTACTGTTTACTGTATTTGTAAAAGTTGACATGCTTCCCACACTGTGTTATATTCTTTAATAAATTTGATGTAAATGATTAAATCAGTTCAAACAGTGAGTTCTAACAGCTGCTTAGAGGTACGACATACTTCAGACATGAAAACAGTACAAAAACAACTGCTGGCAGGTGTGCGGAGTCAAAACATGTCGCTTACATTCAGTGGACATCAGTTAAAACCATGGCAAAGTCATTAAAAGGCAAACATAAATGAATGTCCTATTTTTAAGTTTAACTTTAAGTTTATTAGTTTATTATATCGAAGACTATCCCAATTAATCAACTGCATCAACAACAGTAAAAAGGGGCAGCTTTAGCCAACATGGCTAATATCCTGCTGTAGTCCCTGGCCAGATGACAATAGGCACCCTCTTGGTTTTCTGTTAATTTACTGTAAGAGTGGAGACAGTTATATAATACTGCCTTATCAACCAAACATAAAAGAGCCTTGTGTTTTAACAGAAACCAGATGGTTAAATTCGTCAGACACTCACTTTACTCATTGTTCAGCAGCCGTTACAAAGATTGTTCAATAGAAGTTCAATAATAAATTGAACAAGACATCCATGCACACCGTCTGCTAATATTATTATTATATTATTTGCAACTGTCCCTGCAGGGTCTGTCTGATTCAGTTCCGGTATATTGGAAAAAGGAACATTGGCAGGTAAGGTTAGGGAAACCTGACGCACCTTCGTCTTACCTGTCATACCAGCTTTTATCTTTCAAACATCTGAAATTTGAAACCCAGCCACACCTAGTTCAGAGGAATTCAAAGATGTCTTGGCAGATTTTATCACATGGAAACATTTATGTGGTTTGGGTTATTATTACATCGACCATTGTTCTTGATGGAGAAATATGCAGTGTTTTAACGATCTGTCTTGTTTTTAAGAACAGTTCTGTGTTAATCAGTAATAGAAAAGGTTAGATGTCTGCAGCTTAGTTAGAACATTTCTACAGCTGATACAAGATCTCATTTCCTTCTCTCCCTGTCTTTAAAACACATAAATGCATCCTTTCTCTCCCTCCTTCTGTGGATGTATTATTTATATAGGAGTCAGGAAGTGTGTGTGTCGAAGCTGTTCTCCTCGGACAGGAAGTCCCAGACAATGCCAGCTATGCGCTGCAACCGAGCCAGCCTCATGCAGACAAAGATACAGCAGTTCAGCACCATGGAGGCCTCCCTCACGCTCAACATAGGTAACCACACGCACCAGTTCGATGTGTTAAATCAAATCCAGTAAACACTGAATAATATGCCTTTGCGAAAATGAGCAAACAGTGGTGATACGGTGTATGTTCAAGGGACGGGGCCTTCAGAAGCAGAAATCCACCATCAGGCTCTGCTGGAGGGCAACATGTCCACTGAGGTGTGCCTGAGTGTCCTGGACGTCCTCTCTCTTTTCACTCAGTGTTTCAAGGTCAGAACACACACACACACACACACACACACTCTCTCTCTCACACACACACACATACACACACACAAACACACACACGGTGTATGGGGTTTACATTGCTT
This sequence comes from Diplodus sargus, assembly GCA_903131615.1. Classification (NCBI taxonomy): domain Eukaryota; kingdom Metazoa; phylum Chordata; class Actinopteri; order Spariformes; family Sparidae; genus Diplodus; species Diplodus sargus. The sequence goes on along the minus strand of CAEMYA010000228.1, from coordinate 1,335,082 downwards.
GCTTGGTAGGGGTGAGCCATGTTACTTGTTAGTTGCATGTTTGTTTGTTTATAATGTATATAATTGATTCTTGTTCGTGTGTGTGTGTGTGTGTATCAGACCCAGCTGCTGGACAGCGACGGTCACAACCCCCTGATGAAGAAGGTGTTTGATGTTTACCTGACTTTCCTTAAAGTCAGCCAATCAGAAGCTGCCCTCAGACATGTCTTCTCCTCACTCAGAGCTTTTATTAACAAGGTACTTCAGCACACTCATACATACGCACACAGGGAGAAACACAGTATTGCTTCAAAGGAGAATTCGATTCGACTGAGATAGTGAGTGATGAAGATGCCTTTTGTCATTTGGAACGAGCCAAAAACATTTTCGCACCACTAGTAAATCAAAGGAACTGATGGCATCACTTGTCAGGCCGACTTGTCATTGCTACCATCATTACTACTTACAACATCCAAAACAATTTGCAGGGACACGCTGCACAGTGACGTGTCATTCATCACTGGCAAGTACAAACGGATGCATGGAATAAATATTTTATCATTCCTGTGTTTGTTGTTGCTGCAGCTTCCTCGTTCCCATATTCACGTTGCCTTCTTACTCTTAATCTCGTGTATTTTTAGACATTATTTTCAAACACTGTACTTAGGAATGAAAAGCAAGCTCTAACATGACTTTATCTCAGACCAATGAGGGAACCCATTTAGTTCCCATGGGAGGAGACCACCCACTCCTCTGATAGCATCAGAAGGATCCGTGTCGGCTGCTTGCACGATGAATCATAGGCGAGTGGCAGGATAGACTCTGTTCTGGCATGTTTTCTTATCTTACAATATTAGTGAGAGAGAGTGAAAGTGTGGTTTCTGGAGATCCACAGAGAGTAAACACAACAATGAAGAGAAACTTCATTAAATGCAGAAGAATCTCACTAATATTAAAAATGAGGAAGAAACACACAATGAGGTCTCTAAAATACTTAATCTAGAGAATATTCTTTTTCAATTGACAAAACTACACCATTGTGTCTATATTTCATTGAATTGTGGGTAATTCTATAAGTGAAGTCTGCACCCCAAGCACACTCTGTAGAATTTTGCACTCACAGACATTTCGCACAAGTCTGGACATTTGGATTATATCATGACATCAAAAATGTAAGTGATACTGAAGATCTACCGCATTCACGGTCAGTGTTTGTTCTAATATAAGTGCACCAGCATTCAAATCTCATAATTCTAAATAAAAGCAGCTGACAAATGACACGAAATGCTTCTAGTGTACGACAGGCACAGGTAGGACAAGTGATGGGATTGTTTGGGGGGGTGTCACAGCTCCTTTTTCATTTCTAAAGTCTCACTGCTAATTGTCCTGCTGTCCCCCTTACATACTGACGGTATTCCTCTAATGCCCTCTCTGCCCAAAATGTGCCTTTAACACGCTAACATGTTGTCCCGGCAGTTCCCGTCAGTGCTGTTTAAGGGCCGTGTGACGCTGTGCGAGTCTCTTTGCTGCGAGGTGCTCAAATGCTGTGTCTCCAAGCTGGGCTCTCTGAGGGCCGAGGCATCTGCCCTTCTCTACCTGCTGATGAGAAACAACTACGAGTACACCAAGAGGAAGACCTTCCTACGCACCCACCTGCAGGTATAGTGGAGTGTGGGTTTTAGAGGGAGAGAAAGAGGAAACCAGTTGGCAATCTATAGATCCGGCCTCTGCTCGTGTTAAATACTCAATGAATATATATTGTATATTAATACGGTCATCATTCATCACACTTGGTGGTCTATAATTTTCTTTCTTTCTATATTGCCCTTTCTTTATCTCAGTGCTTATTTACCCCAACATTCACCCATACCCTGTAGCCTCTTGTCCACACAAACTCCTAACTCCTCTCGAGTCCTTCAGTTGCTTTTATTAGGTGGATGAAGAAATGTGAAGAGGGTGATTAAACAGTTTAAACACAGATGGACTGCTGAGTTTTCCAGCTACTCTGTCCTCTGTCAATACATATGTCCACCACAGCATTTCGTCTGAATATGTGTTTCTCCTCCTTTTGCTTTCATCTTTCTTTCTTTCTTTTTTCACCCACCCTATTTCTACCATTTCTCCTTCTTCTCGTCACTATCCATCCTCTCTCTTTGTTTTCATTTTGCTCCCTTTCCCGTACAGATCATCATTGCTGTAAGCCAGCTGATCTCTGACGTGGCGCTGACTGGCAGTTCTCGTTTCCAGGAATCTCTTTCCATCATCAACAACTTTGCAAACAGTGACAAGGCCATGAAGGTATGGTAGAAGTCAACAAAGCTGGTGTAAGAAAAACAGAAAGTCTTACCACAGCTCTGAGTCCAATACAATTGAACCAAAAAAGACCTGAAAATATAGCATGTGATCTTAAATTATGCATTCTGAATAGTTCATCTTTATGTATAGGGCGGCAATAGCTCAGTCCATAGGGACTTGGCTTGGGGACTAGAAGGTCGCCAGTTAAAGTCTGGTTCAAGTCCCACCAAAAAAAAGTATGATCTGGGCTAGTAGTTGAAGAATGCTAGTTGGCATCCTGGCTGAGGTGCCTCTGAGGCACAGTGGTCAGTTGGGTACCATGTGTGGCAGCTCCTTCCCTGATCTGCTCCTCATATACACGCCTGTATGTAATGTGATTGGAAAAAAGAATTTCCCTTGGATTGTAATACTATAAATAAAAAATAAGCCTTTGGTGCGCTATCCAAGACAGAATCCTGTGATCCTATGTTTGGAAAAAAGATTTTCCTTTGCAGATTATAATAGTATAAACAAAAACAAATAAACCTTTGGTGCACTATCCAAGCCAAGAGAGGATTCAACAAGGACATTTAAGATACTCCCCATTATGAGATTGAATAAACAGTATTAAAATACAACTGATCTTATAATTTAATTAATTGAAGAAAAACAGTTTTGATTAAAGATCCACTTTGTAAGATTGGGGGGGATCTATTTGCAGACATGGAATACAGTATTTGTAACTATGTTTTTCTTAAAGTTTAATCACCTGAATCTAAGAATCGTTGTGTTTCGCAACCTTAGAAAGGGTGTTCCAAATCTACAGAGGGTGCGGGTATTTTTACCAGCCACCAAATGACGGGGTAAAATGAGGGGTGCTTAGCTGGTTGCAATCTGCAACCTCACCAGTAGATGGCCTGAAATCCTAGACAGTGGACCTTTTGAATGGACAATGGTTGACAAACCAAGTTATCCAGATAAGAATATTAACATTTTACAAACGCAGAAGAGAAATTATGAAAAAAGCATGATATATGGATATATTTTGAGAGTCTATTACAATTTGTTGGTAATACTACCACAATTTAATCTGCATAACAAAGACTCAATTTTATTATACATGATAAAATATGTACAAAATAAGATGTACACAAGCAGTCCAAATTGAGCTTGGGATCCTTTTAGCAAAAAATGCTTACACTGTGACAAAACCACTCAGCTAAAGCACCTGGTATTTACTGTAATTAGTCAGGTATATGTCGTTTTAACACAATCAATGTGTTTTCATAGTCAGAATATGTTTATAATAAGACTTTGTGGTGTGCTATGATTCTCTAATTTAAAGAGTTCACAGCATACAGGAGTGTTATTGGCTGCTGCAGATTAACACCAAAAAGTCTCCTGCACTCCCATTAAAAAGGGGCCTTACCAATCTAACACCCCACACCACATTCTATCTAGTTGTTTAACAGTAATGTAGGTGTGGAAACATTGTGAATCACAATAGAAAACACAATCACACAGCTAACAATACATAAATGAGACTCTTGGGTCTTGCCCACTGCATGCTGGGAGGCTTTCCTGCACGCCCACCTCTGCAATCAGTGCATTGGCCAATGATAAGAGCACTGATTATGGCCTGGACTCTCTCTTCCTGTTGTCCTTATTTCACTGTGTTAAAGATTACCTAATCTAAGAATAGCAAATCAAACTGCGCTTAAGGAATTCAAATGAGCTGGATGAGAACTAACAGGATCAGTTTAGACTTAAAACAACATGTAGGCCTGGATCACTTAAGCCACATTTAAAGGACAGGGCTCGGTTTGTATTTAACTAATGGATGTGATCATGTTTTCACAAGTCTGTGTGTGTTCACTTATCTCTGCATGATGCAGTCCACAGCATTCCCCTCCGAAGTAAAAGGTCTGACCAAGCGGATCCGCACAGTGCTGATGGCCACAGCCCAGATGAGGGAGCATGAGAAAGACCCGGAGATGCTGCTGGACCTCCAGTATAGTCTGGCCCGATCCTATGCCAGCACCCCTGAACTAAGACGGACCTGGCTGGACAGCATGGCCCGAGCACACCTCAAGAACGGAGATCTCTCTGAGGTATCAACAGGAGGACTCTCTGTTTTTTGTGTCATCTGTCTCTTGACAGAGTTTTTTGTTTTGTTTATTCTTCATAATGTGCACCAACCAGGCAGGCAAGTCCTGCTTTTCATGGCAGTTTGGTCTCTTGATTGTGTTTTGATAACTTTGCATACAATCTTATCACATCACTTACAACAACAATATCTCCAGGCACAAAACACACTTCAATGCTGGGTGACAACGCCACGAGCAAACACCTTGCACAGTGTCTGATCTCCGGTCAAAGCAGTCAGTCCTTTTGTCTGGAGCTTGGTTTTCAGTTGAAGACAAATTGCAGTTTGGAGTGTTGTTTGGAGTGTTGTCTTGGCTTTCAAAATAAAGAAACTGTTTTTGGTGGTAGAGAACTATAAAGAGTATTTGATAACGGATGGAACTGATTAGGAACCCAAAAGGTTGTATCACTCCTGGTCTGTTTCAGAACAAAATGCAGCAAAGAGGCCGATTCTTAATGGATCAAGCACATCGAAATATATTCACTGACAACTTTGACATAGTTGTACTGCTAGGATGTAGGCCACAGGCTGAGTAACACACTCACAATGTTTTTTTTTTTCGGGGGTCTTTTTAGTTTTTCTTTTTTTTTACTTGTTCTTTATGATTTAATGCGATGGGACAGCTTGAGATATGTCAGGAAGCGGGATAAGAGAGAGGGGGGATGACATGCAACAGGGAGCCACAGGTCAGACTACAGCCTCTGCACATGGACGCTCTACCAACTGAGCTACTACGGCGCCCTGTGTTAATACAACATTTACAATGTTTTGACAATATCAAACATTAGACAGAGAAGTCAGGTTAAGGTTTGTCATTTTATTGCTGGTTACTAAGAAATAAACGTAGGCTGTTCCAGCCGGGTTCAGTGTAAACAGTGGAATCTGAGATAGAGTTATGGTAACAGTCAAAGTTTATATAATTGTAGTATGAACATTTTGTCCAGTCATACTCTTTGGTTAAAATGGTCAATGTTGGCTATCACTACTCTATTATTATTTAACTTTAAAGGGGTTGTGATAGCAATGTGATTTTAGTGTGTTTTGGTTACAGCAGATTCTATCGCTCCTGTCCAGAAAAAGGTCAAATGTCAGGACTGACGCAGAGTAATGGTTCTGTTGTCTTACTCTTACTTTTAACCGGAGTTCAAGTGCATTTATTTGTATAACTAAAATTGTTAAAAGCAAGGCTAATGGGCCTTTTCACAAACAGGAAACCAAGATGACAATGCAGCAAACCTAACCAGGACCTTGACTGATTTTGACATACTGTATAATTTTGTGTGTGTGTGTTTAATGTTGTTTTTGATTCAGTCTTATTTCTTCTTTGTTATTTTCTATGTTGCTTTTGTTTATTAGTTTTATTTAGTTTTTGATTGCAACATTATTTACAATTAGTAAAGGAATGGTCATTTTGATTTTGATATTGCAAAAAATCATTGCGCAATTTCAATTTCATATTAATTAATTGTCAGCCCTATTTGTGTTTCATTTTTAAATGGATTCTTTGTTTTAACTTTTTTTAGGTTTGTTTTTGTTTTCCTATTCTATTATTAATTTCACTCCAGTTTTGTTTTATCTTAGTTGCACTATCTTTTATTTATAGTACGAAATTCTTTACACAACAAAAGAAAAAAAAAAGAATAAAACTCCTCCCTGTAAATTAAAAGGGACTCATAAAACATCTATACAAACAGAAAAGTAAAGACACAGTTAAATATGCCTTAAATATGCCTATCAGTAATAGATAAGGTAATAACTGTAGCAACACAGACAGGCCTTTTCTGTCTTTCCTGCTTCGTGCCTGGTTTGTAGGTGTGAGTCATCATGTGGTAAATTTACAGTAGAGTGTCAGTGTCTCACTGACTCCATGGCAAGGTTTCCATGTTTTACGTTTATATAAAGCTAAATGTTTTCACTCTTGTTGATTCAGCTGTAGAAAGCGGTCAATTAATTTGCCGCTTGTTGTGTTCTCCACAGGCGGCCATGTGTTACGTTCATGTAGCTGCACTGGTTGCAGAATACCTGCACAGGAAAAGTAAGGCCCTCTGCCCATCTACACACACACACACACACACACACATCCGCAATGTCATTTCATCCATTTGTGGCTAACACATGTACTGTAATACTAAATAAACACCAAGCAGTGTGTGGTTGGCTCATCAAGAAAACTAATAGTTAGCCAAGGAGGGAGGTAAGAAAAATATTTGTGTAAGTCAGACTTCCTCTGAAATAGCAGTTTAATTAAATTCTTAATCAACACTATGAGGATGTGGCTATGGACGGTGTACACAAACATACAATGAGCCCAATCTCACCTGCAGACAGGAAGATTAGCATGCACAGGTGATTAAAGACATGCCAGTATGTTCACCAACTGTTGTTAGATACAGCATGCAAAAACTCAGCCGTCTGAGTCAATTAGACCAGCGCAGTGATGTCTAGTAAAAACAAAGGCTCACAGTGGTGTTTTGTTGGTTTCTTCATGGTCCTTTGTATCTGATGCAAAACCTGCCATCAAACTGTCCTCTAACCAAATGTGAGCGGGTGTTTGTCTTTTTGGAATGTCAACGGAAAATGATAGTGATTAACAGTTGGCTGGCAGGGCATGCTTATCTCTTGCAAAAATTTGTTTGCCAGTTGCCTCGACAGCAGTACTTATGTGATCTATGATTAGATATACAGAAGCTTCCAAGCCTGGAGTAACATTTAATCCATCACTGTAACACATGCACAGAACAGTTCCTCAAAAAATGTGTCAGTTCATAGAATTTCATTGTTCTTAGAGCCAGTTGCTGAGACGCTGCACCTGTAGACAAAAACATGTTTTGTCACGAAGTGTTTTTTTACTCTGTCTTTGCTGTTCATTCCCCAGAGCTGTTCCCGAGTGGCCTTGCAGCATTTAAGAAGATTACCCTGAATATTGAAGAAGAAGCTGCCATGAGAGAAGACACAGGAATGCAAGATGTCTATTACACCGAGGTGCGGCGGTCGGCACAGTGTTTGATTCTTTTTGGTTATGACTAAAATGTGTTTGCAGCACTGAGTAGCAAAAACTGTAAGGTGCTGAAAGCTGGCCAAATGTCTTGTCAGATTGATAGTTTGTTTCTACTTAATCAGGCAGTAATTTACCCCATTTTAGATGATTTAATCAAGCAAAGTTTATGTGTGGCTTCTTTTGTGTCTATTTGTTAAAGAAAGGTATCAAAAATAGTATAGTTATGGTAGAGGCACTGGTAGAGGTCAATTGATAAATTGGTTTGGCTGATTAATTCGTGTAGATATGACATTCTACCAACAGTATTGGTGGATCTTGGCTAGGATGGTGACCGATATTCTCATCCACACTCATATCAAGCTTCTCAACTGGAATTACGCACTTGGAGGGAAAATAATAGCTAAAAAAAAAAATCGATGTTTTACGAGAAGTCTAATGTTGAAAATCTAAATTATGCCCTGTTGATGACAATATGAAATCCAAACTATAAAATGTATTTATCTGATGACATTCTTGTATTGTGAATGCGAAAACCGGCTAAAATCACTCTGTTACTCCTTTTCTCCCCCTTTTAGGAAGTCTTGGTCGAACACCTCGAGGTGTGTGTGGAAGCACTGTGGAAAGCAGAACGTTATGAGCTCATCACGCACATCGCCAAACTTATCATTCCCATTTATGAGAAGCGTCACGAGTATGAGGTACCGAAGCAACATCGCAACACTCACTTACATATCCCCGCCAAAAGATTGCAGCCACTGTGTATAGCCTTCCCTTGAGAAATGATTTATTCATGTCCTCTCACTTATGAAGTTCAAATCATCACACCAGTGTAAGGAATGTAGGAACATTTTTCAAGTAAAAGTAAATTCCACTCAACATTAAACTCACTGGCTTCTTAAACCAGTTTTAAAGCATTAGCTAATGTTTCAAGCTACTGGATTGCAGGGTTAACATGAGTTTTTGAAATATTTAAAGGTTTTTTAATTAAAAAATAGACATGGACAATGCTTTTCATAGATTTTGTGTAAGAACAGAAATGCTCTCTTAGTATGTATATTTTGTTTTACTTGATGCAAATCAACATTGATCCATGTCTGAAACTGTGGGACTGCTTCAGGCATCTAACAGCACCTCATAAAAAGCCAATGATGTGTGACTTTCTCAGCTTTTTGGAATGCACCTTGGTCGTTCCCACGTAGCTCTTCTCTGTTACGCAAAAAACATGTTAACTCCTTCCCTTTCCTGGTGTCATGAGACAACTCCTGCTGATCTTAAAATCAGTAAAACACAAACAGCTCTGCGTGACAACCTCAAGCCAAACTCCTCCTTACCACCTGTTTGCATGCTCTCGCCTTTACACACAATTTACCTCCTTTATCACATGAAGAAAGGCATGTCATTGTCTGATGTGAAACTGAGATGGCTGCCAGCACTCCCTGTGAGCATTATGCATATTTATTGATGCAGAGCTTTGATCCTTTCCAAAAGTGGTGGACTATGTGGTCATGAAAAGAGGGCCAGCATATAAGGACTAAGTGACAAATCTCTAGTCTAAGTATCAAATAATTAACATACAACATATTCGATGTTACATAAGTTTGTAGGACATGATATAACTGAAATGTATTTGCTTGTTTTTGCACACTCTGCCCAGTTCCGCCAATAACAAAAACAATCTGATACTGAATTGTCTCATTTTTCCAGAAACTGAGCCGGCTGTACGACACTCTGCACAGAGCCTACAATAAGATAATGGAGGTGATACAGTCAGGCCGCAGGCTGCTCGGGACGTACTTTAGGGTGGCCTTTTATGGACAGGTGAGGTCAACAAGGGGTCTTATTTATTTAAGCGATGTTTAAACAGTATTTAAACAGTATTTATTTAAACAGTCCAAGGAAAATAGCCGCTCTGAAGTTTACTTTGTTTACTTTTGTCCAAAGAAGCCGCAAGAATCAACAAAAAAGTTCCTTGTCGCAGCTTTAAGCTGCAGTTGAAAGTGACAGTGCAGGTGTGGTGTGCACAAACAAGGAGGGCCCTTCCAAAATAATTTGCATACCAAAGTGTTGGGTGAAACGGAATGTACATCCGATGGGTGTGGTTATAAATCACTTTTAATTTCAGGTTGCCAAGTTGATTGTATCAGAAATAGCATTAACATTATTTTGCTGTGTCACCACCACCACATAACACGTGAGTAATAATAAATAAGCTGAAACATCGTAAACTGGCATGATTCTTGAATCTCGAATCGTACCATACATCACAACTAAAAAACAGCATTTCAGAAAAAAAAAATTTAGCTTCCGCTTTTGCCAGACAGCTTTAAAATATGGCAAAGTAGAATAGATAATTAAAAGTGATGAGAAAGGAGTGAACTTGTGTTGATGATAATCGTACTTGCAGTGATGAGATAGTCATTTGGGTAAAAAAAAAACAGCTGAAGCATGCTGTATTTGCATTTGTAGTATCTTAAAAAAAAGAATACATCTAATCCATCCATCTTTATGATAATATTGGCACTTTATTTATTGAAAACACAAAAGAAAAAATAACTTTTAAGATAAATTACTGAACTAAATGGGTTCTTTAAATGCATAATTCCTATAGCACACTGAACTGGACACACTGGACTGTCTCTCATTATTTTTTTTGACTGAGTGAACATGTATTTTGCACAGGGCTTCTTTGAGGAAGAGGATGGGAAGGAGTACATTTACAAAGAGCCCAAGCTGACTGGGCTGTCTGAAATCTCCCAGCGGCTGCTGACACTCTACGGGGAAAAGTTTGGGCCGGAAAACGTCAAGATAATCCAGGACTCAAACAAGGTGCGGTACATAAATAGAGGAAGGAAAAGGTGGGAAGTGTTTGGAATAAATAGTCTTGATGTGTGGCCACTGACCATGTTGTTTTTGTTGAAATGCAGTCAGAAATGCAAGTAAGCCACCCTACTGTGGTGTTTACTTAGAAAATATGATTTGTCCAAAATAATGTGGGAAATAGTCAGTTTCTTCTCCATGGAGTCATTGGGAATTCTCAGTTGACAGACTGCAATTTGATGTCTTTGAATGCTTGATTGTTTTTACTTGAACTTTGTGGTCTGTGGAGGTCAGTGAGGCAGCATGTGTTGAAAGAAAGGGAGTGTTGTATTACCGTGGTGATCTCAGGAAAGTTTAAATTATGTTTCTTTTGCACATTTCATTAATCTTCAGCAGTTCACTTTCATGTGATTTAAGCCTCACTTATTGCCCTACGTTATATATTTATTATCGCTTTCCCACAGGTAAACCCCAAAGAGCTGGACCCAAAGTTTGCCTACGTCCAGGTGACATTTGTCAAGCCGTACTTCGAGGAGAAGGAGGCGCCAGAGAAGAAGACGGACTTTGAGAAGTGCCACAACATCAACCGCTTTGTATTCGAGACGCCTTACACGCTGTCGGGCAAAAAACAAGGCGGGGTGGAGGAGCAGTGCAAGAGGAGGATTGTGCTCACAAGTACGTGAAACACACTGGTTCAACAACACTCTGACATTTGCAGTTAACTGTGACAGGAGACTGTTGGCCTTGCGACAGATTCGTCAAACCGATAAACTGGTAAATGTCTTGAAGTTGACGTGTGCGCACGTAAAACCACACAAGCGCCACAGCATAATACTTTGTTCTTTGTTATCATGATGACACACCTCACACAGACATGAAAGAGAAACCTCAGCTGTTCATCTAATCTATTTGAAGTCATACTTAAAAGGACAGTCAACCAAAAATAAACACCACATACTCTTCCTCTTACCTGTAGTGCTATTAAAACATTTGAGCGCCACAAGCTGAGTGCCACTTAGTTTCCTTATATTTAAGAGAAGGCAAACATCTCCATTACCGATATCGCCAAAACTCTTCCATCACACCAAATAATTTAGATTAATAAATTGCACAGGTAAGATGCAAAACACCCATTGTTCTATATATACATGCAGTGCTGGGAAGTGACGGCAAACATTCAAATAGCTTGTTACTGTAACAGGTAATGAGTAGTTGTCTTTGTGGGCGAGTTTTCATGAAGAGAGACAATACTTAGCCTCTCAATTACACACTAAAGAAAACAAAGATACTTTTGCTGTTTCTAGTGCTGATGTTTGCAGTGCCATCAAAGCAAACATTAGGTTGCCACAAAGGCTGCAAAAGCTTTTATTGTGCCTGTCATCACATTCGATTGCTTGCTCATGACAAGCAACCAGACGAGGGACCGCCCAGAAGATGACCCTGTAAAGAAGCACATTTCACTTGTGTTTACTTTAGTTTGTTATGTTAGCACGCATGTCTCAGGCTGCTTTCTTGTCCCCAGCTGCCAACACCTTCCCGTACGTGAAGAAGCGCATAGAGGTGGTGGGGGAGAAGCAGGTGGAGCTTAAGCCGGTGGATGTGGCCATAGATGCGATGAAGGCGCGAACGGTCGAGCTGACCAAGCTCTGCTCCAACCAGGAGGTGGACATGATCCAACTGCAGCTCAAATTACAGGGCTGCGTCTCTGTGCAGGTAAAGACTTGAAGACACACCAAATTAGGGCTGCAGCTATCGAATATTTTTAGAATCGAGTACTCTACCGATTATCCCATCACTTAATCGAGTAATCTAATAAAAAATGATTCTGCATTATTAAACAACACCACCAAATAATGCATAACAAAAATGACAGGCCTGTTAAATAGACCAAGCAATTGGCTTTTTTCCTTAAAAAAACATACAGGTATTTAGTGCAACTATTCCTAACACCGGGAGTAAAGGTGTGTGTTTGTTTATGTGTGCACGTGTGCGTGAGGGAGAGTGAGAGAGACGAGCTGTGTGTGTGGAAAGAAGTTATTTGGTGTAGGCTGTTCCTCTCTTGCGATTTAACGCAAATTAGTTTCCACATCTTAACATGATATCGAGTCGTACCGACATCAGGCTACAGTCACTACAAATACCATACGTTCTAACTAGCGATGGTAGGCTACGTTGAATTAGCTAACGTCAATGTTAGCTTGTGTCAGCGACACTTGGTGAACTGGTGCTAACTGGATGCTTTTGGTTCAGATGTTGAATCATTGTTGACGTGCTGTTGTGGTACGCCACTTCTGCTTTGCAGACACATTGCACCTTGTTATCTTCTTTTTTAAGTGTAAAATGATCCCAAACCTTAGTCTTTTACGGACAGCTTCTTGGCTCTCCGCCATCGCGCCCACTCACTTTTGAACGTAGTGTTGTGTGTCCGCAATAACACTTCGTGTGGAAAAATGATCCCTGAGCTAAGCAGACCACATAACGTGGGTGACAGGAAGTAAAAGAAGCCTTGAGTCAGAGATTCTGCTTCGACCATTTTTTTAAATTGAATTATTCGAGTCACTCGAGTAATTGTTTCAGTTCTCCACCAAATTGTGTAAACAGGTACTGCATGGTGAATCCCTCCATTTTGTTGCATTTTTATCCCATCGATTAATCGAGTAATCTAATAAAAAATGATTCTGCATTATTAAACAACAATACCAAATAATGCATAACGAAAATGACAGGCCTGTTAAATAGACCGAGCAATTGCCTTTTTTTTCTTAAAAAAACACACAGGTATTTATTCCAGCTATTCCTAACACCGGGAGTAAGGGTGTGTGTTTGTTTATGTGTGCACGTGTGCGTGAGGGAGAGTGAGAGAGACGAGCTGTGTGTGTGGAAAGAAATTATTTGGTGTAGGCTATTACTCTCTTGCAATTTAACGCAAATTAGTTTCCACATCTTAACATGATATCTAGTCATACCGATATCAGGCTACAGTCACTACAAATACCATACGTTCTAACTGGCGATGGTACCTTGATCTTTTACGGACAGCTCTCTGCCATCGCGCCCACTCAATTTTGAACGTAGTGATGTGTGTCCGCAATAACAGTTTGTGTGGAAAAATGATCCCTGAGCTAAGCAGGCCACATAACGTGGGTGATAGGAATTAAACGAAGCCTCGAGGCAGAGATTCTGCTTCGACCATTTTTTTTTATCGAATTATTCGAGTTACTCGAGTAATCGTTTCAGCTCTACACCAAATTGTGTAAACAGGTACTGCATGGTGAATCCCTCCATTTTGTTGCATTTTTATGGGTAAAATATGACCAGACATCAAATTTGTATGAAGAGGAAACATATCCATAAATGTATAGTAACTTTCCAAAACTGGACTGGGACCATCAGTTGTGTGCCTTGAGAAAACCTATTTGCTGATTGGAATCTGTCTGTGAACCGATCAGAGTATGATGAGAATGCTTGTGTTTTGCTGCAGGTGAATGCAGGTCCCATGGCCTACGCCAGAGCATTCCTGGATGACAGCAAATCCAACCAGTCTGGCAACAAGAAAGTAAAAGACCTCAAAGACATTTTCAGGTAACATTTAACCTTTGACTATCTGACTTAGCTGCTTGTTTATTCTCAATTATTTGTCTTATATGGTCGCTCATAATGTTGTTCCACTTCCTCATTTCTTGTTAAGACACACTGTTAACTATTGCCAACAGTTAATAAGTGACCTTATGAACAGTCATTAAAGGTCGTCACTAAGTTTGTCATTTTATTTTGGATACCTGCAGGCGTTTTGTCCAGGCATGCAGCATGGCTCTGGACATAAATGAGCGTCTGATCAAGGAGGACCAGTTTGAGTACCACGAAGGCCTCAAGGCCAACTTCAAGGAAATGGTAAAGGAGCTGTCTGACATCATCCACGAGCAGGTAAATGTACTATTCACACAGACACTTAGTTGCCTTTGATACGCTGTTGGTCAGACAAGCTGCTGTCATTGTCACTTTATTATCACGGTCATTGTCACTTTAAAACCTTTGGCACCATTTTGTCTGGCTGAAAAACAGAGGGCATGCTGGTTGTGAGAATGGGTGAGTGGAAATTGTTGTGCTACAGTATGTTGTGGCCAGGGGGCTAATAATTACTGTAAGACAATTGATAAATCTGTCCCATTTCATATGTCAGGTAATTCATATTTTGTAAATTATTATATCAGTGTGACACTTAAAAACACTTGTGACACAGCCAATTAAGGGAACTTGGGATCCAGGTACCATTTAGCATTTAACAACACAATCGGTCTTTACCTTTGGCCCATGGCCCATGATAACTTTCAGTTTCATGTCGCAAAGGGAAAAAGCTCTGGCACCCCTGCTATATTAGTATCTTGCCCTGCAAATAGTTTTGGTTTTGTGTGCTGGTTTTGCCATATCTTTGTTTGAGCTTTATGGTATACAACATAGGTATAGATTATTTTTTTGTTTCTCTGACATTTAGAACATTAAACAGCGACATGAATGGCCTTTTTGTCAGGATAGCGATTAGACCTCCCTTTAAAATAGTTTTCATTGGAGCCTTTTGCTATTGAAGAAATAGTCTCCATTAAAACTGCTCCCAGTGTATCCTGTCAATTATCCAGGCTAAGGGGAACACTAATTCCAGAGAGAGATGTTCCTTTTTGAATTTTTCAGTTTCAGTGCTGTAGGCTCCAGTTCCATCACCCTCTTCAGAGCTGTGGTTTTCGGCAGAGAAGAAAGTGTTAATGTGTAAAAAATGGCTTTTCATAATATGGGTAAAACCTTTGAGCTGATATTTGAAGTTACTATAGTGAGGGTACCCACTACTGTTTCTGCATTATAGTCAGCCTGGCTCGATGTAAAAAACGTGTTAATGAGGTTATTGTCCACTGTGAGCCACGTGAGGAATCGCACATAAACTGAGCCAAGTCAAACAATGAATCATACATAAGTACAAACATTGTTAGAATTTTGTTTTCTGGTGTCTGTTGCCAGGTTTTCTGTTTTCAAATCCTCTTTTTATGCAAGTCTATTATTTATATTGTACCCATAGTTACCTCGAGCAAGAGGGAATTTAAAGCTCATGCACAGTAGCAAAATGCAATGCAAATCATCAGAATGGGAAGGTGAGGCTGTAAAACGAGAAGAAAACCTGAGTGGTTCCCTTTCATGAGCACGAACGCCACTGGCACAGTAGGAACTATTATCGCTCTATTAACCTTGCTGGTTACGCTTCATTAATGAACTCCTTGGCCTTGTTTACAAATGTTTTCAAGAACTTTCAGCAGCCACTGTGATGTAGGGTTGGCTCAGAAATCATCATAGTTCCTTAACCTTCTTTCCACGGGTGTGATTCTTAACATTGCTCATGCTCAGATTGGAAGTGAGTCATGATGTGTTGCAATTGGAAACAGCGTTACTGTAATGTCCAGGGATAATTGTAAACCGAATTTCCTCATAAACATTTCCTAGAACAATGACTCCCAGAATCACATACAGTAGATGGTACAGACACTTATCTGTTCCTGCTCTTAAAATCCTTGCAAGGGGAGTCATCTGATTCTCCTTAGGTTTAGTTGAGGGTGAAAAAATAGAACTATTATTTATGGACTTTGCTCTCTGCGCGTCATCAGAATTGTGTCATGGGTATATTGCAGCACAGCTGCCACAGGTTGGGTCGGGTTATCAGATTGAGTTTCAGGATGTGCAGTGTACATGCTGACACCTGATAATACTTTGGCTCTTTTATCAAACTAACTGGTCTGCCTTTTTCTCTCCAATGTGCTTGCCATTAGCTTTAAGGAAAAACAGGTAATGTGATCATCACGTGTGTTCAAGCTCAGTTTGTGTTTTTGTCCTGTTTTGAAACACATTCATTATGACTTTGCACATTCCAAGTTGATTTCTTTGAGACATTTCCTGGTTTAAAGGTAATGTGAAATACATTTATTTGGATGCAAAAAAACATCAATCACAACGGTGACACGCTAAAAAAGAGTGATTAGACAATCAGGCCTTAATTATAAATCAGGGAGAATTAAAGAGAATGAGTCAGGCACATGCAGCAATTTAATGTCAAATAAAGTGCATTCAATTTTGTATAAGGCATTCACAGTTTTTGGAAGGCGTCGCAGTCATTCACTGAATCAAAACTTTTTGGATCACTACCAGACAGGAAAAGGGATTTGCATTATAGATCTTGGCCAACACTGGCTCCACAGATGGCGTCGGAAACAATGCAAATGAGATAGACCATCGATGCCGTAATCAAATTCTATTTACTCGCACAGAAGTTTCCTGTCAACAGTTATAAAAACATACTTCCTGGTTATAGATTTACTGCCAAGAGTACTGACAAATGAACACCTCAAGTCCTGCAATTGTGGTTGCAGTGGCAAAACTAGGATATCGAAATAGCAAACTTGACACTAGAATGGCAGCTGATAAATAAAAATGATGACTTTTACTGTATGTTCAAGAATAGCCAGGATACAATCAAATACTCAGACAAGCTGATATATACAGTAGCGCTGCATATACACACTTACAAATGAGTCCAGTGACTGGGTTGGAAACAAACACAAAAGATTTAGCGGATGAAGTATTTCAACCGTATTCTGTTCTCACATTAAGCATGTAAACATGTTGTAGTAGATATTCAAAATTGTAGTAAATATCCCATATGATGCTCATAATTAGATTCATGAAGTACACAGATCTGCTTAAGTGAATTAGATGGTGTTCATCTTCATAACTTAGAAACAGCAGAGTAGGCGTCTCTGGCACAACCTGACCTACTTCCACACTGCACAGAGAGGCATAAAGTCTGGAGAGATCAAAACTCCAGACCACCTGCAGTATAAACAACTTTATTGTGAGAAGAAAACACTGCCTCTCGTGGCCTTCACTGGATCACTTCCTACCATATAACCAGGACCACCAGTGTTCACTTTCATTCCACTTATTAATACAAAACCTGATACAAAAATATGTCTTTTTAATAGCTAGACTGTATGTGAAAAATTGGTGCCTGCCATTTTTTATACCAGCCCCATGCATTTAACTTAGTTTTAATCTTTTCTTTGCAACAACTACAGAAATAAAAACTATAGAAGAACAACTGAAGTCTTTGTTAAAAGTGAATGAGTCAGCCACTAGGGGTCTGTCAATCAAAACAAAACAAAAGACATACTTAAGTAGTGTGCAATCATGGGAGGTGTTGTCTTCATTATTAAATAACCACAATTGCCAATGAACGTCTATTTATATGACTCGTGCAGAAACGTTCACAGATGAGGTAATATTTTAAAATGTTATTTACATTACATTTAGTCCCATTTGTCGACCTCTCTGCCCACTCTCTGATGCATCATCAGAATCAGAATCAGTATTCCTATATTGTCCCACAAACGGGGAAATGTTTTTGCCACAGCAGCCAAAGGACAGTAGTAATTGAAAAAACAATAACAATAGTAAAAAATTAACAATATAATTAAAAGGAAAGAAATAGAATAGAATAGAATCTCCTATATACATATGAACGTAATATTCTACAAAATTAACATTAACATGAATTATAAACAATAATCTGATGTTTTCCTGGAAGTTATTGCTTCAGGCGACCAAATTAAAGGCACTGTTACCTTAAACAAGATACAGATTTCTCTTTGTTAGAACATTGTTGGAAACGTTGAGGGTAAAGATATGAGATAAGGATGATAACCAGACATATTGGGTGTTGTCTTCAACTGTCTGGCTGGTAACCTGATCTGTTCCACATAGGACGGTATGATAACATGTCACTTGATCATCCTGTCCATTGTTTGGAATCATATGGTGCATTGGCATTGGCCAGATCAAATAGTCACCTCAAGGCTTTTTAAACTGCTGTCTAGAAGAATGTGCAGAGTGTCAGTAACATTCATAAATCAACTTCTATCTAAATGAATTGAATAAAATAATGCAAATGTCATTCACCCTGTCTCACCTGTAGAACGTTCCATTTACGGCTCTGAACACAATGTCAAGTTGTACATTTCCTGCTCTGCTGCATGGATACGTTTGGTAATATGTCTCTGCTGCAGCTAGAACTGCTCGGTCGGAGTAAATATAAATATTTAGTAAACACAACTAGCTATGTCAGAAACCTGCGGCCTCCCTCTCACATCTCAGATTTGTTCAGCGATTAGTTTCAGATTAACATATCAGTGTGATAATCAGCCAGCCACAGTTGTTGGACATGCAAAGCGTTCGTGCAAACCAGGCCAAAAGCAGACATCAAGACGATTCTGATAAGTGTCGTTTAGTCTGAAAACTAAGGTGTGACGCAAGGACTGCATGAATTTCCATACAGCAATGCGGTGTGAGTGTGTGAGACCACTTCCTTCATGTGAGAACTGACACTCATCCTGTGTTTTTTGCTTTGACCCCAGATCTACCAGGAGGATATGATGCGCTCGCTGCTACAAAACTCCCTCCATGTATTCCGTGCCATCAGCGGGACGTCCACCGACCTGGGCTGATCTCTGTCCCGCTGGCCTCCCTCTGCCGTGCCACCCCGCCTCATGCATATCCTCTCACTTTTCCCTCAAGGACCTGAATTAGATGATAACAGGGGCGGCTCTTCGTGTCTTGTCTGCCTGTTAATGCTCGCAAAAACTCCCCCAGGCGGAGATGCCATTCAGCTATCCTCAGCATCAGAAAATGACCGGGCTGGAGGAACGCAGCACAGCAGTTGGATATAATATCCAAACCACAGCAGCAGTATTTCTGAGAATGTATCGAAGCAGAAACCAACTAAATGTCGGCATGCCAGGTATTGGTGTTCTGCTGAATCATGCTAGGTTGCATTGCACTTTTTTCTGCCTTTTGCGATGAACTGTAGGATTTGAATATTGGTTCCTTATAGGGAGATACTGGACTAAAACTTTGTTGTTTTTTTTCACCCTCTCTCTGCAATGTTGCCCTCCATATCTATGCAGGACGCACCACACTTCTCCAAAATGATTTTTTAATACTTGAGTAGACTTTTTCTTTGTACCAGACCAGTGTTTTGTTTTATGATGAGCCTGCAAGGTGAGCAATATCCTTACTCAACCGGTTTTGTTTGAATACCTGCCCAAACTTAGAGCATGAGGTTGAAACAGTCATGCCGAGAGTCAGTGTTTGTGGGCAATAGGGGCTTTCCAGCTACGTAAACTGGTTGTGACCAACAGATTACGTCGAAAGAGCAGCAGCTTGTGGTCAGCACTGGTCCAAAGTTACGACCCTGTTTCATCAATGACACACACAAAAACCTTAAAGGAAATCAAAGATAGATCTCAGGGTTGTATAAAAGCTGTGTGATAGAGCTGCTGTTTGGAAAAAGTTTGCACAGTTTAAAAGCAGCTGTTACTATTGTTGGTAATAACTAACGTTCAGGATTATATTGGAGGTAATTAACAATGTCATAGCAGAAAAAAATTCATGTGTAAATTCTATCAGAGCTGTAACACAATCACTCAAACAGTATTCTCTGTGGGCTCATTTTACGGCCTGTTGACAGTGGAAGTCAGAAACAAGATTTGAAGACAGGACACACTGATCACAGCAGTGTGCTCATATTTACTTCAGTGGAGTGAGTGACTGTAGAGTTCCTCTCATCTGGTTTATGATCCAGTGCCTTTCTGATCTGCCTTCTGAAAAGACTCCCTTATCTCAAGTAATAAGACCTTCATCACATGCTGGTTATACACAGTATTTCACAAGTGCTACACTGTAATTAGCAGATAGATGAATAATATTTAAGCAGATGTACATAATTTGTTGTCATGCTGTAAAGTGAATTCTGTATCCATGTATGTACTGTATGTATGTATGTATTTATATTTGAAACATTTTGGACTCCCGTTCAGTCCAAATCTGTCCTAGCAGAGAGATTTTGTTTTTGTTTTTATTGCATTATATACAGTGCGGCTGCTTGTCAAACTTACTTTGTAAAGCCTTTTTCCAATAAAACCTGGAAAGAACTATTGAGATGAGTCTTAACCTTGACAGTAGTTGACAAAACTGTCTCCATTTAGATTCTGTTCTCCAGCTTTCACAAAACATTCCTCTGCTGATGAATATCTTTCTCAACTTCATAGCTAACTTAAATGTAACCTCGTGTGCCAGATGGCTTGTTACAAGGAACCATCTGGTGACTGATTTCAAAGACTATACAACAAAATACTTTCCAAGTTATTGTACTAACCGCTACAAGCAGAGCCAGTTGCTTAATCAAACTCTTGCTGAAGTCACTCGAGAAGAGCAAAAAACATCTCTACCACTGATCTGTCGGTGCCCTTCTTTGCTCTTCATTCAATTAAATATACTCTATAGGACCTCAAAAATACTCTCAAAGGACCAGTCACTTCTCTTACTTGTCCTCAGACCTAAACCATGCCCATGGCTGTTGTCCTCAGCTGCCGGTAGTCCCACAAAGGACACTAATTGGTCCGAACAACCACCAGCCATAGCTTGAAGCCTGGCAAGTTAGATTCTTGAGATCACGTGATCTTGCAAATCCATCTGCCTTGCAAGTTACTCAACACCAGGCCGAGAGAATCATGTCCTTATGCACGGGGTGCATCGCCATGTTAAATGACACTACGGTAGATCCAACTTGACTAAGTGCCCTTTAGAGTGCTGCAGGGTCAATAATCAGGAAGTGAGTTTGCATTGCGTTTTTGCACTTCTGGTTTCGTTTGTCTCACAGGGTTTCTGCCGGGTCTTAAAAAGTCTTAAATACGTCCATATTTTGCATATAGGTCTTAAATTACATTTAGTCAGGTCTTAATTATGTCATTAATTTACCGCTTCCGTTGTCACCTTTTTTTGTTTTTGTTTTTGGAAATGTGTTGGTGCGATTCACTGTTAGTTCCGTGTGTTGTTCTTCTGTGTGAAGTAACCAGGAGCGTAAGTGGCATTTTGCCGACAACCTGGTTGGAAAGTGTCACCGCACACTCCGCACAGCGGAATCTGCTACCTCTGCTTCGCTATGGGAAAGTGAAATTTTAACAAGTGTTGGCTTGAACAACCAGAGTTCAGTTGGTTAAAAGCCATACCTAATAATGAATCTGAAGCGCAGTGTACGCTCTGCCAGAGGACCCTCAACTTGGGCACACTGGGTATGAAAGCTCTGGTGTCACACACAAAATCAGAAAAATACCAGTTGGCTTCTAAAAGTCTCCAGTGAAGTCGCACAATCACACACTTTTGTACGCTTTTGTCACCAGTTCCTGGTCCAAGTTTATCCAGTTCTGCTCATCCTGAACTCTGTGCTGCCTCTGCCGTCTCGCTTTCAAGCGACATTCAAACCATCTTGAAAGCGGAGGTGCTTTGGATTTTGAACACTGTTGCTTAACATTTTGGCAACAGATTTGGATGTAAAAAGTTGGTTATTTCTTAAAGTCATTCTGGGACCGCACTTTTCCTTACCTTTTCGTACTTCATGTAGGTCTTAAATTTAGTTCAGAATGGTCTTAAAAAGTCTTAAATTTGACTTGTTCAAACCTGCAGATACCCTGTCTTAGATGCCTGAAATAAGGTTTGTGGTTCTCACAAACAGTTTTTTCTACAACAAAAAATACTTTTATGACAGAGGTTGTTGTGGACATCAAACTGAAAGTGAAAGTCTCGCCAAAATGCAACCTAGGCTTTTTTTGTGAATGTATATGAGTATATGTATGACTAAGATTTTCCGCATTTTTGTTTTCCGGTCCAATACGCTATTTTTAAAACACTAAGAAGGCCCGACACAACATGAAAAGAGCCTTTTAAACACAATTTCTACGGTAAAGTCGATGTTTTTTGGTTTTTATTTGTATCATATTTCACTGGTGAGCATGTCTGTATGTTTTTTTCCATCCTGCTATCACGTTAAAGGGTGGATTTGACCATGCCTCCATTCATTTAGATAGGGGTCTGGTCTCATGATTGTCATAGTCATATGAATGTCGTAGTCAGCATCCTGACAGGCATGTTCTTAAATTTGCAAATGACTCGGTCATTGTATCTCTTTTAAACAACCAAGACTGCACTCATGGCCCAGTGGTTAATGATTTTAACATGTTGTGCGAGAGCTCATTTTTAAAAATAAATGTTCTTAAAACTAAAGAACTTATTATTGATTTTAGGAAAAAGCCGCCACCACACTCTCCTGTTTTTATTCATGGTCAGGCGGTCGACACTGTACAACAGTACAAATACTTGGGCACGATCATTGACAGCAACCTCACATTTGAGCCCAACATAGATGCAATTTGCACAAAAGCCCACCAGCGCATGTATTTTTATCGAAAGTTGAGAAGTTTTAATGTAGACACCACTTTTATGAGGATTTTTTACTCTTGTTTTATCGAGTCCATTTTAACCTTCTCTTTTATCTGCTGGTTTGGGTCCCTCACTGCGAGAGACAAGAATAGGCTCGATAAGGTAGTGAGGATGTGTGGCAGGATAGCGGGGACAAACTTCGAAGAGCTCTCTGTTCTGTACAGAACCAGGGCTACCAGGAAGACAAAAAAGATTCTGTCTGACCCCGCTCACCCGCTGACCTTCCTATACAGGCCCCTGCCGTCTGGTCGTCGGTACATGGTACCTAGGATCAGAAGCAATAGATTCAAAAATTCCTTTGTACCAACTACAATCTGCCTCATTAATGGACTGTTGTGAGCCTGTCTCCCCAGGACATTGTTGTCTGGAGCTTCAATGTTGTACATAATGGATGATTGAATGCGTGTTGTTGTTGTTTTTGTTTTTGTTTGTACCCCATTTTTGTGTGTGCTTTGCTGGCTGCACGCCAAATTGGCCCTCAGGGGGATAATAAAGTTTTCTAAGTCTAAATCTAAGGTCTCTTCGGGCTTTTCGAGGCCACACCAAGATGGCCGCTCGTAGTATCACCAGGGTCTCTCTCTACACATGAACACAAGCATTGAAAACATTGTTTGTGCACACAAAGTTAACTAAAAAGAGAGTTTATAATACTCCATTGAAAATTAGCTTGCCCGAAAACGAAACTACGGTAAACCATAAAAGTGCCTCTTTCGTCGTAATTATGCTTTTACACGAAGGTTTGACTCATATTCAACAGAGACGTTCTACTATTGTAGAGACAGATCACTCTGATCATTTTGAATGGGGAAATCTGCGACGCCAAAGACGGCGCATATCCCGCCCCTTTCACCAACAGCCAATCACCTGCGTTGTGACAGCCGAACCGGGAAAATTATAGCCCAATCATGTTGTTTCACCAGCGCATGCGCACAAGTAGTTTTTACGACAGAGACCATTCAAAGAACGTCTCTAAGCCGACACAAATTCAGCCGTACGATGGACGTCGGTGTCGTAAATCCGCGCGCATGCGCAGCGGAGTTCTCCCTGTAGGAAAAGAGCGTTTTAAACATAATTTCTACGGTAAAGTCGATGTTTTTTGGTTTTTATTTGTATCATATTTCACTGGTGAGCTTGTCTGTATGTTTTTTTCCGTTCTGCTATCACGTTAAAGGGTGGATTTGACCATGCCTCCATTCATTAAGATAGGGGTCTGGTCTCTTTGGGCTTTTCGAGGCCTCACCAAGATGGCCGCCGAGTGGCATGACTTGCCTAAAAGGACTTTGTATTCAATCACAAATAACGCCTCGGTTGCTTTTTGGCGAGAGTTTCACTTTAACGTTGGCTATTTACATCTGATGTTTTCATTTTTGCTTCAAAAAAAAGAAAAAAAAAAGGTGTACAATTAAGATAATCTTGCTGAGCAAAACATAATTTACCAATCTTATGAAATTCCAACAATAAAATCCCACATACTTTTTATAAAACAATCTCAGGTGGCTCTGCTGAGCACTAGAAAATGGCCTCTATGTGCCCATGTACCTCAATTGTAATCCTACCGCTAACATTTTCATTTTTTTGCCCCTGCGGCCTTCCGACAGCCTGAGTTCGCCACCGCAACTGTGACCCCCCCGAACGTCATGACCAACCCCCTTAAAAGAGACCCTACCCACTAAAGCCCATTAGAAACAACCCATGTACACTAAATGATACTTTGAGTCATACGCTGTACATCCTGTAATAGGGTTTGTGAGGTAAATGAAAACCTGCTCACGGCTTTATCCCAACAGAGTTTCAGGAAATACTGCAGGGATCAAATGGACAAATGTATGTCTCATGTTTGCCTTTTTACGGCTTTGCAGTTTGTCCACTCTGTGCAGTTTGTTGCTGCATAAATCCATTACCATGCACATAATCAGCTTAATGATTCACAGACTCATTTAGAGCCTATTTCCTGGAGTAATGGAAGGACACTTGAGGTTTGGGGGGTTATTGCACTTAAGCTGACACGCATGCGCGATGTGCTTTCATTGAGGGAAAACCAATGGGCAGCTCCCCCCCCCCCGTTAATTCTGTCTTTTCATTAACGCACCGTTTTGGAGACGGTTGTGTGTTTTTAGGTGTAACGCCGTCGGGGAGAGCAGAACTGGTCTTACATTCCTGCTCAGTGAGTGTCACTGACGTGCTGCCACCACAGCTTTCCTCCCACTCTCGCCCCGACTCCTCCCCGCTGTTCCCGCAAACCGAGCAGGCACCGCGGAGCAATCGTGCCACATCAAGGTGTCTGGTGACTGCCTTACTCTACGTTCTCCAGTGAGCCACTTCTTGTTTTGGGGTGTGTTTCTTTTTTCTTCCTTCTGCTTTTTGTTCCCAACGTCATTTTGCCTGCATTTTCCAGTTGTGTGCGGCAACTTAAACTGTCCCCCCCCCCCCAGCTTTGTTTTTGCTCGGACTATAGTCTGAAGAGGACCGCTGACTTTCTTCCCGATGAAATAGACGCTCGGACGCCCGAAGACAACATGACTCCTCGGAGTTTTCCCTGCTCGTTATTATACATTGTCATGATAATGACACTTCATTGTAAAGCAGGTAAGGACTCCTTCATCACTTGGGGTTGAAGTTAGAATTGTTTTATTATTATTTTTAACCTTGTATGGGGTTTGAAGGTAACACACAGGTGACGTCGGCTTGTTTGATTCGCAGGCTTTAATGACGCACGTCTGAGAAGAAGCTAAATGTGTCTGTCGAGGTATACTGAAAATCCTGATGTTAGTTTGAGAATAGTTTAAGAATTGTGTCAACTGTTATTATGTTTCATGTTAAGAGGTTCTCGTGGTGTTTTTTTGGCTACCCGTCGTGTAATTAGCTTGTGAACATGAAACACTCTCCTGGAAAGGTGTTCGCTGAGAAAAGGTAGGTCAAGGGGAAGGGCGGGAAGAAGAAGTCCTATTAAGAGCACAACAAACATTTCGAAGACGTTTCCTAAAAGCCTTTTTCCGGAGAGGGGGGGTCCAGGTTCTTCTGCTGCTCAATAATATAAAGCATGCGTCGTTTTACAAACAGCGCTCAAAAACCCAAGTTTAGATTTGTCTGCGCCTCTACGTTGTAAATACGGTGCGGGCGCCGATCGCAACCGAGATCTCAAATGAAGGCTCCGCGGTGAAATGCAGCTCATGTTCAGACACGCCGTGAAAAATGTTTGGTCGGAAAACGAATGTGTGTATAAGGGCACGGAAGGTTTATCTCTTTCGAAGACGTGACATTATTATCTCCGTACACTTTTTGAGTGAATGCGAGAAAGTGGAGGCACCTGCATACTCACCTGGTAGCCTGGTACCTGTCTAAAATAGGTGGCTGTGTTAGATAAAGGAATTAATCGGAATCTTCAGCATGTCTAAAATAACAACAGCAATGTTTCAAAGAAAAACCTTCAAATGGTCATGTGAGGAAAATGTGTTGGATCTGTGTTTCAAAACTCATTGAATTTACAGGCTTTAGTAGCTGGATTTTCTCCAAAATTATTACAGTGAAATTATTATTCATTAGTTATGGTCACAGGAAATCCATTCTACTGGAATATGATAGGAATCTATTTAACTTTTAGTAAACCTGTAAAGGAAAAATGTTTATTGGAAGGGAGAACTTCCTCTATCCTTAATTGGATACAAATTAAACAATTACATTTACCTAAGTAATTTGGGTCTACCTCAAGGTAATTTTGAGGTACTTCCCTTGCTTTGATACTTGATACTTAATGAGAATTGTAGTTTGAAGTCAACATCTATCTGACGGTTCGACTTATTTGACAGAGTAAGCTTCTGCAAACAAAACATCAACGGTTTATAAAATACACTGTACTACAGAATAAACTACCCAGCAGCCCGTATAATGTGGGCTCGTTAATATGAGCTCCACCCCAGCTGATTAAAATGAGGCTACATCAGCAATTCCAATAATATGCGGTTTACAATAATACAATTATCTGAAAGAGGCTTTCACCACAACACGTAATGTTGTACAATTGTTGTTTTATCATATTTAAGTGTAATCTTTAGTCAGGGATATTGCCATTTTTATTTAAAAGGCCGGAGTCCTTCGTCCACTGCTGCGATCAACTACCTCGACTGTATAATAGACGCGCAGACAAAATGTCAAGTGCGTCAGATTCGCATGAGTTTGCCACCATGCAGCCGGAAATGAATCGTCTTTTACACCGCACGAAACACATATGTCTCAGGAAGATTTCTACATGGATATCTTCGTAAGACATATTTGTCTTACATTTCATAATAATCATCATTAATATATGTTACATTTATGGTTAAATAAACTTTAGGTATCAATTATTTCACATTTAACAACAACGAAATGCCCTATGAACCATTTATTGAGCAATTGTAAATTTACAGATGCATGCTTTACAATTGGTTAATAAAGCATTTATTTAGTAAGGATGGCGCTCATTAAGGGTTACCCATTTATTTTCCTAAATCTCTTATCTGCTAGATGCATTCTTCTTGCATGGACAATTCTTTGAATTGAAGGCGATGCCACTGGAAAAAATGTGTTCGCCTGATCAGAAACATGTGAGAAAATGGGCCCCCCTCCTGACTTCAGCATTACAGTAAATGCAACCTGATGCTGTTCAGTCTTGAATTAAAAGATGGTTGGCAGGAGTGGCCAGAGTGTTCTCTGTGAGAAAACAAGCTCTAACGTTCCATTGCAAAAGATGATTAGTCACGTTGGCTCTTTTACACAACACACCATGTGGTGTTGTATCCACTCGGCACAAAGCCAAAGTTTAAGAAGTTAGTTAAATGTGCGTAAGGATAAGAAAAGAATGCCATATGTAGAAAAAATTGGTGAATTTATAGCAAATATATTTATTTTACAGTTAACAAATGAAATGCCCAAATGAAATTGAAAATCATTTATTATGCAATTATTATCTTCACATTACTAGAAAAAATATTTTCTAAAGCATTTCATTGTTTGTTGACAGTGAAAGAATTATAGAATAAAATGTTAAATAAACATAAAT
Organism: Diplodus sargus; assembly: GCA_903131615.1. Classification (NCBI taxonomy): domain Eukaryota; kingdom Metazoa; phylum Chordata; class Actinopteri; order Spariformes; family Sparidae; genus Diplodus; species Diplodus sargus. Next base: position 1,307,467 of record CAEMYA010000228.1, on the reverse strand, counting down.
GAATCAACTTCTTTTTTTCCCCTTTTTATTTTAAACAAATTAAAAATAAAACGTATGTATTCAAATGTTCAAACCAGCAGCGAGTGTTGTGAAAAGACTTGTGGTTTTATTTTTACATAGAGACAAACAGTGGCACATGGGATTAAATAATACATGTAGAAAATTAATTAATTACTTAGGCTGATGGTAACCTCTTGTAAATCTTTCAGCCCGACAGTATAGTTAATTCTGAACAGGTGAGATTTAATTCTATTTTTTAAAATCTCTCGTCCTACAGATCCGTGTCCTCCACCAACAGAGTTGTCATACGAGTGGCTGGACGATTTTACTCTCAAGTTATCCTGGAAGAAGCCCAAAGATCTGCCAGACAACAACGAGATCAAATACCAGCTGGTGGAGCATAAAATAAATGATGTAGTAAGTAACTTATAAAGTTTTTAATTAAAAAATAAATAAATAAATAGGATGCCGTAATGCACTGTAATGAAATCAAATGTTTAACTAAAACAAATGAAATTCAAATTCTATTATTAACTGAAAATACAGTGATGCTACAGCTACAACCACACACATACATATACAAACCTTGAATTAGTGTGAAACCATAATGGTTAATGTTGTTTGAGTCCAGAAAACAAATAAAAAGCTAAAAACTGAAAAAAATATTGGGGTAGGTGGGGAAAATTGATATTAATGTCATTAGGTTTCATTAAAGCTAATATTGTTTTCCTCCTGCTTCAGGTGTGTTTGCAAGGGACAGATTACATAACATTTCTTCTCACCGAAGACGTGGGTTCTGACTGGACGTACAGCATTTGGACTAACTGTAGTCAATTAGCTTCAAAAGACAACATCCCTGCTAACATAACCATTAAACCCCGTAAGCCTCGAGGTAAGGAGAATGCTGAAATGACAGTAATGTGATACTGTATTGCAATTGTCCTGTGCTTCCATTGTGATGCTTTAAAGCCATACTTGAATCTTTCTTCATGTGTGTATATATGTAACACTTCTCCCTTTGTCTTGTAAAGCTAAAGTGGTGAATGACTTCAAATGTTACGCTGACACCAACCAGTGTTCCTGGATCCCAGTAAATTCATCTCTAAACCTGACCCTCTCATATAGGTGAGAATTACAGCAACAGATAAAGTAAAGGAGATACAGTACACGTATGCCTCCAGAAAGTTTGATCATGATTGTCAAAATTCTTTAATCCCGTCAAGTGATGTTCAGTTAAAGTGTCAGGACAAACAAACAAAAGTTCCTGTTTAATGTAAGATGGCCACCATTATAAATGCCATTGGGTTAGCATAGCTCCTTTAGTTTCTCTTTAGAGAGTCAGTTATGCAGAAAGTTATCCCTTTCTATCTCATTTCTGTATTTTCGGGAGTGTTCTGTCATCCCTGTTTCCCTGAGAATTGAGATGTCTGGATCATAGTGCTTATCTGATCATCAGCAATGCAAGAACCTGCATGTAGGTGGGATTTCCATCCTTCATTCAGGGCTGCTAATGGTGTCAATTTAGCAATGTAATTCAGGAATATTTATCAGTCCACAGATACTAATGAACAGCAGAAAATCTGTGAGCTGTGTGGACATCTAGTGGTGTAAGGAGGGATTGCAGGATCCACTGATGAAAAAGAAGCAACACTGATTCCGTAACAGCTGGGACGCTTTTTAAAATAAAAACATCGTGCAATCATAGGCAAACAAGCTTTTGTTTACTGACAACTGTTCACAAAGTGTTTCTGAGCACCAATAATCCCCAGTAATTTTGTCCTATCCTTGCTTATGAACAACTGCACATCTGGAGAATGCCACTATCATATCCAAATATAAAAACAAAATACTATCATTTGTTACCAATGAACCTGTTTACCTGTGGGATTTTCCTATCAGTTGTTTTGTTATTTTGTTGCCCCTGTCCAAACTAGTTTGAAATGTGTTGATGACATTAAATTCAGAATAAGCATACATTGACAAAAATGAATAGTTTTGCAAAAGTTGAGATGAGGGAAAACATTACATATTGTCTTTGTGCTGTTTTCAGCTAAGTATAGGACAGAAAGCTGTTTTGTGTATGTTTTTACACAGCATCGAAACTGTTTTGGAATTGGAGTTGTAATGCGTGCATGCAATGCCTGTTTGTGATTGAAGGATGGAGGGAAAATCGAAGGAATGTATCAACAGTTTAAAGCAGTGTGACCATCCTTACAGCGAGGGAGAGAGGAATGGTTGTGAGCTTTACATCGATACTACCATCGATAACATACGCATACTTGTGGAGACTGAAGCTGGAATGAGCACCTTCAAACCTGTACTTGGTTAGTGTTACCTATAATAGTTTTTTGTTGATGTCAAATTATGAAATTAATTTATTAAGTATTTGCTGTTAAAATACCTTTAGAACCAGTGATTGAATCTTGTTTTATTTTGCTTGTTATATCTCCTTAGCGTTACATCCACCAAAGCTGAACATCACAGAGAAAGGAGATTCCCTCACTGTGAATTTGACACCTCCAAAGTTCGGAGAAACTAAGTGCTGGCAATACAGCGTCTGCTACAAACAATGCAGCAACAACGTAACTATTTTTAAGTCTTCTTTCATGTAATTTTGTTTTGCATTTACTACACTGATACTGAATGTCTTCACAGTTGAGTATCAGTTGCAGATACCACAAATGGGAGCCACGTTTCTATTTCAGCAGTTAAAATGTGTTGTTTCACCACAAATGTGTATTCATTATTTGCCCAATGGCATATAGTTTCTCTATACCTGACGGAGAGCAACACTTGTGTTTTGTGTGCTTACTATCTTATAGGAGACATGCCAGAACACAAGCAGTGGTGAACATACCATGACGGTGCCCTACGATAAACACTGCCTTTATGAGTTCAAAGCCAGAGTCAGGGGTGACGCTGAATATTGCCTAGATATGTCCAGCGACTGGAGCGAATATGTAACTTACGGTAACTGTCTAAGTCACTACACTGATTTTCATGCTGCATTTAATAAGTATGCTAAATCACATTTCACTTAGTTTTTATGTTGATTGTTTGTATATTATTAAAGATGGTGGTTCAAACCATTTGAACAATGACCTGATAAAACGAGGGTTCCCACGGGTCCTCCAAATCCTTGAAGTTTGTGAACTGAGGAGAAAAAAATCAAAGCTTTTAAGTTCTTAAAAATTGACACCCTCCTATGATGTTCCGGTCAAATCTGACCGAATTACGACTTCATAAAACCCTAAATATTTAATTTTTCCTCTGATTGCCTCGAGGCTTCATGATATCCTCCACACTTGGCATTTGAACATATACAATTGCTGATCACCACTTTCATTGAATTTTGAGTTGTCTAATCAACTTTGTAACACCTGTGGTGTTCCTGGTCAGAATTGACTGGCATAGGAAATGAATGGGTAATACTGGATTATGTTCATTCATTAGATGGAAAACATCCCTGTGTACACCCATACATCAACATCCAACCATGCACGCACACACAGACACACACACAGACACACACACACACACACACACACACACACACATATTCCCCCACGTGAACCACACATTTCAGACTGAAGAATTAGGTGTAATTTATGGGAACCTGTCTCTTTCTTGCGCTTATTTGCCCACCCGGCAGCTACACTCTCCAGACCTAACAATGTATCATACCTGTTCAAAGGCCCCATATATACAGATTTACACATTTCAAACTAAACAATTTGGTGTTTGCTATGGGAACCGATCTCTTTCCCGTGTGCGCTGTGCCCATCCCTCCACGTGAACCACACTTTACAGAATATCTTCTCATAGACAACCTATCTAAAACTTTATTTGTGCCTTGCTTTCATTTTACTCTGAGACCCCAATGAGTTGGCAATTTACTTTCAGAGAGGCTCTTGACCGACTTTTTGAATTGGATGAAGAGAAGATCAAAGTTGAACCAGAGATTTGTCAGTAATGGAAGACAACACTGATCCTGATTTTGATCTGGACCTTTATGAGACTGACCAGTCAACGGATGAAGAGGCTCCAGAGGATGAGGCACATGGAGAAGAAGCATGAGAAGAAGAGGCACCTGAGGTGACATTCCAGTCCAAGCGTGGCAACTTGCTCTGGTATCCTTCCTCCCAGGACAGAAGAGGCAGAGCTAGAGTGGAAAACATTGTTTAGAATGACGCCAGGGCCAACACGATACGCAATATCTTGTGTGGATGACATCAAGTCCAGCCTCCAACTCTGTTTACCAGAGTCCACGGAGGAAATTATACTGGACATGACAGACCTGGAGGGGAAGCTCTCATTCAGTGGCGACAGCACCTTCCCCACCTGCCCCAGCCTCTGCCCCCTAACGAGGACAGTGGCAAAAGAGGAAGAGATGCAAGTTCTGTGCCCCAAGAGACAATAAAACAATTTAGCTACAAATGTGATGCCTAGGTTTGCAAGGCACACACCAACCTGATTGTACAATGCCATTCCTGTGTGACACACACACACACACACACACACACACACACACACACACACACACACACACACGACTTATTTGTGTAGATTTTTTCTGCTGTGAATTTGGTTTTGATTATTATTATAATTTTCAGTGTCTATTCTTTGTATATTCACGGCAGTTATGTATGTTCACAACTAGTTGGAAACATTGTTTACAGCATTAAAAGGTGTTAAATAATATTTGCTGATGATTATGTTTGAATTTTGTTTTTTGTGGTAATTTTAAGAGCAGTTAAACCAGACCGGTCAAATTTGATTGGGAACACCGAAGTAAGGGGGGTGAAACGAACATAATACAAGGGTTAATAGACATGGGTCACTGAAAGCAGTGGGTCTTTGAATTGATAATCAATTAATTGGTTTGAGAAATACATGACAGTTAACTGAATATCTTTTTTGAACATTTGAACAAAGCAAGATATTTGAGGACACAATTTTGGGCTTTGGGGATTGATTCATCAATGATGAAAATGATTGTTGGTTGCAGCCCTAGTGGTAACACTATGAAATAGCCCTCTTGATGTCAATGTCGAGCTCTACAGCAACATCAGTCATTAACGAAGAGGTGTTCACTAAATGTAAAGCACAACTGTTTCTGCACTACTTGCCACATGACAGCAAAAAGCTTGAAACTGTCCTAAAAAATGAATAAATTGTGTCATTTGTTCATCACAGGTAGTAATAAGCCTCCTGACAGGACACTGACTGTGGTTGCCATTGTCATCCCCATCATTCTGTCCATCTGCGTCATTCTGTCTTGCTATTGCTTCAGGAGGTACGTCTTTGAAAGAGAACAGCTGGCCTATGTAGGCTTAAGACAAAGAGGTCCACCTATGGGTGTTTGTAGATCGTATGAAGCACATTTCTGGGTGCCCAGTGGCTTAATACCAAATCTTGCAATCTAGTATGTCAAAAGTCAGTGTTGTAAAGCGTACCTTAGAATATGTTAGAATCTGAGACTATTGCAACACCTAAACCTTTAATACAAGCTGACTTGGTGCCTTTGACACACATGCCACAAGTCAAAGTTTGTCTATAACTAATGTTTATCAATGACACATAACCACATTATCTGCACAGCTGCCACTTATCATGAAAGAAACCTCTAACTCCTGTGGCCCTTGCTTTTCTACAACAGGCAAACAGTCAGACTTACTTTTAACTGACCTGACTTTTCCCAGAATGCTGCCAATGGAGCAATTTAGTGTTTAACCAGTGGACAGAGTTGGCAGTGTGCACAGGTACATTCTGGAGATGTTTTTAGTACAGCTGTGATATATGATACAGTTCACCAGAAGCCAGAGCAGAGATCTGACTATAAATGTGAGGTGTTAATACACTTTTTACGTAAAATGCATTGCAGGAATGTGTTAGAGAAATAAAAACCCATACATTTTAAATGTGATATTGTGGTGGTGGAGTCCTTGTGTGCTGGTTGTTCCTTTCTGTCATTGACATTCTTGTTCTGGTGTGTCGTTTGTAGGCACAGCGATATTATTTGCCCCACCATACCAGATCCTTCGGCAATATTCAAGGAAATGATGATGAATGGGCCGAGAGAACTTCAGGTAATTTCTAAGAAAAAATGAAACAGCTATATTCACCTGCTTTCTCTGTCGCCATAAAACGCTTGTAATGCTGTTTTTTTTTTTTTTTTTTCAGAGCGGAGGGAATCTTTACAAGCCGGTACAAGAATGCTCGGAACCCTGCAAAGTTATTCTAGTGCCTGAACACAGTGTCCCCCAGCAAGACTCCTGACCTGTACATTTACACTGCAGTGCATGCGGCAAAGCTGGACTTCCACTCTGGGCAAATTGATCGAGAACATTCACAGATTAATTTAACACCAGGCATGCCAGGTTTGACCTCTGGGTGAAAGATTTCAGGTCTCGCACACGTTTAATAGGTGTGGTGTCAGGACAGAGCTCTGCTGCACCTTTACTGTAATGACCTGAGAACAATTCTGTATCTGTTAGAGGCCAGAGGAGAACTTCGACCACCAGAGGTCGGCAAAAACAAGATTTTCAGCTGCTGTTATTTTTCAAGTTAGTGCAGACGTAACCTTCTGAGGCTTGTCAAGGACATGACACAGAAATACCCTGAATCCTCGGAGCCATCTTCAAAAAGACAAGAACGTGTGTCATGCCTGCACTGGTCTGCTGCGGAGCACTGAGGAGGGAGATGACGACATGGGCAGGCCATGTGTCGGGTTGGTCGGAGTGGACACTTGCAAGTGGACCAGCGGAGGCCGAGTTTACAGGGAAATGTTGCGCCTGTAAGAACTGCTGTATCCCAGAAAGGGAATAAAAATAGGAGGCTAATGTTGTCACAGCATGAGTCTCATATGTAGGAATGATATGCAAATGCCAGTATGACTGTCATAATGGCAGCTACACAATAGGTGGAAGCAATAACGTGGTGGGTATGCATACTTCTGAGTGATCCCACCACTGGACAGGAAGGCAAGAGCTACAGCGGCACACCTTGGAAATAACCTGATTTGTCCAGATTTTGCGACTTTTCTCCAACCGAGGGATGAGTGAGTGAGTGATAGTGCTGGGATTCCTTCCTACTTGTCCTTAAAACAGAGTTTATTATGTCTGATTCGGACAGCTATGGTGAAATTTTGAATTTGTTATCTTGGAACCAAACCTGACGGGGCTCTTTGTAACAATTTGTGGCAGTTGACATTTATTAATCACTTTTTCATATGACATAATATGTGAGCGGATTGAAAAGTGTCAGAAAAATGACTACATGTCTACAAGCCTGTGGACGATGTGTGTAAATTGTTTTATGCTGTTGGACTGTGGATTTTTCTGTAAACAACTTGTGTCAGACTATCCATGACAGTCCAAAGGATGTGAATTCATGCATGTTCTCAAATTCCTCATCCGAATCCTTCTCTCCCCTAAGCTACCAGAGAGTAGGGTCCACTAGTGTGAACTAACAACTGGCACTCCACATAGCCCCTTTAAGTAAAAACAATATGAGTGCATGCTAAATGGATTTTGAATATTGACCTGCATGAACTTTGCTTGCAGACACTGATGACTCTAGATGACAAATGTCTTGTATATTTTGGAAATAATAACATTTTTCTTTAAGCTACTTATCTGATAAGTCTCTTGAAAATCAGACCTGTGGTGCTGATTTAACCTTTGTACACACTTTTTTTTTTTGGAAAGAGGGAAGTATAATGGTGAATTGTGCAGTTATCTGAGGATACATTAAACCGATAACAATGTGACTGGCACTCTGTTGATTCTTTGTGAGCGTTTGTGTGCTTCCTCATTCACCAACACTCCCAGTGGAAGCTTTATTTCTTTAGTTGTTAGTTCTTTTGTGTCATTTATGACCTTTATATCTTAAAGTGACTGATGACTTGACTTCTTTGGTAAGTAATAAAGAAAGAGAAAGTGAGAATGTCTGTGCCCAGTGGTGCGTTTCAGTTTTAGCCCTCTTTGTCAGTTCAATAAGATCTAATGGGACTTGTCACAGCTAGCAGATGTTGGATTCTTTGGTATTGAGGGCAGGTCACAGCTTGGAGCACTGAGATGTGGAATTGTTAACATTTCCTCTGAAGTAACTGATAAACACCAACCTGAGTTGGTACAAGGTGCCATTTGTCAACCATTTAAGAGATGGTGAAAATGATGTGATGAAAAGATGTCTTATTTACTAATGATAAGTCATACTAAAATCATACTAATGATACCATGTGCGTAAACAATCCCTTTGACTGAAATGTAATCTACTTCAGTATAAATACTTTGTGTTTTTAACTCTTAGGTTCATTTGGAAGATTCAGCATTTCACAATGTAAATATGACTTTATTCATTATTTAACAATGCTGCAAGGAACTTTATTTTTCAGTTGATTTTCATAGCCCCAGTGGGCAAAGGAAAAAAAAAGTCAACTTTGTTTTAGTGCTGTGTCCTACCACTAGGAGCAGCTTCTTTCCTGGAGCGCAGAGACTCCTGTATTCTACGTTGTCTGAGAGACTGTTTTTGTATCTTGTACGCACAAAAACAACTTTACAGTGGGCACAAAAGAGCCTAACCTATGCAGGATAATAAATTGTTTGGACAACATTAAAAAAAAAA
>CAEMYA010000228.1:1267097-1280195 GCA_903131615.1 Diplodus sargus | reverse complement strand
CCCCGCCGCCTCCGCCGCTCCTATCCTGGTGTCCTACCTGTGTGCCTGACACAAAGCCCCCCCTCCCCTCCCCTCTGTTGCCTTCCTCTTTGCATTTCGGCAGCACAATGAGGCATGTGCAGCAGCAGCAGCAGCATCATGCATCTGTTCCCCCTCCATACCTGTGGGGTGCCAGGTAGGCTATTGGCTTATGATAATCACAGCTGTAGCCGAGTTGCTGGGAGACAGGAGGCTGAGGGAGGAGGAGGAGGAGGAAGAGGAGGAGGAGGGGGGGGAGGATGGTTGTAATTTCTATAAGCTACCTGTTTGAACGGGGCATATTTTTACACATACGCCGCAACCCCCCCCCTTTTTCCCCCCTCTCCCATTGTCTACCTTGGCAGACCGGGAGCGTGCAGCCGTCCACTTCTTCATAGGTAGGGGGCGTGTTCGTGGAGGGGAAGGTATGGAAAGGGATGATGTCACCGTGTCTGCCAAGGCTTTGTATCGCTCAGCTGTGCTCAGCATCCACCCATGGTGCGTTTGCCGAAGGTTCAGGCAGCCGCACACATCCACGCACACCGTAAGGAGGACGCTCCGTGGATCCACGTATGACACAATCGGGCAATCGTGGCAACAAACAACCCCCCCCCCACCTTCAATCCACTGAGCCCCCATGTTAATATCACATATTCTTTGTACTGTTTGTCCACTCGTAAACCGTTCAGTCCACATGACGACCTGGGTAACACATGCACATACAGATGTGCGTACATACACACACACACACACACACACTCACAGACACAGAGCGCCTATTAACGCGTGAAGCCATGTGTCCTTTTGTCTGTTGTAGCTCTGTTACAACTGTATAATCCATTATTACTCCATGTTGGGGCTCTCAAACACAAAGATATTTGCTCTCGGAGGCTTTCCCGAAGACGAGATTAGCAGGCTGTGCATAGGGCCGCATTTTGTTCAGTAAAATTTAAAAATGATGTAATAAATGTGAGGTCTCGAATGACGCGCCATGGTTTTTTTTATGCGTTTTGGGTCTGAAAAACATAAGAGGAGTAAACATAATCCAGAGACAGCTCAAAGGAATATCACCTCAAAAGAGCGTTTTCCTTAAGAGCTCCCAGACTCTTATCTCTTCATTAGACAAGTAAAACAGTATTTCGTGGCCTGCAATTTGCACACATGTAATTGCCTACTCGTGCTAATGATTGGATGGTTATTAGTGGAGCGGCTAATTAAAGCTTTGGTGGATCCGAATGTTTTTCAGTTATTTAGATCTGATGCAAAAAGGACTAACTCACAGAAGCAACAGCACACTGGAGGGATTGATTTAGCATCCCAGCCTTGTATCTACATACCAACCTGGTAATAAGTCCCAAGCAAGCACCACCATTAACGCAGCTGTTAAGTGTTACTGCATAATCAATCTTTGCCAACACACTCCTTAAACTTCATAATGAGCAGGAGGCCTTGAGGTTGGACTTGCAGCACTGCACTTCTAGCCCAAACGCGAGGCTCAAATGCTGACTCGGACAAAGGCTCCAGTGCAGGTGTACTATTTGTCAGCCTCTGTCCTTTGGCGCGGCCCGAGGCCACGAGCTGCTGCTGCTGCTGCTGCTGCTGCCTGCGCTGTACGCTCCGGCTCTGAATCACACAGCCGAGCTGTGAATCATAGACCTCAGACGGATTCCTGTGTTGTGCTCAGCAAAGGAAATATTCAGACGCTGGAAGAGTCAGACACATTCGGGGGGCTTTTACACCCAGAAAAAGAAAGGTTCCTCAAGGGCTTGTTTGGTCAGGAAAGTAGTGGTTCCACTACTATATATGTGTAATGTTAATGACTCAAAGTGGGATTTAATAGTTTGAATTACGGTGGCCTCATAAAGAATCCAGCACTGTGCTAAAACACCCTTTAGATTTACAACATTTCACGCATTCTTGCCAAAAAAATAATCTGATGGTTGCATCCAGATAAATACGAATAATTCCACTCTCTTCATATACAGTCGCTGTAGATCTTGCTAGTACATGAAACCTTTTTCCATTTTCTGGGTAAAAAAAATCCACTATCACATGGCAAGTGATGAGTTTTATGTCCTCACAAAGAAAGAATTGAGTAGCTACCAGCCTGAGCTAATCTCACATAGTCGTCTCATTAAGCTCATGCAGATTTGGAGAAATTCGAGCGCTAAAGTTGGTAACAAAAGGACGGGGACACATGGGGGCTGTAATAACCGCTAACACTGTACTTGGGTGAACTTGTTTCTGCTCAGATAATGGCTCTGGGAGATTAAACACGAGCAGTAGCAGCGACCGTGGCTGCTTGAAGAAAATCTTCAGAAACGTCCGACGAGGATGTCGTGGACTGCCACTTGTAGAACTATTAATAGCTCCACCAACCTTTCTGAAAGCGTTCTGCCATGGTTTCAAGGCTAACGAACCATTTTGCGGTGCCACGGTGAACCCTCTCCGGCTCAGATTGTAGATCTGGAGTGACATATGTAGCGAGGCAGAAGTCTGTTTTTAATTTTTTTTTCGAATTCCCAGCGAGTGAGATGCGGTTCCGAAGCATCCTACCGTTAATACGCGAATTCGGGTCATGGTTTTAACGGGATCTGAATGGAGCCTATTTACCGAAAAAGCATCTCTAATTGACATCAGCCACTGAAAGCAATCACTGAACCAGTTGTAAAGCTCAATCTGGGAAGGGAGCCCGTGATGTTATAATGTACATCCACGCCTGTTGTTCCCCATTGGGTTCTGTTCAATCAACAAATTCTTGGCATCTCCGTCCCGACGGGTGTTTGTCAATGTGTGACATGTTGATTGCTTCTCTCTGTTGATATGTTTGTTTAGGGGCATTCCTCTGGACACGAGTGTCCTATAAAAGCTTTTTTTGAAGTGGCGCTTGGAGAAAAAAAGAAGCAGCTCGCACGCTTTCAGATGATCCAGTAAAAACCTGATCGGGTACAGAAGAATTCCTCAGATTATCAAACTTGTGACGAGGGATAAATTCAATCCAAAAAGTGTAAACATTTCCTTTGAGCGTCCTCAACAGCTACATGAGCGCTCCTCTTGTGAAGCCCGAGGATTTAAAGGCCCCATAATCTGATTGTGTTTGACAGGCCGGGGGCATCTAAGTTATAAAAAGAAGAAGGGAAAAAAAAACATCCCCTTAAAAATGTTTCTTTATGCAGAGTCCCCCAAGCAAGAGAGGAACGCTTTATCACATCTGACTGAATCTATTGGCCTTGTTTTCCCAAACTGCACGGCCACATTCTGCAGTGAGGACCAATTCGGGGTGATGGAGAAAAGGGGGGTGGGGCGGGTTACAGAAAAAAAGTTGAGAGAGACGGAGAGGGGGACAAAGAGGGGCTAGTCTTGCGGGCAGGTGGGTGAAGCTTGATCGAGAGTGATTAGACTTTTTTGTGTTTGTTTTTGAGGTGGTGAGGTGGGGTGGGGGGGGGACAGTATTGTAGTGAGGGAGGAGGGCATGCTGGATGAAAAGAAAAGCGAGCCGCGAGAGGGGAGAGAGGGACGAGGACGAAGGAGGAGGAGGAGGAGGAGGAGGAGGAGTGGTCGGGAGGCCAGTGGCGGAGAGAAAGGGACTATTACTCAGGCTTGACTGCTCCCTCAGTGGGGACAGTGAAGCTGCTCATTCAGACAGAATATGGTCGAGGCCGGTTCAAAGGCTACATTTGCGCTGGAATCGGGAGTGATTGAACCCACATCTAAGGTGCCAGCCGAGCTCTTCTCCTGCCCCCGTCCCCGCTGAGGTTAATTGGCATTAATCGGTGTTGCTGCTAACTTTCTTTTTCGCTTCTTTGACTTTCCCTTCCCAACATGAGCCCTTTTCTGCTTACCAAAGTTCATTCCTCCTCTTTTTTTGTCCCCTCCTGGACTCTTTCTTTTTTTCGGTCTGACTCCGTTTTTCTTCATCTACTCCCCCCGCAACCCCCCAACCCACCACCACCACCACCACCATTACTTCTCCTTCTCTTTCCATCTACCCCTTTTCTCTCTTGCTCGCTGTCTAATAAGTTCCAGATGTGGTTCTTGCATTCCTCTGGTCGGTGGAGAGAGAAAGAGAAGAGGGGAGGGGAAGGGGGGGGGGTTGGTATGAGTAGGGGGAGGAGGTATGGGGGGGAGGGGGCAGGAGGAGAAGCACATGAATTAAAACAGGGAGCACATGATGAGGAAGAGGAGCCCATGTACTGTAACACACACACACACACACACACACTCTGACGTGCACTGGAAAACATGCGTACACACAAAAACAGAAAGAGAGAGAATGGATGCGTGTGTGTGTGTTTAAGGGGATGGGGGAGGGGGGATGTCGGTCCTGTAACCTCAAAAGTTTTGGGACATTCTCCTCCTCCTCCTCCCCCTCTTCTTCCCTTCTTCCCCCCCTTCTCCTCCTGCCCCTCGCCCCCTCCCTCCGCAGGAATGTGTCTGACGCTGATGATGTCACTTCATTTCTCCGCTCTCCCGGTCTCTGCTCCTCTACGGGGACAGGGCGGAGGAGGGGGGAGTGGGGGGGTGGGGGCGACTCGACTTGCTCCATCCATCTTCCCTCTACGATAACAACATTAGGGTCAGCCGTCCAACTAAATCGGTTACCACAGCACGGCAGCGCTCGCCGTCCCCTCGTCATGTAATAAAACAGCCTGCAGGCTAAATTGTTGCCGACTACAAATAATGAGGGAGCCATCTCTGAGTAGTAATAATCATCAATGGCTTGGAAGTCCAGTCATTAAAACCATTTTGTGCATATGCATTATTTTCTCAGACTGCCACTGCCAACTTGATACGGTACCCTCGAGGGTCATTCGGTCTACCCATGTGTTCAGTTCCAGCTTCAGATTTGCCAAGTTTACATCTTAACAAGACATGTCAAGTTGATCGAGATACAGAGTTGATCAAGACAACACACACGCTTCATTGCCAGAAGTATATGTACCATGGGCATTAATATGCTCATACCACTCCCCACTCCGGTCGCAGGCTGTGTCAAGTCAACTCAAGTGGAGTGCTTGTTTTTACGAACGTCAAATCCCGAGTCAAGTCCCCACCAAGATAGTGCAGTCTTAGGGCCCAAACGCACCAAACCGTCAGTGAAGAACTAGTGGTGGTGAAGGCTGACTGTTTGCGTTGCCTCACGTCGCCTGTGTATGGACCAAAAAGCTGCACTTGAACACACCACAAACACTGCAGGCGGTGGCCAACTAGCTTATCGGTTCCGTGCCTGCGCGAGAGGAAATGCCTCTTCATACGACCATTTGGCTGTAGTCTGTATTCGTCATTCAGTAAGGACGACCGGAAGACTCCAGGCTGTTGATAAATTGAAAGCAGAAACTGACAGATGGCGGATCACTGACAGTCAGTCTAGTGTGTCAGGGCCCTTACCCGAACAGACCACTCATAAGTACCTGTCTAATAATTTTACCACCACCACCAAATGTCACACATTTCTTCCTTTCTCCCCATTAAAAAAATGTATCCTCAACCACAACAGAAATTAAAGATGAAAAACTAAACTGAACAACTAAACTGAAATGAACACAGACAGGTCATTAGAGTCACCATGTCCCAAGTCAAGTTCAACTTCCAAGTCCAGGTCTTCATAACAGTGACTCGACACCACATCCCCTCCCCCAACGCTGGTGACGGGTGTTGCGACGTAGCAATGCTGTATGATGGGGTTGAGGTCAGGAGTCAGATTGGTCCGCCACACCGAACTGGGAAAATCGTTTCTTTATGGACCTGTCAATGTGCACAGGGGCCTTTTTTCATGTTGAATCAGGACAGGGACAAAGACAAACCATCTCCACAAAGTTGTCTAAAACATCACTGTGTGCTGTGGCATCAATGACCCCTAACTGGAATGAAGGGACCCCAGTCGAACGATGAACAACAGCACTGAACCATTGGTCAAGGCATGTGGACGCAAGGTATTTCTATTTGAAAAACTAGAGGTCACTGCTTCACCGCGTGAGATTTTGCTGCATGTTTGTCTCATCAGAGAATGCTCCTTACTTATTAGACAAGCAGCACTGTATTTTTTCTAATGCTTTCCAAAGGCTTTCAAATTAAAAGTCTACAGTGCTCAACCCAGATTTACTATCACCCCACTCACTTTGCTTTCTAGTCATTTAGTGTTCTTGCTATCAACAGAGAAGCCTCCTCTTCAGAGCGACAGTATGCTCTGGTGGTAATATTGGCGAGGCGCTCTGTATGAATATTGCTTCACTGTAGGGGGTCAAGGCCCCGGGCTTTTATTGGATGGTTTGTGACAGATGACATTGCGAGAAGCTACAGTACATACCAATAAAATTAGATTGCACCGGATTGAATTAACGCAGTCCTTGGAGGAGGAGATTTATCGATGGGACGCTGCTTGTAAAGAAAGTCCTGCTGGATTCTATTACCATGCCGTGCTGTATCGCGAGGTGGATCGGCTGACCATCTGAGAGCTGTCACAGTTGATGGCGCTGATGTTTACTTGCTAGATCACGTGGCTATTTGGAGGCAGAGTGGCTTTAGGAATGGGTCGCTGCCCGAAATCAATGGGGAACCGCTGCCGCGAATTATTGATTCATTATGGTATCGATTGTGCCAGTGGAATTCTGTGGCGACCCCTGCGCCACGAGCTGCACAGCACACTGCTGCAGAGTAGCAGCTTGATATGTATGTATCCCCTTGTTCGAGCTTATCCAGAGGACGGCTATTGTTAGTTCTGGTCACCCTTGGTTACAGCAGAGTATTCTTTGTCAGCCGCTCGGCATGTTGGCCGCACAAAGGCTCGTGGATTACCAGCGACGGGCCGGCTTTCCAGCGCTTGAGCATATTCATGTGCCCGTAATGTGTCAGATGCCTCATCCATGAATTATCATATTACCCAGCACTGATCCCAGGGTTGCCATGGCCACTGTGTCTGTCATTGTGTCAGTGGTCCTCGCCGGCTGTAGCCATGGTAACAATGTCTGTAACAGAGGTTTGGTACAAATAAAACTCTTCAGATGTGAAATGCATGTATGAGAGGAGCCCCAGAGAATGGGACACACACGTACACACACTCCCACTGCACAAACACGCGCATTCATAGAAACTGAGCGCACACCTTCACTGGAGCATACGCACTCCCATTCACACGGCGGCATCGAAATCGACAGACAAAGCGCAGGAGTCATTTTCCTCCCGCCATTTCCAAATAAACGTGTTTCCACAGCTACCATTTTGATAGTAATGTAGAGAAGGAGGGAGAGGAAGGACTGATAGAGGGGAGGAGAAGCTCGAAGGTGGAAAGGTAGCCCGAGAAGGGAATACGGTAGTAGGTGGAGGGAGGAAGGAGGAGTGGTCATTTATAAGTAGATGCTTGTCAGACAAAAGGAAGTGAATGGGGAATGAGAAGGGGGCAAGGCCACAAAAGACGCGAAGAAAGAGCGAGGTCGCCGGTTGCTAGTAAGGGGGAGGACGGCAAGGTAGGATGACAGAGGAAGGGAGCAAGCGGGCGGACAATGCGGCAAACAAAGGAAGGAGTCTACGCTTCTTTCTCTCGCTGGCTCCTTCTCCCCTCTGCCCTGATCTTCCCTCCGCTCTGTCCCCACCTCCAGGAGTCACCTTTGTGTTTGAGTGACATGCTGTCAGCGGGGCTCAGTGGGTCGCCTCCTTTCACTCACCGCTTCGTCTCTCCATCTATGTCTCTCGTTTGTTCCTATAGCGCCGTCACCATGGTGACAGGTTATTATGGCCATCCTGCCAGGCGGCCATGTTGTTGAGAGAAGGCAGGCACAGGTGGTAGAGTTCCCACAGCCAGACAAATAGAGGGAGAGACTGCACACAGTTGTGTACTACGTAGATACACTTCAGAGCAGAAACAATTGGTAGATTTATTGGCTAGGTGGCCTATCAGAACATTAATTGACAGCAGTTTTGATGAATGAGTAGTTGTTTAAATCAAAAACCTTGAAAGATTGTGCTTCCAGCTCCTAAAACATGAGGATTTGTTGCTTTTCTTTGTTTTATATGATAGTAAACTGAATACGTTTGGACTGTTGGTTGGACAGAAAGCAATTTGACGTCAAGTGGGATCAAGGAAATTGCAATGTTTTTTTTTTTCCTCTATGGTAGAAAAACGTAAATGATTGTTGTCTGCTTGTCAAGCCACAGCGATAAGTCGATCAACAGAAAATGGATTGCCAATGTCGATAAGCGATGAATTGTTTACGTCATTTTTTAAACAAAAATGTAATTTGTTATTTTAGATAGTAAATGAAGAGTCGTTGGGTCTTTGGACTGTTGGTTGGACAAAAGAAGCACTTTGAAGACAATGCCTTGGGCTCTAGGATATTGTGATGAGCATTCCTCACAATTCTTTGACATTTTACAGACTAAACAATTATCGATCACTTGTGAAAAATAATTGGCCGAATAATCAAAATGGAAATATTAATTAGTTGCAGCCTTACTTGCAGGTCTGCACACATTATATACATGCACATATTTACAGGGTTTTCAGGGTGCGATCGTTTTGGTCGCACATGCACCCAAAAATCTGTCGAGTGTGTCAAACCTGTGTGTCAAACCTGTGCACCAGTGCGCCCGAATTTTAGATGGTTGGATTAAAAAACAAGGAAGCCTATAAAATTTTGGGAGATTGTGGTGATTTGTGATTTAAAATAAGTAGTATCTTTTTTTTTGTATCCCTGTTCAAAGTCATTTGCATAACTTGTTTAGAAATGTGACTAAAATTGATTACTGGGTGCACAAAAATGATGTGCCGGAGCAAATAAATGAAAATGTACGTTGCACCTGTGCAGCCAGTGTAGGCTACATGGACACAGCACATATACGTACATATACGATAACAATGGTGGTGTGGTACAGTGTTCAACCGTTTAAAAAAAAAAAAGTTTTCTGAATTAAAGAGAATTCCAGCAGTAAAGTCGTAAGGGTATCATAAAAAGACTGACAACGACGGATCAGCCAGCGTGCGGACTGACTGATGGAATGACGTGAAGATGTACGTGCAGTCATATACAGAAAACTAGGAGGGTGAGTCAGTGCCGCATGACTCCTATGGCTGCAACTTTGTCCTGAAACAATGATGTCATCCTCCTCCATCACACTTCACAGCTCCGTGTCTGTGGACCTCGCCGTCCCTTTGTTCTCCTATTCCTGCATCTCATTGTCAAGGCAGCCCCTCCATAACACCAACGCATCGGCCACACGCAGCGGCGATATGGAATTAGACTGATAACAAAATCAATTTGGAGCGGATTGACTAACAGTGAGGAGAGTAGGGAGGGAGGGTGAGAGTGAGAAATAATGAGAGACCAGCGCAGCCGCCTGACTATTAATTGGATAGGTGGAGGGAGGATGAGGTCATTGAACATTTTTTTTTTTCTTCATAGAAATGGGTGTACCGAGCATAAGGGAGGGTTTCATCAGACACACAGATGCACATACGCGTGTGCGCTCACAGACACGCTCGTACAGAAAACTTTTTTTTTGGGCAGTTACATTACACGTCAGCTGTTGCTATGGTGACGCAAGTCTGTGATCCAGTCGAAGCGCGGGATTGGCTGGAGAGGAGCGAGGGAGAGGAAGGCAGGGGGACTTTGTCGGAGGGGTACAGACAGAGGGGGTACGGGGAGAGGGCCAGACACAAAGATAATTAGATCGATGCATAACAATCCAAACAAATGCCATTTGATTTAATAGCATCTGATGCAGTGACTGAATGCCACCGGTGAACCTTTCCCAGAACCCTCTGCTGCATGGCATCACTTCCAACGTCGTCTCCTGTCCCATACAGAAAGGCGAGACGAGTCTGTGTTTAAAAGCTCTGAAGCAAGGTTTGACATTCAGCACCTAACAGCAGGGTGTGTGTCAAATTAAGAAATGCGGGGCATATGAGCTGCACACTTGCTAAAAATAGCTCCAAACATCTTTGCATGCATATACCCTTTCAGTCATTTTCAGCAACAAATTGACGGTTCATTACCTTCCTATTAAAACACCACTGCATGGTGCGAGGGGTTCTCTCGGGCCAAATTGCTGTGGTGGTTCACACTATGGCGGCGTGTGGCCATGCTTTTGGTGAGTCACCCGGCGAAGCCGTGCGTGCTCGCCTTTGGCTTTGTGTGTGCTTTGACAAGCCGAGGTTGGTGTCACAGTGTCTGCAGGGGCTGTTGTCCTAGGCTCCAGATTAATCCTAATCCCTTTCCAAACTTTGACTAGTGCTGTACTTAATCCTAGACTAAACTGAGACCCGCTCCCAATGGAGATGGAGATGCTCCTCTGCCTTGACACTTTCGGTCCGAGTCGGGGCGTAATCCATGTTCCGGAAACCGCCTCTACGTGTCGATTATATGTTTGGGGTTTACAGTGGTTGTGTTTGTGTGTGTGTTGAGAGGATATGGTTAGCCCATGTGGTGAAGGTTAGGTCATCAGTGCTGCCTGTTTTTGTTTGTGTGTGTGTGTGTGTGTGTGTGTGTTTGTGTGTGTGTGTGGGTGGGTGTGTGTCCGTGTGCATGTGGTCATGGTCACAGCACTGTGACCGTGGTCTGTGTGTGGACAGGGTGCTCGGAGTCTCCCGGTGGTATCTTGGGGATCAGTGACTCAAAGAAATCAGGACACACTCTAAATTTGTCACTGCAGCATAACCCACATAATGAAAGAATACAAGCTCCCTTGCATACACTCTCCTGCCTTTGCCTTTGCTCCGGCTGCGCTCTGCGCGTAGCTTTCCCTTCTTAAAACACACAGGCACACACCCGCAAGCACATACACTCATGTTGACAAGTGTTAACTGGGTAATATGGAAATCAGGAGGCGATGAGCACATGTTTAAATGAGTCAGTGTTTTCAGTCCTCAGCCTTTTGCATGGGTGTTTTCTCTGCAGATTGTGTAGCCTCCTCTCAGGAGTATTCAGTTTGGATTATGTTTGTGGTTTACTGAGGCAGTTGAGGGAATACCTCCAGCTAGCGCATCTGAGGTGGTGGAGGAGAGGATTTGCTTGCCCTCAGGCTACTGTCAAGGTTGCGGGGTACTTTAAACCCAGCTAAACTCTCTTTACACCCATGTATGTCTGAGAAATGGCTTTTCAAGCTTTTTAAGATGCTGTAAATCCAGACTGTACATTCCACTAATTGGCATTAGACGGATGCGAGTTGCTTCAAATTAGGGCGTAGATGGGCAAGTGTAGCAAAACTCCACCTTCTGTTCATAATGGCAGGTTTTCCAGAATATCTAGCTTATTGTACCTTCTCAACCCTTTTCTCCACTACATTGCTGTCACATGTGCGCACTGCAATGGGCTCAGAACATATCTGGCATTTATATACTGCACCTACATCCACTTTCATCTACTTTCTTCATAAAATCTTGACAAAATAATCGTGTGAAAGTAACAGATCCCAGCATCCGTTTTTTTTAATTGTCTGCAGAATTGGGAGCATCGTGCATGCCTTAAACATATAGCTTTAATCAGTACTTTTTATATTTACAATGGTTGGTTTACAATCTCATAATTACCAACTTATTATTTTGGTTTTCACAGCCTTCAACTCTTCTGTTGCAGTTTACTCCACCGCTTTCATCAGCGTTGTTTTCATCAGCAGCAGACAGCTGTTGTTGTTTGACATGTGCCGATTTGAAAAGTCTCTACTATTTCAGTGGATTGATGTCTTTTTGGACAATAGAATTTATTGTAAAACTTAAGAAAACATCTGTACTGGTTGTGCTCTAATCCAAATTAATGTTAGTATCACTGAATGTGTATATATGCAGTTGTTTGCTGGCAAATTCTCTTAATAAACTGAAATTATTAGTAGCGCTCAACTGGCTGATATTTCCAGTCTAAATTTGGCCTATCACAGATATATCAGTGCCTGTGTATATGGATCAAGGATCAAGGACCATCTATTGTCATTCAGGCTATACACCAGGCAGGTACACAGCAGAACAAAATTATCTTGAATCTGGCTCACGAATTAGGGCCAGCGCAACCACAGCATACCAGGGTGCTGATGTGATGTTGAAATTGGCGAATATGAAAACTTGGACAGATTTATAATTTTTAAAAAGTTTCCAGTGCAGTTCACCGATGCCATTTTAGACGACAGGGTTTATTGTCGAACTGTAAAATATACAAAAATGCGTATTGGTCAGGCTGTAATTTTTAAGATTTTAAGATTAGGGTGATTTCTTAAATAAGATATTCCTATAAATACAGGACGGAGCTTGAGGATCTGTGCCTTTAAAGCTGCATTCTTTTCTAATGGCCAGCAGAGCTTGACTCCACTGGTTTCAGAAGGAATTCAGATTGTATGTAAGCTTATGATTAAAAATAAGTATACTTCTCATTTGATTTATTACCTCAGTAAACAGATAATGAGTTTGTGGCCTCGATCGCTAGGTTCAAGTCCTCTTCAGTATAGCACGTTGCTCATTATGTATATTATGGCCCCAGTGAAATCAGAAAAAATGACATATTGTGTGATTAATGTCCTCATCATGTCCAAAATCACAACCAACACACACTGAAAGAAATAAGCAGATCTTAAATTCTCATGTAAGAAATATGTTTGTATTGCTGTTATAGACTGTGGTTACGGGTCTGTCTCTTTTAATAACATGAAAGGCTTTGTGACTCGTATGCAATGATTTTGCTTCCAACCTTTCATAGCCAATCGTTGTTTTGTTTGCTTTGTTTATCTTCATTTATTAATACAGTTTATTTGGGTGTTCCTCAGGGAGCAAATTAAGGGGCGCTATGTTTTTTTTTTCTTTTTTTGGTTCAGTGCTAAAATTGTTCTAGGTACGCAGGCTGCAAAGCTCCATCTGCATCTGATTCCCTTTTCACCGTGCATCCTCGCACATCTCCTTTATCTTCAGAATATTAATGTGCTGCACTGTCAGAAGCCATTGTTGTGATTGGTAAGGAAATCTTTTTGCATGACTGGGTTCTTTTGTATTATCAGGCATATCGTACCTCTGCAAATCGCACCAAATCTGACATGATAGGGGCAGAGTGCATGTCTTTGTACAGGAAAGGGAGGGGAAAACGTGAGAGATAGGGACGGAGGGTCATG
>CAEMYA010000228.1:1245187-1255235 GCA_903131615.1 Diplodus sargus | reverse complement strand
CTCATAGGCCTGAGCCCCCATGTTTCCATATCAGCTCTGCTATTGTTTTTGCAACCACAGATGTGCTGAGGGCTGTTTAATTGGGACATCACAACCTCACAGAAGATCTGATGGCTCGTTTCTAATTACGGGCACCGTGACCTGTTCTGTTTAAAAAAAAAAGAAAAAGAAAGACAATGGCAACATGGCAATCTCACTTTCCGCAATATGGAATCTATAGATAAATGGGAAGAAACTCCCAATCCTGAGAATTTTTCTCAAACTCGTTCACTATTCACAATTGTTTATCAGAAAATGCGTTGACACGTTGTGCTTTGGGACACAGAAAAGATACACTTTGCTGTTGTTAACATTAGACTTCAGATGGACCTAGAAATCCATATATAGCCAAAATCAGGATTCTATTTTGACAAACAGATGTCTCAGTATAACTGTAAATGGGGCCACTCTTGCATAATTGAGGTCCATAAGACATACTTGTTACATTAAAATCTAGACTTTGCAGATGTGACAGGCATTTGAATCCTCTGTCTCTCTCTCTCTCTCTCTCTCTCTCTCTCTCTCTCTCTCTCTCTCTCTCTCTGTTTGTCTCCCTCGCCCCCTCATTTCAGAGGAAGTCCCAGTGGGGATAATAGCTGGTGGGACGGTGGGCTCTACCATCCTCCTGTTCATCTTTCTGCTGGTCCTCGTTCTTATCTTCTACCGACAGCGCAAAGGCAGTGAGTCATGCTCTTCTTATGCTTAACACATACAGTACAAAGACCCAATCTGCATGTACACTAAAAGTTGTAATGTTTTCTAGAGGATTATGGTGTAAAATACTTGTCGGTAGACCAAACACATACAGCTTCCTCTCCGCCGTATGGATGAACTTGCCCCTCCAAGCTCGTGAAAACACAGATTCGCGTGTCCAGCTGCATTCAACCTTGCCGTGTTTTGCTTCCAGGTCGGCGCGGGGTCACCCTGGGTAAGCCCGACATCAAGGTGGAGACGATAAACAAGGAGACCCACAGCTTAGAGGAGGACTCCGGCAGCGTGTCCACAGCTTCGCGTATGGTCAAGGCCATGTACTCGGTGAGCAGCAGCGGGATATGTGTGCTTGGGCCGGACACTGTTTTCACAGCCTGTAGTCATAGAAAAAAAAACCTCAGATTAACTCAATAACCTCTCCCTACACCACACTGTAACTTTTTGCCTAAAAACAAACTATGTGCTTTCCCCTGTAACTGCTCCTTTTAACACTTTTAATTCCATTTTCTCTTTTCCTGTCATACTCTGTTGCCTCCTTCCCTCTTTCTGTTTTGTTACGGCACCTTCTCTCCTCCTTTTTGTTTTTTGTTTTGTTGTTTGACGGTTTAGTTTCTCCCCTCTGTGTCCTTCTCTCCTTCCAATCAGCCCTTTAAGGATGACATAGAGCTCAAGTCTGACCTCCGCAGCGACACCCTGGACACCCGTCAGGAGTATGACCTAAAGGTGAGTTCACATAGAAGCACTTGCGAACATCCGCTCAAGGAGCAGATTGTCTCTAACGTGGAAACAGATCAACCGTTCTTCCCTTCTGAAAGACTCAAAAATGACAAAGCACAGAGGAGGGTTACAGTCACATGTGTAGAAATAGGTGGAAACACACATATGTATTGAATATTAAGTCCAAATCAACAAACCATTGACAATGAAGCGATGCCAAAGTCAGAAAGAGGTCTTGTGGAGTCATTCTGGAGCAAGGTTTCATTCTAATTATACCTCAAAGGGCTGCAAATATCCTAATCGTTAGTGACATGGTGACTCTGAGTGATGACTTTCATCCAGTGATGTAGAGTGTTTCGTCTCCAATGAAGTGATGCCACCCAAGATGACACTAAGAGTACAGAGTATTTTTTTTTTTTTTTTTTAGTTTTATACTATAAATGAAAAGATCATTCATTAATGTATAATCCCACCTGACCATTGATTGATCTAAAAATGTTTCCTTTGGCTTTTTTTTAATGTTAGAATACGCAGGAACCCTAATTATGAATTACTTTTTACAATCTGAGCATGGTGGGTAGGGTGACACTTGGTACAGGAACTCAGTCAGTTCAGGGAACTCAGAAGCAAACATTTTTCTTAAACACAATAGACAACAAACAAATTAGGAAAATAGATCATCAGAATTTTTCTTTTCTTCCCTCTCTGGGCTTCCGCACAGTACTATTTTGCATCTTAACACAATAGATGCAGGCCTTTGGCCCGTGGTCCAGCCATAGCTTTCAGTTTTGGCACTTCACTAGGACATGTTTGGGCACCCTGTGCATCTGAAGTCACCAGCAGAAGGCAAAGAAAAGGGATATTAACTATTTGAGCAACTAAGTCCCCGACAAAATGGTGCTTGGAGGACCAGTAGAGTTGCTTAACAGGCTGCTTCTTTAATTCACATGTTCTCTTTGTTCTGCATTCAAGGGTTTTAGCAGCTCTTACACCTTTTGTTTGAGTGTAATTTTATGCAATAACTATTATCGTCTGTAAGAGCATAGGCAAAGAGGCTGGGCACTGTTGTTAGCCAGACAATATGACTTATTTGACTTACAGATGCCACGACGGTCCAGTTAAAACAATTCCACTTCAGCATCAGTACAAAATCTCCTCTCGGTGCAGCTGTCAAGCCTCAAGATAATTTAGACCTCCTTCTGTCCTCTAGTTTTCCTCATTCAACTGTGTATTAGGTCTGCGTTGATGCTTTTTTGGCATCAGCTGCTTTTCACCTCTGAGCAACATGTTGGCTGCTAAAAGTAAAGTCAAGAGAAACAAAGCATTAAACTCATTTTTCAAGCCAAGCTGTCATTTTCTAACGATCAAAAACCATCGGGTTCACAGTCTACTTTAAGCACAGATGTGTTTTGCGCTCATGCACTGGTTTCTTGGAGGCCCTTTAAACTCGTTGTTAGTGTTGCAATCAATATCTGTGGGAATATTGAAATAGGATATTTAAGACAAAAGCGGTGCAGTCGGCCTTCCGTTAATTGCCGGAGCTCCTTTGGTCTTCTCTGCCCCTCGCTCGCAGTCCAACTGTGAGGCTTCTCGGATTACTTAGGAAGTTGGCTCGCTCATCTTGAACATATTCAAAGACAAACTCAAATTGGAAAGAAGCGTAAGAGGATGTTTAGGTGTTCCCTGCCCATTCAGCTGGCATGAATGATTTATACGTTTTGACACCGCGGGGCTGGGTTTAGGTGATGAATGTATTTTCACGCGTAATGCTGCCAAAATGTTCCGCTGATTCTCCCCCCCATGAATATTTCGTGAGGGCAAACACACCACCCCTCTAGCTGGAGTGCTGCCTTGGATCACTTTGAAGAAACACAGACATGAATCCACCCCAGGAGGTGGTTAGATCACCCCGACAACAGCCTCAGCCAGACTGTTTTTTTTTTTTTTTTCTTTTTCCCTTCCTCGCCGCTGCCTGAAGCATCAAAGCAGTGAAACGGAGTTGGTTGGGGGGGGAAGTACAGATACGTGAGAGACAATGAGATGGCGGAATCGTGTCAGAAATAATAGCAGAGCATCATTAGAGCAGTCGGCAGGGGGTGTAGTGAACAGGGGGAGCATCCTCTCTTCACCCAGACGATCTGGGATCACCACTGCGTGTTGGCAGGGATCCACTCTGCTGGAGATGCCCTGGAGTAAACTTAAGAGCTTAAACTCTCGACGGTTTTGAGGAAAAAAAGGACAAATTAGATTTTTCCTGATTTTTCTTGTTAACCTGGTCAAAAAAATTAAACTCTGCCCTCGGTTATGTATCAAAAAATGGAGTATGTTAAAGCAGGTTTTTGAGTCTGTCGTGTAATCGCACTGGAAATGTGACTGATCACTGAAATTCTGTATGCGTGCCAAAAAATTAATATTTGTAATGGTTTCCTGTCATCGGATCGGTTTTATCATATCAGGCATTGGCACAAGTCTTGTTTTATTACATGTTTAGTATAATCATTTCTTGCATATTCACCACAAAAACAACATACTATGAAAATCTGTATTTAGTACGTGTTATTAATGTGTAGTATAAAAATCAGGATGCAGCGGATTGACTCCTAGCTTTTCTGAGGGGTTGGGATTCAAAGCAGTTTGAGAACCTCTGGATGAGAGCCAAACATTTCATCCCTGGTGTGAACGCTTTTAACGGTTTCAGAGAAAGACATTGCGATTGCAATTTTGGAATACATGTTCTGCACTGGGTTCAGAGAGGAGGGGAGAAGTTTCAGCACAACAAATCTTGTGAGAGCGGTGGGATATTAAATCATCCATCTTTGCTCACTGTTTCTCAGCCTTTCTTAGCCTCAGGTGTGCATTAACTACAAGTTAGCGATAACGGCTGAATAGAATCCACTTTATCGTGCATCGCTAATAATTTTAGAGGGTGCTCTCTGGGATGCCGGTCTATTCTGCATATCTTGATCTGCATAGATTTCTGAGAAGAGACTAAGACCTTGATCTCCAGCAGCTGAGTCACACGAAAAGACAGCAAACTGCCCTCACAGCATAATCTTAATGAAAGTGAACCTGGATGCGGAACAGCTCGAAACACATAGTTCATCCTGACCTCTGACCATCTATGAGAAAGACGATTTCTCTCTTGGGTTCATAAAGGAACATAACATTATTATAATAGAATCTATACACTGGATTTCCTCCCTAGTGGACAAATAATGATATATTCTATGCAAAATCATTTTTAAAAAACACCCTCATTATTTCATTTTGTAACACTTAATCCGTGTTTTCTTTTCTCTCTACCTCCCTCCTCAGGACCCCACCAATGGCTACTACAATGTGCGAGCCTCCACCCACGATGAAGGCCGCCCTGCATCCCGCTCCACCATGCACTACTCTGACTACCGCTCCCCGACAGGAACACCAGGGGGAGCTGCGTCTATCAGCAGCAGTGCCGGCGGCTCAGGAGCTACGGCCAGCGGAGGGGCACCCGGTCCTCCCGGCCCCCTCACTTCCCCTGGCCGCCCCCAGGCCTGCTACGACCCCCGTCCCCCCTCCAGACTGTCCCACATCAGTTACGCCCAGTTCAACACCTTCACCCGTGGGGGCCAGAGCCAGCAGCCCCCGGCTAACCCTCCCCCTGTGGCCAGCGATTTCCCAGGGGACTGCAGCCTCCTGGACTCCACTTCCCAGCTGGCCTACGATAACTACGGATACCCTTCGCATTACCAGACCTACCGCATGGGTTTCGCCCCGTCCAGCCTGGCCCCCTTGGAGGCCGGCCCGTCCTATGAAATGTACGGGGTGGGATCCGGGGTGGGACCTGGGGTGGGACCTGGGGTGGGACCCGGGGTGGGACCCGGGGTGGGACCCGGGGTGGGATCTGGGGTTGGGAGCCCTGGGGTCGGTGTGGGTCCTGGGGGTCCTGCTCCCTCGGGATCAGAGACTGGACTGGGGAAGTACGGCAGCTCCACTCGCTTCTCCTACACCTCGCAACACTCTGACTACTCCCACAGCCGACACACACAGAGGATGCAGACTCACGTGTGAGACAGAGAGACGCATAAACACCTCACAGTCTTAGCAGAGCATGAGGACGCATCTTATAAATAGTGTCACACCTAAAAAACGCACACACAATCATAGATTTACACGCACATTTTCACACACTCACACGACCTACTGAACACAAACACACACAAAAAAACATCACACACACACACACACACACACACATATACACACACCCATGCACAGAGTCAGAAGACCATGCCCATGAGACGGGGAGGGTATGAGAAACACAGAGGCACGGAGAGAGCGAAATAGACGAGTGGAACAGAAGGAGTTTTAGCGAGACAGGGAAGGGAAATTCCACACAATTTTGAATTCCCTCACTCCCAATGTGTTTGTATATCTGAGCTCTGAAAGAGCGGACGGCGCAAGTCACAATCAAGACTGGGAAAAAAAGAGAGCAAGAACCAGAGAGAGGACGAGAGATCACAGATCTTTGGAGCCCTATAGCTTTTGCTATGAACTGACTTTGTAAATGATGAGAGAGAACGTCTTAAGACTGTCAAATATGGTACACCCTGATCTGGAGAAACCTCAACCAGTGGAAGTCATTTCTGGCCGCCATTTTTAAACATTTTTTTTTCTTTTGCTTCATCATTGAATTTGACCACTGTCTTAATCAGTGACCATAGAGCACATATATATATATAGTATCCCATAAAGCCCTTCTGTACAGTGGTACATGCCATCATGCCTGTTAGGCAACGTGGGGGGAGTGTGTTGGGGCTGGGGCGGGGTCGGGAGGGTTGTCATCATTTTGCACTGCATCTACAGTATTCATGCTTAGACGTCCCTTATCTATATCTGTGTAATGTCTTCTTTTTATTTGCACACCAGACTAGAGCTTTGTATTCTATTTTTTAACATTACAGAATTATTTTTGTCAATGTAAAACATGTAATGTGTATGTATGGACCAAAAGTTTGAACGCGAGTGCACATAACTTGGGAGTTTTGCCTGGGCGATTCCACTGAGGAAGAGTGAAGCTTTGTGCCAACAGCAGGAGCCTGAATTCAGGACGTATTTCACACAAGAAGGGTTTATCAGTGTATAAAAGAAACCTAGTGCCAAGTGTTCATGTTGTTCTTCACCTTAGACCATGTATATGCAGTAGAAGCTCCTTCTATTGGTGACTGTTGCTTTATAAACCAGGCTCGGGGCCTTGAGTCATTCCCAGACATTTTCGTAGGCTGGAGCCTTTTTCTCTGAGCTCTTAACTACAAGCCTGGTGCAGACAGAGAGAAAAACACAGATGTTGGGTTTAGAACTGAGTGGCCTTATAGGGGAACATGTCGTACATTTCCATTTTGAATCATTCCTCATCGTCTGTCTGCCAAAAAACGGCCAGAGGAGAATGTGTATGGAGAGGTTCAATGAAGGCTTGTCCACAATATTGACATGTAGTAGTGTATGACTGCGAGAGCGTGGGCGTGCAAGTGTGTGTGTGTGCGAGAGAGAGAGTTCAAGAGGGAGTGTGTGGGCGTTTGCGCGCACATCGATTTGTACAGTGTGTTTGTATAGACGTGTGAATGGCTGCGTGTGTATGGGAAGCATACTGTAAACATGCAGCGCCCGACTCGAGTGTGCGCGCGGCTATTGTATGCAAGTCACTGGGTGAGCGTGTGAGTGAGTGCGTGCGTGCATGTCTGTGTCCAAGTGTGCGAGTGTGTGTGTGTGTTTCAGTATATGTCCATATCATTTCTCTCACAATCCTGTTACAGTACTTTTATACCTCTGGTAGGACTGTATCCTGTATTATTGTGTCTTTGAATTTAGAAAAATCCAATGTTTATCTTATTGTACTGTTCTTCGTAGCAGAGAAAACTGTTCAAAAGATGTACAACGAACATTATCAAACTCTCATTTTTTAATTTCATTATCTTCAATATTTTTTAAAAATGGTATGTAATTATTTTTCCACAGTATTACATAAATAAAAGCACTGTTTTTTATATAAAGCAGACTGTGTTTTCTTTGGGGAGATAAGTCAGAAATGGACATGTTCATTGTTTTGACATGGTCAAAATGATTTGACATTGTTTTGGAGATTTATATGACACACATCAATTTTAAGAATTGATTGAATATATATTTAATATCAGACATTGTTTTATTTTACCCGTGTTTCTTTATGACAAAGGCAAAGCGTGGGCTTTAGATAGAAACAAACTAGTAACAGGCTGTATGAGTTCAGGGTCTTTTAATGATCGAAATTTTCAATAAAAAAATAAAGTACATCAAAATAATGCTTTTTTTCTGTTTTTAATAGTTTGATTCACCATGTTGTTCACTTGTTCACTTCATTACGATCCTTATTATGAATTGTTCCTTGTTATTTATCTGATAGGTTTACATATATGTGTTATTTCTAATATACTAAAAACTAATTTGAAAACGACAAACAATACACTGCACGCAAGCCAGTGAGTATGGTGATCCATCATACCGATAGGGGGCAGACGCACACGCTGTACACGTAATGCGACTGTGAAAAAACAGCAGAATATACGCCTATACGTCATTGGCCAGAGGTTTTACAACAGCCAAGATGGCCGCCACGATGTTGAGGTCGCTTAGTAAACTAGGACGTCCTTCAACAAAATTAATATTAAGCAATAATTTGCTGAGCCCTGGCTGCACTGTCCTGCAAAACAGGTAAGCTAACAAAAAGACAAAACGCGACGCTTCGAGTGACCATTATATCGCCAGCCGTATTAAGTTGCACTCCACATAAACATGCACACAGAAAAGCTAACGTTAGCTAAATGCTAAAAAGCCGACTTTGTCTTTTCAATATAATTCGAGTCTTCTGCCATAATCTGTCATTTGTTTCTGAATGATACACGTCTTGACAAAGCTCAAACAACTATTAAAGATATAGCAGTGTCATCAAATCCGTCGTTCGTTGAAGGATAGGTTAGCTTCCCTGCTGTCAAGTCGTTACCTAAGATGTAACTGTTAGCTTTTAGCCAGCGTGTGTCAGTGTTTACCATACTAGTTGGATTAATCGTTTTTGCTCACAGTGAAAAGGCACACAAGTCAAGAAAGCATATCTATTAATAACTGCTTACAGTCATTTAAACCAAGTTGTGGGTCTTGGAAATTGCCTTTGTCCCTTCATGTCAAGCCAAGGAGACTTAGAAATGTAGGTTTGTTATTGACGTGCTTTAACGCAGTGGATCCACAGTTACGTGACTTAGTCTTCCGTAATATCGCCATGCCTTGCGATGTTGCAGCAATTAGTATTAATAACTACAGCTTTTGTGTTATTTATTTATCTATTTTATCATAGTAGGACTTATATCATCTGCATGTTTACCTGACCAGCTACCTCTGATTATCGCTTGTCGGGTTGGCAAGCTCTATGTAAGCCAGATCACCACCCTCTCCAAATGTCAGCCTAAATAAAACGAGATTATAGCCTCTCAGGCACCATGCAAGGAGCCCGAGAGAAGGGCACCAACCTAATCCTCCTGTTGCTGCCACTCAATGGTCTGCGTTAGATAGAATCTGAAGGACCGCTAACACAGTTTTAATTCATGTGAAAAATATTTTTGTTGTCTTTTGTGCAGGCAGAAACAATGGCAGCCAGATGTGGAGTGGACAGAGCAGACTGCTGGGGCAGTGATGTATCCCAGTGCCATGACTGAGAAATGGGCTCCACCTCCCTGGAATGGTACCATCCACACACACACACACTGCCACACTTTTATGAAAGATTATTTTTCTCTCCTGCTGATCCTTTTTTCTTTTCTTTTTTTTTTTAAAGTGACCAAACTGTGACGAATAGTTTCCACAGCACACTGTATTTGATATCTGGGTGTTTGCTCATACATTGGGCAGGTCATTCTATTGGTTCACTCGGCAGTGGATAATTCTTTACTTTCAATTATTAATTATAAAGGTGCACAACCACTATTCTTGCAATTTTAGTTTGTGGAAAATCACATCCTGAAGCATTACTCAGCTTTTACTCTGAACATTTTGATTTACCTGACCCGGCCCGTCCTGTATTGTCCTATCTGCAGACAAAGATCCTCCTGCAGAGAAGGATGTGTCCAACCTGACCATCAACTTTGGTCCCCAGCATCCTGCCGCTCACGGTGTGCTGCGTCTAGTCCTGGAGCTCAGCGGAGAGTCTGTCAAGAAGTGTGACCCTCACATTGGCCTGCTTCACCGTGGCACAGAGAAACTCATTGAATACAAGACCTACCTGCAGGTATTGAACTGCTTATAATATCTGTAAATATAAAATGATAATTTAGTAGTAGTGACATGTAGAGGTGTGGACATTTCTCGATTATAAGATCGCAGTGTGGAAGTGGAAGATTCTGCATAGACAGAGACAGGGCATAATCAACAGTTTGCAGCTAAAGTTAATTGCTGATGAAGCCGTGAAGTTACGTTGTCATGTTGCTCTCATGCTTTGAATAATGGGCAGACATTAGGCCAACGCTACATTAAAGGGAGGCAGATGCCAGCACCGAGTGATTTAAAAAAAAAAAAAAAA
>CAEMYA010000228.1:1203933-1245178 GCA_903131615.1 Diplodus sargus | reverse complement strand
AAAAAAAAAAAAAACGTACCCAGGATTTTGAGTGTCGATGTCTGGGCATGTGTCGGCCATAAAGATGAACTATTACTGCCAGCCTAGTTTGTCAGCCACTGTTTGAGGAAACACTGTCAACTCTACCATCCAATTTTGAGAGAGAGATCTTGCAGCAGAGTCATGTTTGTAGATGTTTGCTACATTCAGAATGTGCCCTATCTCAGTGATGCTATGTGAAAATATTTTTGTAGATGTATATGTTTTTTTTTCTGTTAGATTTTTTTTTGTGATGTTTATGTACTGAGGTAGCTCACACAAATACTGGTATTGAAAACATGCAGCTGTTATATTGTTGACTGTTGTCTGATGAAAGAATAGCTCATACTGTATAGAGGTTGTTAAATCAGGAAGTGTAGAATCAAGCGTCCTCTTCTTTGTTTGACCAGGTTAAGAAACAGAGCGGTTGTGGTGTAGTCCAAGGACAGAGCATAAATTATAACGCAACGTCTTACAAAATGCTTGTTATTGTGTTCGACACAACAACATACTGTGCAGAATGAACACTGAATGAGCTGGAATTAATGTGTTAAAACTAGATTGTTCAAGTGATCACTGCCTTACCACCTCAATTGAAAATGACTGAGATAAACTGTTGTCAGAAAATAATGTAAGGGGACCTTTATCAGACGTTGCATAATTCATGGAAATCCCTTGCCCAATAAAATTCAGTTCCTCTTCTTTTTATACCACAGGCTCTGCCCTACTTTGACCGTCTGGACTATGTTTCCATGATGTGTAACGAACAGGCCTACTCTTTGGCTGTGGAGAAGCTGCTCAACATCAAAGCTCCACCGCGTGCAGAGTGGATTAGAGGTACACATCAGAAATAGTCAGGATGTTCTTTAAAGGCCCCTCTAATTTTTATATAGATACATTTTTTTATGTGTTAGTGATCCGCCAGTGATGAGAGGCTTCCCTGTTGCATGTCATTTTGATGTACTGTACATATGGAATTACATAGAGCTGTTCTGTGATACTGACTTTAAATAGTTTTTTTTAAGGTGTGACAGGAATTATGCATTAGAATTATACACGAGTGCCGACTATTCAGCACATCAGCTGTGGTGCAGGTGTTAGTTACTGTTAATGGATATAGGGCTGCATCTAATAACGGTCTAAAAATGCCCATTTAAGTATCCCAGTTCAGCTGAAAATATGAATCATCACATTTGAGCAGCTGGAACCAATGGAATATTTGTTACATATTGATTTTTTGTCATCACTGATTTAAATGGTTGTATGTTGTGTTTGCAGTTCTGTACGGGGAGATGACTCGCATCCTTAACCACATCATGGCCATCACCACACACGCACTTGACATCGGCGCCATGACCCCCTTCTTCTGGATGTTTGAGGAGAGAGAGAAGGTCAGGAGTGCCAATGCATGATGTCATGTCCAGTCCTTAATGATGGAGAGTAGTCCAGAGTAAATAATAGAAACCTCTCAGTATAATAGTGTTCAGACAGTTTACAGAGTTGTTGAATCCTTTCCAGAACATTCCAACCTCAAGAAGGTGTCATTTATTTAATGGTTGCTGTCGCTAATAAACTGGCTACAGAGTGTATATTCCGAGGCAGTGGTTAAAGTTTTGCCACTAATCTTCAGGGAATTAAACAGGAACTGATGTGCATTTGAAAACAGTGTGAAACATATATACTGAAATATTCAGTGGCAAAAAAATGTTGTAAGTTTTCTCTGAGCTAGCTTTTTGCTGATACAAGCACTTCGACTCTCAGTGATGAAAACAACTTCCGGAATCAGTGTGCCCTCATTAAAGGCATACTCAAACACCCTGTAAAGTGACAAAAGGACAGAGACACTGAATAATTAGCAGTCCCAAAAACAAAACACAGAGTACTAACCTTCAAAACAATTATCATATAAATGTTGACGGCTGAAATCTGCTAATGGTGGGACCCTTGTTTCCTCTCAGATGTTTGAGTTTTATGAACGAGTGTCCGGGGCCAGAATGCACGCTGCATACGTCAGACCTGGTGGTGTTCATCAGGTGAGAGAATTCAATAAATAATGCTCCTCTTGTGTCAGAAGAGTATGTATCAAGCATTTGACATGTAGATCACGCAGTTTATGATGAATATGAGCATTATAGATAGAGTGCTAATGATCTTAAATGTGTTGCAGGATATGCCCCTTGGCTTGATGGATGACATCTATTTGTGGTGCAAGAATTTCTCCATTAGGATCGATGAAGTAGAAGAGGTGAATGACTAAAAACTAAAGTTGTTTCAAAGTTTAAAGCTCTTAGAAAGATAAAACAGAATAAGAATGTATTGAAGTATATCTGAATGTTCAATTTTGGTGCAGATGTTGACCAACAATCGCATCTGGAAGAATCGTACTGTTGACATTGGGGTGGTCACTGCTGAGGAAGCCCTCAACTATGGCTTCAGGTAACCTGCAAATGAAAGTGAAAGGACACCCATTTTCCCTTTAATTGCCTTTTATGACATTCCTAAGTAATTTGGCATCACCACATTCATGGCGGGCCTTTAAGTTCCATAAAAATGTGACAAAATTAAGGACATTTAATAAAAAAAAAAGGTTGGGAAGCATAAATGTGTACAAACTGTGATATTTATCACTTCTCTTCCAGTGGAGTGATGCTGCGAGGGTCAGGAATCAAGTGGGACCTGAGAAAGTCTCAGCCTTACGACAAGTATGATGAAGTGGAGTTTGACGTTCCTATTGGAATCCGGGGAGACTGCTATGACAGGTACAAGACTAGCAAATGGGTGTCGTTATTATTTAAAGATGCGTTTAGTTCCATTTTGTCTCTATGCGTCTTCTTTTTCTACCTCAAGTCAAGGGCCCGTTTCACCAAATTTAGAACATGCAAGCTGCGACTTGTGACATGAGATAATTTCCTCATTCTACACACTAAGGAAACGCCATATGTGCAAACCATGCAAAGGCATGCGACAAAGACTGAAAGACTTTATGTGTAAGTGAGTGAGATAATTTGCTATACTGGCACAAATATAATGATAATAATAACAACAACTTTATTTATAGAGCACTGTTAAAAACAGGGTGGACAAAGTGCTTTGGCAGAGCATAAGCAGGACACTCTGGAAGATAATATAACAGGATAAATGCTTCACATTCAAGCCAAACCTGTTAATCTATTAGTTGTTAACTAGTACTTGATAATAAATCATTTTTAAGGAAAATAAGTAAAAATGATCTGATTTCAGTTTCTTGTATGTGAATATGTTCTGCTTTCTTTACTCCTGTTTTATAATAAAACCAAATATCTTTGGCTTGTGGACATAAATAGATGCGTAAAACGGGCTTGAGCTTGAGGAAACACTGATCTACCTTTTTACCGTTTTCTGACATTTTAGAGCCCAAACAACTAATTTATATGTAACTAATTATATATCAACAATACAAGTAATCATTGGTTTTCAGTGACTGGCGAAGATATCTTGATTGTTGATTGCAAGAGTGAGGTTGGATACCCTTAATTTGCATCATACTGAGGTAATTGGTTGTCTAAAATCAAATGCAACAACAAGAGTTTATTATTAAATTAGAAAATGGATCATTGCAGCGCTTGGCTGATTGAAACAAAGTAAAAAAATATGATGAATGAATGTGGCACTTGAAGTCATCATCCTACCACTGCTAATTTATTAAACACATTTTTTAAAACAATGAACACTCTTGTGAACATACAAATCGACAGCGAGTATCCCAAATCATTTAAACACTGAACTTATAATGTGGCTTTATGTCTAGAAAGGCTTTTATGGCATTACAGGACAACCATATGTAAATAAATCATAGTTTATATGGAGACTCGGATGGTAGTGTGAATTTATGCTGCTGGTTAAAGATTTTTATTGAAGCAGAATTGGCAGTGCCTTCTGTCCAGCACAGTTCACTTGGTATTCATCATACAGTCTGAGAAATAAATCAGATTGAGTTGTCAGTGCTGAACTCAGTCCAATTAACCAAAGATCTTTAGTCAGAGTGGAAAAATGACCTTCCCTGTTTCAAAGGACATGCACACAGCGTGTGTTCTGTTTGTGTGATATATCTGTCACCAATGATCTTTACAGAATGGGTTGACTCAAGGCTGCTTTCAGGGTTTGGGCGGGCTTTTTGAAAGTCAGTAAAATTGAAGGAAACTATCAAAGCCTTGAAAATAGACATGAATAGATAGGGGTCAATGGAGTGTTTTTTGAAGTTCATTTGTTTTTTTTTGTTTTTTTCTCAACTTAGCGTGAGTTAACAGGTTAACCTGTTAAGGGTCACCGTTCCAACATAGGAACACCCTTCACTAAGAGGGAAATGAACCTTAAAATTGGGGCGTTCACTAACAGGTTAAGTTCCTCTGAGCCTCCCTCACCACAGCACAACTGAAAAGTGTCCACACATTCAACCCCCCCTCTCTTTCTAATTCCATGAGCTTTTCACAAGCCTGCTTGTTCTCATTATAAAAATCTCAGTGTTCTAACAATAATTAACCTTGATCCGAGTCTCATGCTGTGCCATATTTGGTCCTTGAATTTAAAGGAATTGGGCCTTGAAAGTCCTTTGAAAAAGTCCTTGAATTTGATGTTTAAGAAGGTAACCCTGTGGTTTTCTGATACAGTGTTATCAGTATCTGTAGCTTACTGCTATTATCTGTATGTGTGGTCCAGATATCTGTGCAGAGTGGAGGAGATGAGGCAGTCCCTGAGGATCATGCACCAGGCGCTCAACAAGATGCCAGAAGGAGAGATTAAGGTGGATGACGCCAAGGTCGCCCCACCAAAAAGGTCTGAGATGAAGGTGAGCCGAGCGAAGAGCAGTCGTCTTTTTCCTCTCAGTGTGTCAGACGGTGTTCGAAAGCCTGCAGGATATTAAATCTTTAAAATTTCATATTTCCTGTCTGGGTTTTCCCCTGCACTTTATCACTTCTGTGTTTTAATTAAATTTTAGTGGTGTCACTAATTTGTCTTCACACTACGTTCTTTAGATAATTAGGCCAGTTCCGCTGTAAAACGCACTTTAATTTGGCCCCCCTTGGGGCTTGAGATCACCTCCAGTTCACCTTTCTGTGTCAGTTTCACATTTCAGTCAACCTACGCGCATTAAACTCCCTCTAACTCTTGTGTGCATCCTTATTAAAACGTAAGCCGAGACATATGTTTTTGTGCTTCTCATCCTAGACCTCCATGGAGTCTCTGATCCACCACTTTAAACTGTACACAGAGGGCTACCAGGTCCCCCCAGGAGCCACATACACAGCTGTGGAGGCACCCAAGGTAAGCCCACTCATAACGTGTGCAATATTTGGAAAAATTCTGTATAATTCTGACTAGCCCCATAATGTTTTAATCTGTTGTCGCCCTCATAGTTTATCATGTTAACCTAACAAACAAAAGTCTCACTTTGTGCGACTCTGTAGTTGTTTATTATACAGTAGGTTCTTTTGACTCCTAATTAACCGGGAAGCCTTTGTAGGCCTCTAGGGACTTGTGATGCAATATGCTTACTTGGGTGTATTTGTGTGTCTGTGTGTCGCTTGCAGGGAGAGTTTGGTGTTTATTTGGTATCAGACGGCTCCAGCAGACCCTATCGCTGCAAGATCAAAGCTCCTGGATTCGCTCACTTGGTGCGCACTTAAAACTTCACAAGACACTGTGAAATATTAAACACAGCGGGTATCAATTATTCAGCACAGTTAACGGCTTGTCCTCAAGGCTGCTTTTACTTTATTAAGGACGTTTTATAAAGTACTATAGAACCAATTTTAAAAGCGTACAGAACCCTCCCCCCTCTCTCTCTCTCTACTTCCTGCTCATCTCTTAGCTCATGGGTACATGAACTGCTGTTTAACGTAGTCAGTTGAATTTGGTCTTCTAGGCTAAAAATGTCTTTAAAGTTGCATAAACAAACTATTAGAGCAGTTAGTACATTAACTTCAGGCTATAATCTCATGAATTATGAATATTCACTTTTATAAGAACTCATCTGCCCTGAATAGTAGTTGCTGGTCTTCAGTTATTCTGAGTGTTCATAAATGTTATCTTCTTTCTAGGCTGGTCTGGATAAAATGGCCAAAGGACACATGCTAGCTGATGTGGTGGCCATTATTGGTAAGAAAGCACTTATTTTTCAAGAATCAAGCTTCAGAAAAAAGCTTGAATCTTGTGAAGATGCAAATATAAGCTTTTGTATGAAGTTTACTGAACCTCTTCTTCCTCTTCAGGTACACAGGACATAGTGTTTGGTGAGGTTGACCGTTAGTGTGAACGTTCCCCCGAAGAGCAGACTTCATTCGTTCCACTCCACATCTGTTGGTCATGTTCGCTTCCTGTACACTGTAGTGAGGCTTTGACAGACAACTCTGCTTATAATCAATGATGTACAATGTCCAAATAAACCTATTAAATATTTTATGACTGAACAGAGAAGTTGCATGTTGTTTTTCACTGTCACATTGGCATGGGGTGATGTATAAGACCAGAAACTCCTTTCTTTTTAAAATGAATCATTTCCTTGACTTGTCTGAAAACATGAGCGAAAATCAAGTATTAAAGCCGACAGCAGAGACCAAAGCTTCGATTGTATGTCCTTCCTCTGGTTTGGTGTTAGAGGGGGAGTGGTCTGATCAGATCTGAGAAAAATGGACTTAGAGCTCAGACCACAACTTCCCCTCTTGGCTGTGAGGTACGCAACATCGAGTGTTTTATCAGAGCACAGAGGGAAAAAAAAAAAACACCCACAATTCGACGTGTTTGCTTCTTTGCTGGTCGTCTAAGGAGCCCAGTCAAGTGTTGAACCTCTTTCACCATGGTCTTGTGTGGCAGGAGCCCGTTACTGATGGCATTTCCTCTCTGGCTGAGTTTCGGCACAGCTGGTGAGTTGTAACCTTAAACTGGGTAAACTTAAAGTTGTTTGGTTTCTCTAGGTTTTGTTCTGATGCTTCTGAATTTGAGAAATAACATAAATGAGATACAGTAGGACTGAACGGAAGCTATATTGTTGAGATAGAATTGTCCTCTTTGATTCTTCTTCAATTAGATTAGACACTTCTTCTCTGTAGAACTCAGCCAGACAAAATTAAATGTCGAAAATACGACTTCTTGATCCTGAAGGGTTTCAGGTTTATTCAGAGTGTTGACGTTTTTCTGACTCTTGGCCTCATTCCTGTCAGTGTAGGCAGCCGACATGTAGTCACCACATAGGAGTTCCTGTGAAAAGAGAAGCTGACCCCGTCAGCGCTGTGGCTGCTGTGTATTGCCACTTCTTTAACTACCGCTCTTGGTAAACCAGTTCTCACATACCCTGCTTCAGACAAATAAGTACAGTCTGTTAGATAAGTGTTGGCTTCTAACCCTAACCCATCAACTGCCTCCACAGTTTGTTTTTACTGTATTTATTAGTATATATACAGGATATTCTCTATATTGTGGCTACTACTGTCAGCAAGATTAGGTAAACATGTACAAATTTCAGTTCATTTTAATGTAAACTATGGACATATATTTATCCTTCAAATTCAGTTATCAAAAAGTTAAACTGGTAACAAGAGCAGCTATTTTAATGGTCAATCATTTAAGTTTTTTAAAGAAAAAAAAAAAAAGAAATGTATATAAGGAACTAAATAATTTAGGTTTTGGATGAATGACGCCAGACATTTCAACAACATCATCTTGCGGTGCATTTTTCACTATTTGCCATTGTCTTCTAGACAAAATGATTAAGCTATTAAGAAACAATTGTATTGTAACGTAAACGTTGCAGCCGTTAGCAGCGCCAATAAATACTTTCTTGTGCAACTCAGGAATTCAGCTGAATCACTCAGTGTCCAAGAGATGTTGCACATTAAAATGTTCAGTTTTAAATACAAACCACATCTAATACAGCCTACTTTTAGTATCTGTTGTCTACAGCACAAGGCCAGGTTACAGCCAAATAGTGTGTACAATTTTAAAAGCAAAGACATCTAGAAAAGTTTGAATGCACTCCTCCAGAATTCTTGTCTGCTAGCCCTCATCTAAGAGGAATATTATATTTTAAAGGTCTAGCCTTGAAATATAGTATAATACACATTTAATTCAATACAAAGAACTGCACACAGACGCATCCGACTTTCTAAAATTGGTATTTTAATCACCAAATCATACAGTCTACCTCAGATATCATAAAAAATGTTAAAAAAAAAACTGATATGCACTTATTTGAAAGTGCATGGACATCCACTTGCGAGCCTCCAGTAGTTAGAATTATCTATGTAGCTCATACTGATTAATGGATTGGGACACATTCTGACATATTAGTCACACTTAAAGATCACACTATCAGTTATTTTAGGTAGTTAACAGTCTTTGCCGTTTCCTTTAAAAAACCAAGCTACATGTGAGTTGCGGAAACCAGAGGAGATGTCAGTGCAGATAACAGACCACGTCTCTCAGGCTCTCAGGCAATGGTAGCGTGTACAGCTGAGAAGTGGGAAGTGAATTTAACGTTTTCACTCGACTTTACAGGATAATTATCCATCCATAACCCAAAAGACAAACATGTTCAGCAATGTTTGTTTTTTTTTTTTCAAAATTGTGATCATTGGAATTGACTGTTACTCTGAAAAGGAGACATTATTTGGAAGTACCTCTTTATAGGGGAAGCAATCATGTGGTCATAGATTTCAGGTAATCTGACCCATTTACTTGAATTTGTTGTGAGGGGAAAGACAGAAAAGGAAGAGACAGGACGGAAAATTACATTGGCTGTCTGTGAGTTTCGTCATAGAAAGGTTCTCCAATGTAAGAAGACAAAACTTTTTGAGTTTTATACATTCATTTATTTGTAGTTCCTGTATATACTGCTTTTTTCTTCCCGAGGTGGTGCTCAAAAATCTCTGGCTCAAGTTGAATGGCTCAGCTGACCAACTCACATTTGTATTCTCTAAAAATCTACTTTAATTTACAGTACTGAACACTGTCACACAAATAATAACACACATCTACTGAGTCTAAACGGTTTCCAGTTTTTTTTTTATAATGAGTCAATAAATGATGCACTAAAAATGTGTCAAGTAGACGATCATGAGAAAATTTACTCTATAAATGTATTATGGAGTTAAGTCAAGTTGTGCTTTTGAAAGACTTATAGTTAGTGGATCTACTGAAACGTTCTTCTTTTTATTAAATGTTATTTAAATTTTAATTTCTTTTTAAAAAATTCAAAGTCAAATAGAAGACCAGTTAAAGAAGTGCGTCACTCCAAAGAACTCTGATTGGCCAGCATTAGTGTCTAGCGTGAGACAGTGCTTCTCTTTCCATCGTATCAGAGCTTCATACTTCTCTCCGTGTTGGATGGCCCTCAAATGCTTTCTGCGTGGCACAGTGGCTCTGAATTAAAGAGAAGTAACTTTGAATAAGTCGTTTAGAAAGCAGAAGAACATTTTGATCGAAGACACATCAGTGGTCCTCAGACACGTTTTACCTGATGAAACATTTTATTCAAACTTACATTCACATTACATGAATTACTTGTAATAGCAATCAATTGCTTTTTGCAAATTATGACGAGTCTATTAAAAGGAAGGGTGGGAAAGGAAGTCGAAGACATATATAAATCTACAGTCCAACAGCAACAATAAAATATTTTTGCATCATACTGTACAAATCCAAAAGAAACATTCTCAAACAACCATGCACTACTGGGGCCGACCTGCAGCCAATATATTCAACAAATGTTGGCTGTATATTTAACAAATATAATAAATCAGTCATTATAAATCAGTCAGTGAAGTTCTTTCTCTGCTGATTGAAATTTCTTAACCGAACACTGTTCAGTGTGAAGTGACTGCTCTGCACTGCCACTGAATTTTAATTCCTCCGATGTGTAAACACTAAAATCGTATTTGTTGTTGATTGATCTTTTAGAAAGTTTAAATATTACAACATGTATGGAGCATGAAGAGCATGTTGCCTACCACCAATTCCTCTTGCGATCCAGCAGATCCAGTGGTTAGGCCTGGTGGCTTACGCTAAAATCAGTGTAAAATGAGTTGTAACTGCATCTATAGGAGACTCACAGGTGAAATCAGTGTTAGCTTTACTGGAGGTAGGTTACTATTTTTCCCTTTAATTCTGTGTATCATGTTATAAAGATCAGATTCATCTAGACCGGATATGGAAGACTTAGAATAACAGTCATATTAGTGTGGTATCCACATGATATTTGTCTTTACAGTGACCACCTTTTCTAGTTCTGCAACAAAACTAAACTTCTATTACTGTGGAAAGAATGTGGTTGCATAAACAATAAAGTTGATAAAAAACAAAAACAAAACAGGAATAGAAAATCAATCATCTGTAAAAGCCTGTCAACCTCCATGTGATCCTACCACAGCAATTATATGCCCAAAATAGTTATTTTAATGAATTATTTAATTATTATTCTTTCCTGCACCATGTGTGTGCTTATTTAAAGCCCCACCTCCACCCTCAGGTGCTTAATTATCCTTACAAATTGGGCCTTGTCTATGTTTACCTGCAAGATCAGTCAATGAGTAATTTCGCTGTGAGAGTCCAGAGGATATGTGGGCAGAGTGTTGTCGTATGTCACCCATCATAGTAATTCTATGTATTTACTGATTCATTTGTAATTTTCCTATCAAAGAAATAGCATGAATTGTCACACCCCATTAATTATTCTCCATAAACTCGCTAATCACTATTTAAGATAATACATAGTTTGCTCTGCACTGTTGCTTCCTTATATAATGGCTGTTGTTGCTGATCATTTCTCAATCTAAAGTGTTGACGCTGCTAGTTTCTCAGCTGACACTGAAACAGCCCCATCGTCACTGAGAGCAGTAATCGTCACATTGGACTTGTGACATGGGAGTCAACAAAATGGTTGCCCTCATTTGTTTTGCTCTAGCAGCAACGAGAAGCACGAGATGAATTGCAGAGTAAATTTATGGATTAATGAAGCAACTTAAAGGAGACAAAAAATAAAACAGATGGGTCTTTTTATTGTGATCCCTTAAAATGAGTTGAAACATGATCTGCTGTTATTGTGTTTTGGCTCCTGACAAAGTGTTGTGCTGTGTTTCCTCAGCCGCTCTTGCAGAGCCAGAGATCTGTTACGTGCTGGATGGTATCCTGTTCCTGTACGGCATCATCCTGACAGCTCTCTACTGTCGAATTAAGGTTTGCATGCTACATATTTGCCTCACCAGAAACACACACGCTCAGGAACTGAACATAAACAAATACATGCATATCAAAGATGAATCACACATTATTTATACAGTATATTACACTATATGCAATTTCATTTTTATTTTTTTAATGGAGCTAAACCTTTTATTTTGCATTGTCTGATGAAAGACAAGATGTAACATTGTTAAATGTAATCTGGTACATTATTGATGTCCGGGTGAAAAATAGGGTGTCGTCTGCAAAATAAAGCATGCTACACGTCCTGAAAGAGCACAAAGAGTCAGACATCTAAAAATTTACTACACTCCATTATATAATCTACTGATAGAGATTATGTTCTTCTGTTGCATGTACTGGACATTTGAAAAAAGTGTGTGCAGTGGGAGGCATTCACAACAATGGAATATTTTACATTTGCCCCCAAAATAAAACATAATTGACAATCAGTTTGCTTTTTACATTCTCCAATTCATGTTCCAAGAGCGTGGAGTTCAATCTTCACTGATGAACCAGCATATTCTTACAGCCAGTAACCTGAGTTAATTAACTATAATACA
This sequence comes from Diplodus sargus, assembly GCA_903131615.1. Taxonomy (NCBI): domain Eukaryota; kingdom Metazoa; phylum Chordata; class Actinopteri; order Spariformes; family Sparidae; genus Diplodus; species Diplodus sargus. The sequence goes on along the minus strand of CAEMYA010000228.1, from coordinate 1,233,386 downwards.
AGGTCAAATTGAAGGTACAGCAAGTCCTGTGTCTTTTACAGGTCTACAATTCTAAGGGGGCTCAGTCCGGGGCTGTGAAGGTAAAGGCCAAGCAGGTAAGATTAAACACACACAGCACCATTTTGGCTGAGATAGGAACACATACGTGACATGTATTCTAAAATGCATGTGATGGGGTTAGCAGAAGCGCAGTCAATTGCAAACAACTGACCACACCACAAACCGGAGTTTCAGTAAACAAACCAGGCCAGAGAGAGCTCATCTTGTGGCCAAAATATTCTCACTAGTCAACTCAATGGGCAAGCAGCTGAAGTAAAAGCACAAACGCAATGTTTTTTTGGGGGGGGGGTGTGTTTTTTCAGCTGCCCAGTGGTGGCAGCTGTCTGTGGCAGGTTAGATTATTTTTACGGCTCTGCTCTGAAAAGTTTTTGATTTCCTGAAACCACCACAATGCTGTCAGATCACGGACCAATGAAATGCCCCTATACTCTTTAGCTACCATGCTTTCATTGGTAGCTGCCTGCCACCAAAAGCCCCTTTAAGCGTTAATTCAAATGACTTAAGGAACATAGCAGCTTTAACAACATATTTCTTGTTTGTCCAGTCATGATCATGGTATGCACGTTTCCATATTTGAAACTTACTTGCTCAGCATGCAGAGACGGAGTTTTTCACTCTCTTTACAAGAGCACTCCACCTGCTGATTTACTGCTTTGCATATTTTTAGTCTATTATTTCCTATTAGCAGCCGCAAACTACGCGCAGTCCAACCCAATGTTAACACATAAACTCACGCTCTTGACTGTGTAGACTCGTTGGCTCGCTGGCTTGCGGCACTTCTCATAAAGCTTCTCTTTTTCCTTCCTCTTTCATATGTGAACCCTGTTGCAGCCATTTGCCGAGGAAGAATAAACACTTTTGTTAGATTTGAGTCACATTGTGTGTTTTCCTTCACTTGCACTATTTCTAATGTTGCTCTTTTCTACCTCTGACAGAATGTGGAAGAGGGCATCTATACTGTGAGTACTGATCCTACGAATGATGTCAGAATATTGCTTAGATTATAATTTACAGTAGTGCAGTCTGATTAAAAAAAAAAATCTTTTGTTTCCCTCCCAGGGTCTGACTCCTCACCCCCAGGACACATACGAAACTATTGGCATGAAGAAGTAACATGACGAGCGAAAGAACAAGACGGATGTTTACCCCTTTCCTGTATTTAAATATTGCATATCTTTCACTGCTTTTATTTTAGGAGAGTTTGAGACTGTATGCGACAGTGTTCATTTCCCTTTTGCTTTTGTATAATTTATGGGAAGTTAAGCAGGACAAGACAGAAACAGGGAAGTCTCAAAAATGCTCACCCTGGTCGGTATAAGGTATTCTAGCTGCTCTGTTGCACATATTTAATTTTTACGCAGACATATTTTGATACCTGTGGTGCTTCACAGACATTTTCTATTGTTATACATAAGCTTTAAATAAAAGATGAAATAGATATTACATTTCTTGTGTATAGAGTTCTATGCCTGTATGCTGACTAGCACTGACCCCCTGCAACAGTCTATCCACTCTCCTCTGCTTTCAGACCATTTGAATGGTGTTAATCTTTTCTATATTGGAGGACTATAAAACGTGTTATGGAATCAACTTATCCTTCTCTCATTTACTCATTTATTTCAAGTAGATTAAATGTAAAATTTCTATTTTTTTTGTTGTACCACTTCAGAATATATATAAGCTACAAGTTCTTCTGACTTGAAGTCTTTTGAATTGAAACAATCGGTTGGATGATTGTACTGTACAAATTTGAACCAATTCGTCAAGAATAATCTGAGACCCTTCTTTTTCATAATTTGAATAAAACATAGGATGGAAACTTGTTGTGTGTCTTGAATACATTTTGAGATAAGTCCATATTGTTTGCTTTTACAATTATGAAAACATTGCAAACCATTATGAAGGTTCGCAGTGTATTCACACTTTCACAACAGCATTTCAACAGTATTGCTGTTTATACAAATGCAGGAAAAAAAGTTGCTCCTACAGTGGCATCTAAATCTGTTAATTTCACTTTTGGAATTCCAGTTGAAAATATAATTCTATGGGAAATAAATTGTCATAATGTACGTAAACTTAAGAATTTAATTACAACTGAATTAATATCAAGCTTAGACAAGAAAATACTATTATATTATAACTATTTTTTTTCTGAATAATTTAAGCAGCCCCAACACTATTGTCTTTTTAAGACTGCAAATAGCTCCAAAAGTGTTCCAGTTTTGTGTCAGATGGTAGATGGTTAATGCAGTTACGGTAAAGCCACATGGCCAGGATCATGCTCTATAGTAGCCTGAGAGATACAGAGCAGTGTGTCCTACACACCACAGGATGGCAGTGAAGGTGTCTTGTGAGGACCTTACCTGCTTACACTCAAACATAAAACAAACATTACACAAAGACTTCTGTTAAGGTTTGCATGTAAACTCGTGCTTGTAGTACAGACAGAGCCGTACACAAACTTATTAAATGTTTAACTTGCTTATCAAATAATTGTGTCTCTTTTGAAACTGGTGTACAAACCTGTCTGCTAGATATCACGTTTATACAGGGAGTGGTGAGCCTCCAGCTGTAAGGTAAATGATCACAAAACAAAACAGCACTTTTCTGACAGTGGTTTGACTGCTGTCTTTTAAAGGCGTATGTAAGCCTGTAAAGATTAAATCTGTGTCACATTTAGCCCTTTGATTAAAAACCTGTTGGAAATGTAACCAATAAAGGAGAAAAAGATTGTAATGTGATCATGGGGAAAAACATACAGTCTAGTCTAGTCTTATACATAAACCATCAAATGTCTCGGCTTATTCTTAGTTATCAGAATTAGATGACGGAAATCTGCATAATGCCTCTCTGTTGGTCACCTTTGCTGGTATTTGTGTGGCTCCCTTTTTGAAATTAAAGGATTAAGTTGTTTTTGCCATATGGGAGGAGGTATCTTTTGTTTTGGCGTCAGCCTGTAGTAGCCTATTATAACACACGGCCTGTGTAGTTTGGACGCAGCTAAAACTGGCTCTTCGTACCTGCCTCTCCTCTGAGCAGAGCAAGTAAAGACGAGAAAATAACTGTCATGTTGCCTCGACCAAACCGGAATGGTGACTTTTGGCGCAAGTGTGTGTGTGTATCTGCGTGTGTGTGTGGGAGAGAGGGAGAGGGAGAGACAGAGAGAGAGAGAGAGAGAGAAAGAGAGGTGTAGCACAAACAGGTGTATCCCGAACAGGTAAAGCTGCGCCTTCTCTTTAAGAAAGGACAAATATGATGGCGTGTGCCTGACAAAGCAACCTCCACCAAACTGAAAGGACTTACATTCTTCACAAGGACTGAGTTTATACAACTATTACTTTGAAAAGGGAACTGGTACTGAAAGCCCTCCACCACCACCACCACCACCACCAAGGATGATCCAGCAGCACGAGGCGTGAAGCTGTCTCAGCATTTCATGCATGACTGTCTGTCATGATTTAGGATACTATTACCTGGACTGATGAGCTTTACTTCAGCGCTGAAATTGTCCTAACTTGTGCACAGTTAACAGTAACTGAGGAGGAGAATGACATCCCTGCTGAACACACTCCCTCTGTGTCTCTGTGTCCTCTGGATCTTTGGTAAGATGGCTTTATGTGAGTCTGTCCAAAGAAATATTGTGTAAAAAAAAAAAAATCTGGTATTCTTTTAAGACATTACAGTATGTCTCTGTTTTTATCTGGTGTTAGATATGATATTTGTACAGGGCTGGGCTGTTTTTATTGAGTAATGAGTTTGTAGTGGTGTGCCATTTCATCTCAGATGTGTTTTCTGACAATGCTCCTGTCTGGTAGGCCTACTCCCAAATGCCATTTCAACAGACTGGTAGTATGTGTACTAATGTTTGGAAGACCATGGCATGTAGGCATGTAAAATGTGCTCTCAAAAGAAAAAAGACTTCTGGATCAGTGACCTTTAGTTTTCTTGATTATCAAAGCTGGCCAATAGCTGGCCCCGCAGTATCTCATGCATATTCATACGCCGAGTTCTGTACACCCTGGGCATGCTGCCAGCTTTTCACTGGGATAGACTTAGCCGGAGCAGTGCGGCTCAAGAAAACACTTGTGGCGCTGTCTGATATTTCAGGAAGAACAGGTTGCTATTGATCAGTTCCCCTCCTGTCTGACTCAGAGGGACTGCACTGGACCCTCCTACTGTGTTTGTGTGTGTGTTGCCAAAGCATCAATGTTTGCACATGTGATAAATGCGGTACGCCCTTTCCTCCTAGCATCAAAAAAGTATTTTCACTGTGCTGTTATACATTACAGCACTGATCAAATATGTAAATTCAGGGATATGTCTAGCAAAGTACGCGCAGTCAAACATTGCCAGACAATGATAAGAGTGATGCGTAAAAAAGAACGGCAGTGGAGTGTTATGCCAGTAATGCAGCGCCGGCAGATTCCACCGTAGGCTTAAACCTCAGGCCGACAACACGCATACACACACTCATGGAAAAACACACCTGTCTGTTGTGAACACTCATCACGTCTGATGGTAAATTTATGAATCACAACCTACCCGCCGACATATCTGAACAGATTCCCACATCGGGCATTGAATCAGCACCTGTGTGAGACTGATACACGTGTCCCGAGACTGTGAACTTGTCTTCCCATAAAAAGCTATTTCATTGGGTGACTGCTTGGTGTGTCGGATGTTTTGCAAGATAATGTTTCCACAGAAATCAGCGTGAATCGAAAGAATCATCCATCATGTTCTGTTGAAACACGAAAAAGAGATGTTTTTGTTGATAGTGTTGCCAAAACTGTATTAATACTATGCCAGAACGTTCTTTATTGCTTTACCATGTCACGGCTATTTAAAGGACACATATTATGCTCGCTTTCAGGTTCCTACTTTTATTTTTGGCTCTTACTAGAACAGGTTTACAACCTTCAGTGCTCTAAAAACATATCAGTTTTCACATACTGTTTAGAACTACAGCTGTCTCAAATGATTCATTTTCGGCTCCTGGCTCTTCAAGGCCCCCCAATTGAATACCCAGTCTCCTCTGATTGGCCAGCTCACACACACACACGACCCAGCATCGCTAACAACAACAGACCAGCTTTGCTAAGTCAATGCTAACCTTCAAAACTAAGCTTAAATAATGCGAATGTGTGACGGCGGTGACACAAAACCACGGAATTCAAGGCTAATTCAACTGCTGACGAGGCGTTTCGGGAACACTGTTTTCTGTGGGAGAGAGGAACTATTGTTGGTGCAGACAACTTTTACATGCACAACTGAAGGAAATGCCTCATTTACCTTTAGTTTCTATTTTTGACTGTCAAATCAACGGCCATGTTAGCACTACATTTCTATGGATGGCAGCACTGGACGCACTCCAGACTGAAACGACATTCAAATGTTTGCCAAGGCTTTTTGAACCATAATTTTCGTACATTCATGGTACCCAGAGGATGAATCATATTGATTTTAGGGATCCCTTGATCTTTTCCCCTGAATACCATCACAGTTTTACCATCAGTGTTTTAATTCGTCAGATGTGTACATTTGACCACTGAAACCTCATTCCCAGCAGACTTAGCTGTGCTTCGTGCTTAGAGCTAAGTACAAAGTAGTTATGTTGAAAGTGAATGTCAACGAGCAAAACTAAGATGGTGAACATGTGAAGAATCCGACCTTTTAAACAGCATGCTGGCGTTAGCTACTGCAGTTTTCTTGTTACAATTCTGCCACTATAACTTTTAACACGTGATAGTGAATCTAAAAGTGTAGACGTGTACTTTAAGTCATCAGTGAAAACAAGTTAGTTTTACAGCACAATGCATGGTTTGTAGTAGAAAACATTGAGAATCAGTCATTTCTGCCAGTAAAGGTGCAATGTTTTACTGATCAGGAGACAACTGATGAAAAGGCCAGCCATATTGTACTTCAGCTAAGATACACATGGTCTGCCATGTTGTGAACCGATGCGGTAAATCATTAGTATTTGGGTGTAGTCCATTTGCTGCAATTCATTTCCCATGCAAGCTGTTTTCACTCTCAACAGGGTCATCGGCATCAGGAAACCATTCCATCTGACAGTAAATCAATCACCAGCAACACGGGCCCAATGCCAAGAGCAGCAATACATTCATACACTGTGTGATGATGAGTCACCTGCTCGGGCTTTCAGATGGCATACGAAAACATTGCGCTTGTATGCATTATGTCACAAAACTTCATTCAACTTTAATTTCGCAATTTTATGCGCATAGAAATATCCCTTGCGATTTCTTACTACCCATAAAACACAAGTTGCAGGGATCACCATCTCATGACTGTGTGTTCGGTAAACGTAGGTGTGATTGCTCGAGGACAGCACAAGGCAAGCAGACACCTTGTGGTTTGTCCACACGAAAACAGAGTGGAATTCGATCTGTAGACAGACAGAAGGAAGAAAAATGGAAACGCGAGAGAGGTTCGTGTTAGTGTTTGTGGCTGACGGTGAGAGACACACAATGCATCGTGTGTGTATTGACTGTGTTGTGTGTCCCATGTGTTTCCGGAGGCCTTGTTGAACGTCTCGTTCTGTCCAGACGCTGAGGTAACGCTCTGGAGGTTTGCTTTGGGAGCTTGTCTTGAGCAACTAGTTAAGCGACATGCTTAGCTCCGGTGATAGACAACCTGTTCTCCCTCACCTCCCTCTTTCCTGTCTTCATTCTGTGTCGAGTCTTTCAACCCCACCTGTGCTTCTCTTCCCTGAATTCAAACCTGAGGCTTGGTTTGCATAGGCCATCGGTACACGATGACACTTCTAGTCACAAACATCGAAATAAACTACACTAAAGGAACAGTTTGACATGTTTGTTCGCTTTCCTGCCAGGGGATGAGAAAAACGAAACCCCTCGCCGCGTACTTGTCTGTTTAATTTAAGGCTACAGACAGCAGCTTGTTAGCTTAGTATTAAGACAGAAAACAAATGGCAAAAGGCAAGCTAATAGTCCGGTGCACAACCCCCAAAGAAACCACTGGCCTTGTTGGTATTTTTACACTTTGTTTTTTATGTTCTTAGCTTTATATCGTAGGCAACTGGACTTGTTTTAGTTTCTTAAGACGTCTGACCTCTCATCCGAGAAGCGCCTTCAGTAAACTAGATGACAGAACCTTCAACAATGTTTTAAGGGAGATAATCTACCATATCAATTGGGGAGATTATATGGTAGGTGTATACCTTCTGTCTGAGCCAGGCTGGCTTGTTCGCCTTTTGTGTTAAGCTAACTGAAAAGAAAGAAAATAAGTATTAGGCTACTTGCCAAAGGCTAACTGCTTTTCATCTGTCACATATTGTCTGTAACTAGCCGGCGTCATTCAAATATAACACTCTCCATTAGCAATGAATTGGAAACTATCAACCGCAAGGTTAACAGGAAGACACCATGACAGTGTTAATTGTAACACTGTTGATATCTGTTGGGAAATGCGGAGCCTAATCACAGATTCTTCAAAGCGAAAGCTAGCTAACAGGCTAGCGTCAATGGCAAAGCAGAGGCTCAAACCAAAATGCGACTTGTTTTCATTCATAGCAATACCCGTAGACGAGTAGCCTATAGCTACAACTTGAACTTGAGAGGTCAGCAAAGATAAATTAGGTGAGACGGTGGCAAGCGCACAGTGCTTTGTAATTTCAGCTTCTTCCTTGTATCGCTTCTTGCTCTTTGAGATAGCAAATTAGCAAAAAGAGCTGTTTTCTGTCTCTAAAAAATGTGTTAATTATTCCAGACCCACTCTTTCTCCTAGAGCTATGTTAATTGTAAGTCATCGGCCTACAGGTTCAGGGTTAGAGGTCAAAGGTCATTGTTGCAGCGTCAAGCTCAGCGGCACTGGATTGCGCATTCAAAGCGGCCAGCCGTTTTGCGTGACCTCCGGAAGTACCGGCGTCAGGCGCATCATCTCATCCTCGCTTCATCTCTTTTATTTCTTGAACACCAACTCATGAACACTGTATGTACTTAGCTTCCCTTCTCCTCCTTTAGTTTCAGAGATACAGGGAGGCTTTCTGGATCTCCATACGAAGGATCCTATACGCTCCCTGGCAGAAGATGAGACCGTCCTACCTTGCCGCTACCAGCCGACTGCAGACAATGTGGTGGTGCAGGTCACCTGGTATAAAGAAAACCCTGATACCACCAAGGATCAGATCATCACTGCACACCATATGAATGGGCAGACAGGTCAGTTGTCAGCAGGGTCAATGTCACGATCACTTCGCATCCTCTGACACACACTTACAAATGTTTTTTTTTGAAGAATATCGTCACACTGAATAACTTCCCCTTTCCACACTGAGTAAATCCAGTCACTCGCACTGAGCAAACTTTCTAGTCATAGTACAAGTTGATTTGACATTTTGATTTGACAAGTGTTGGTTGGAGGCTTCTTTTCTCCGCTCATAGAACTAACCGAGCTTTAAGCCTTACAGTGTTCAACAATCATCTGGACGTGTTAAATGAACTATAGACTGTGAGAGACGCTGACATTTCTAACTGTGATATCACAGGAATATTTCAAGGGTGCCAAGACTCTGGTCTTTGTACTGTTTATTTTTGGTTCTCTTTAGCTTAATAAGTGGTGACGTAGGAAGCTTATACCGCTTGTGAGTGTGAGGCACGCTGCATAAGACTGTGAGCTAAACACTCAAAATGTAAATGGAACTGCAAGGGTGCAGGCGTTTGCATGGAACGCAGAGTGACAAAAGAGACCCCGAGGTCTGTTTTGAACTCGCTGGACTTAATTTTTTGTGTCACATTCTCCCCAACACGGTCCTTCAACTACTCTCCCTTCCTTTGCCTCTCCCGCTCTTTTATTCCTCCCCGTCTTTCCCTCTGCAGCGTTTGGGTCGTGGTCTCGCCGCGTGCGCTTCAAAGGCAGCGACCCCACCGTGGACTCATCTCTGGTCATCATGAGCACGGAGGTCACTGATGAGGGGAAATACATCTGCCGCATCAGCACCTTCCCTTCAGGCAACTTTGACAGAGAAATGTCACTCATCGTGTGGAGTGAGTTTTACGTTTGTTAAAGCGGCAACAAGAGTGCTAATATGCTGTGGTTAAATGGTGACTGATAGTAATTGCAAAAGCATACCCAGTCACAAAAGGAAGTCATGTCACTAGCTGTTTCATAGTATACTTGATTCACATGTTTATTTTTCCTTTGTGACTAATGATGTAGTGACACATAATGGTAACTACATAGTTACTCAACACCTTATCTGTCAATGTATGAAGCATTTTCATATTGTCCTGGTAAGGACAGGACAAATGTGTTTTTTACTTTAAAGTTATAATCAAACAATCAATTGATCACTCGTAAACTCAGATACATCTGCTTCATTGGGCCCACATACAATGAATGGCGTTTGATGAGATTTAATTGACATTAGCCTAAGAACTATCATCACATTATTATTCAAATGTTGCCAAACAGTGATTGGTGCATTGAAATACATGACATCACCTTTCTCCAAATGTCGTAACTAGCGAGAACAGCAAAAATACAAATAATTCTCTTTGAAATCCAATTTGATTTTTTGCCAAAAACTGTGCACACACCACTACCTGCTAAGTGTATTTACTTATCATCATTATCACACTTCGACAATCCCACCTCCAGCTAATCCCATCTCCAGCCTGGATCCCGTAATTCTGGTGGAGGGACAGTCCTACAGACAGGCTGCTTCCTGTCGCTCCGTTGCCCGCCCGCCTCCCCGCCTCACCTGGGACACCGACCTGAATGGCCAGTCCGTCAATCGCTCCTCTGACAATGGGGCGGTCTCCTCGTACTACTCCCTGCACCCATTGAGAGGCATGAATGGCAAGAAGCTGGACTGTCTGGTGTGGCATCCGACTTTTTCAAGCCCCCGCAGGATCCCATACAACCTGGTGGTGCACTGTGAGTGTTTATCAGAATTGTACAGAAGCAGGGTAACGTTAAAAAAAAAAGGTTTTGAGCTGGTTCCTTTATTGTTTCAGCATGTGGACATTCTAATCCACGTGTGAAGAAAATCACATATATGATTAAAATGTGAAAATGTAAATTACTTGCATGGAAATTCCCATTCAAATGTGAAAGTGCCCAATACACGTGCAGCACTATTTTATTTTCACAAGGTAAAATTTGAGTTGGAAATAGCCAATTGCATATGAAAATGTGTGAAAATGTGGAATTCACATGCGAAGAAGCAAGCTGTGTGGGTCTGCATGTGCCGTGTTTTGTTTCCGCATGTGGGAAATTTGAATCCGCATGCGGAGTAAAGCCAGTGATATATTAACAAATGTGATATGAACAGATGAAAATCATAATATAATAGATACAATAATAGAATTTCTATTCTTATGTGATGAAAGTAAATCACTTGTGAAAATGTGGCATTGTTTTACTTTCACATTCTTTTTTACAAAATGTTCAATCCACAAGCGAAATTTGCCTTTTCACATGCAAAAAGGAACTTTACATGTGACATTTTCATGGGAGCCAGAAAACAATTGTGCAACCAAAACTTGGACACATGTAAAACATGCAAACTTCACTATAATTCCGCATTAGCTGCATTTTTTAAATTTGTTGCCTCTTTATTCAAGCTGGTAAATGATTCCTTCCTACCCCCAGTCCCTCCACATGCAGAGGTGTCTGTCCTCGATAAAGACTGGTCTGTGGGTAAGGAGAATGCTGCCCTGACGTGTGTGAGCGGAGGAAACCCCAAACCACAGAGTTTCACCTGGATCAGGTAGAGTAGGTCCCGCCTCCTGTCTCTGGCTGTCTGGTCTCATGTGACTAACTGTCTGATGTGTCAGGTTACTTTTTCTCTTAGCTTTGAATAATTGTACCAATTACTTTGCTATGATTTCACCAGTCAAGAGTGCAAATGCTGTGTTCAGGGGAGTTGCACTCAGGTCATCCTCAGGGGCCACATTTACAACTCACAATTACGTTACGCCGGTCATTTCAGTTCTAGAGTTTGTTTGATGAGTTTCTCCTTTGCTGACCTTATTTGTGCAGTGACTTAAGTGTTTTTTTTTCTCAAAAAGTTTGTAATTCAAAACACGATTAACATATTGCTATTATATGACATACATATCAAGTCATTTTAACATTTCTAGTTACCACATTTAGAAGCATTCCAAACATATCATCATGTAATAAAACCTTGTGGCTTCCAAGTTGAGCAAATGTCCAAGAAAAATACAAAAACGCTAAAGCTTGCAAGCATACCTCCCAGAACTGTTTTTGAAAAAGATGAATAACCTAGAACTAAAATGATTGGTGGATTTGTCGACTATCTGACAGAAGGGAAAGGGATTGTGAAGTGTTTTGACATTCGTTTAATCATTTTTATCATTCAGGCTTCTTGAATTTGGTTGAACTAACTAAGCAATTCAAATGTGTCCCATTGGGTGCTGGGAAATTGTCAATAGCGTTCTTCACATTTTGTGACATTTTACAGACTAATCAATTTATCAAGTACTCGTGATAACACTTGGCAAAGTAACTGGCAATGAAAATGATCTGTAGTCACCTTGAAAGGGTCGCAGTGAATACTCTGCATTGTATCTCAGATCAGTCACAGGTCTGTTTCAAATTGAAATCATGCCACGTATGAAAAAGACTCACATGCAAATTTGAGTAGCAGCTGCTTACAGACTGTATTTTTGAGTTCAGGTCAGGGTAAAGCTAAAGGTAAACTGTTAAATTGTTGAAAACCAGTTGCGCTACGGAGCAATATCTTAATGAGAGAGATCGGCTCAGGGCTTCCTCTCAATCTGTCAACGATGTTCCACCGCTAAACAGTTTTGCAGTGGTAGTGCACAAGAAACATAGCAAGGTGCCCACAAATGGTGGCGAGGAAGACTGCTGGCAAGTCAACATACCCCTAATGCTGTGAAAAACTGCGCAAAAAACATGTGTTGGATCTCAAGGATACACACATTGCATTTCATTGAGAAAGTCTGACAGTAAGAATAACTTGTTTGTTTACAAGAAAACACCAAAGGGCACCTTTAATATCTGAGGTTTAACAAATCGATCCTATTTAAAGTTCTTACGTTATGTTCATTCAGTAGTAGTAGGCTTACATATCTTAGCTAATAGATTCTTTGAACAAAGTTTTTAAAACATTTCCTTTTTAAGGTAGCCTGGTCACTTACAGTATGTATTCAGTTGAAATTGATACAACTTTTTACAGCGCATTGTGGGGGTGGCTCTCCACCCTTTTTTTTTTTTTTTACGCGACCTAACCAAACAAGCCCTGGCATTGTCACCCTCTGATGCTGCTGCTGAATGGAAACGTATTCAGAAATTGCGTGTGTCATTTAAAAATGCGGCACATTGCTGCCCGGCTTTAATCCCAGTTGAGGCTTCGACTTAAATGCCTGATTTCATCTGCTTGAGTCGTACGGAGTCGTCTTTAAGCCGTTTCCTTTGGTGCATTACTATATTCTCAGGGTGCGGTGCCATGTTTGGCTAGCAGAAAAAAAAAAAAAAAAAATGTCAGCCATGTAAAGTGACTGAAAAAGGAATGGCTCCCATGGACTTATGAGAAGTGACAGTTAGGCCCCAAGGGAGAAATTCCTTACACACAGAGAGAAGGTACTTTTAAGATATAAAGAAATGTGACTAAAATGTTTGGGGAGGTTTCCTCAGGTTTGAGTTGTTTTTTTGCCGGATGATGATCTACACGTTAGCTGGTGTTAGTCACAGGAACACACCTTGGGAAATGAGTTTTTTGTGAGTAAGGCTTATCAGACACACGCCATGCATGTAGAATACACCCTCATGAGCACACACACACACACATGCATGCACGCAGAACCAGGCAACCATCAAAAATCTCTAGTTACAATCAGCCTCTTCTTACTCATGCACGCACTTCACATAAACACACACACACACACACACACACACACACACACACACAAATGTGTGGCAGCTGCAGCAGCGGGCGAACCTGTTGGCTTTGTCAATAAAAGGCGGCAGGTGAAGTAATAGCTGGTGTCACAGTGTCATGTTGCGGCTTGCGCAGCGAGCAGACAGATGAGACAGTTTCACACGAAGGAGGGAGGAAGAGGGGGATGAGAAAGAAAGGGAAAGGGATGAGCAGCTCCTCTCAAGAGGGAGGCGAAGTAGTGGGAGCAGGTTGGCATAGGTGTCGGGGGTTGGGCGAGGGGCAGGGGAGGAAGAGGAAGCAGAATGTGTGTATTATTTGCGAGATGTTATCGCGGAGGTGTCGCTACTGCGTATGCAAAACAAGACGGTTCCTCTTTCCTGTTAGCGCTGAAACAAGTTCAACTGTGCACTATGCAATATATGAGGGCTAGCGCAGCCTCTGTGAATAGAAGCGGGTACGTTTCAGCGCGTAGTATGTTGCCTATGATAATAAATACACCCTGTATGTCAGGGTCGATATGGGTTGACAATGTTCACAGCAACAGGCAGACATTAAGGTCAAGTCTGTCAAGTCGGATTAAATCAAATACGCTCAAAACAACAACACTGAGGCAACACCCTGGACAGTGTTGCTCATCGAAAAAACATTTTCCCTGAGTCACACTGCCAGGAACTATGAGGTGGTTCCTCACAGTACCTCAACAGTTAATGGATAAACTGTAAAAAACAACAACAACATTTTAGCAGAAATAAGGGCAGTTTTTGCTACTCTCTCTTACTGATAAATGGTGTGTTACAAGCAAAACCACCAAAAACGTTAAGGGAAGGTTTTCGAAATGTTTTGCAAGCACGCAGATGGCGATGCTTGATGTTTCCGGTTTGCTCGAGAAATGAAGCGAGAAATTAGTGACGAAATCCACCACCTACAGAAGCTTCAACTTCTCCAGGGGACTGTGCGCTCGTTTTAAACGTGGGAGAGGGGTTTATACAAGAAGTGGGTTTTGTGTTTTCTCTTGACGCAAGAGTGTGGGGGATGGTATTTAGAGACTCTCCAGGTAGCATGTCATTTGTCACAACCCTCGACCCTTTATCCTGCATCTCGCCAGAAATCAGAAATGCTTTCAGGCGAAGTGTGTCGTCTGAAGCGAATTCTCCGCGTTTCAAAGTGAAGAGAGGCGAAAATATTTGCTAAACAGGAAAGACAGATTACAGATATATACTGTAGATTGATTTGATTTTTCCCCCCGAAGGCGAACCTCGTTAAGACAAGTGTGAATAATGTGTGCCTCCAGAACAACTATAGATTTGACATTTGAACTGTAAAGATAGTGTGTTCCTGTGAGTGGAACGCTATATGATGTGAGCCGTGAGATATGCTACAACTTGTTCCTGTAACAGGCAGCGCGGTGGAGGAAACAGGTCGAGCTGTGTTATTGATTAAAGTGTGCTTTTTGGAAAAGCAGTAACAGAAGGTGGAGGCAGGCAGAGAGCATCATTTTGCTGTTTGCCACAATCACTAATTGCACCTCTATTCTGTGATCAGAGCTGAGTGATTGTTATTCGATTAACATGGAATGGTTTAGATTAAACCAAATTATGACTGGAGAGAAAGAAAACTACAACACTACAGGAATGATATTACACTGATGTTGTGCGCGTCACTTTCACTTCCTGCCACCGCAGCACTGTTGTTATTGCTGTATGTGTGTACAGGCACTGGCAGTATGTTCAAGTATGCGTGTGATATATTTTTTTTATTTGTCTGTTTCATTATGACTCATTTCCTTCCTTGTTTTTTCACGATTGAGATTTTCTTTGCCAACGTAACAAACCATGCCAGTAAAGCCTATTGCATTGGACTGAACTATCCCACCCCCCCACCCATTAAAAACAAACAAACATTTGCACAGTTTGAGATACTCTTTGAGATATAGCACAGAAACAAATGATGTTGACAACATTTATGCAAACGAGAAATGACAAGATTACCATTTAATCCTGTCCGTAAGATAAGCAACCTACGTTGCGTTAATCTAATGCACTGTATGTTCTGTTTACAGACTGGGTGGAGAGTTGCCAGAAGGTGTGATCCCCCACCCTAATGGAACGCTAGCTTTTGGGCGACCCCTAAACTTGTCAGACGGAGGCACATACCAGTGTGTGGCGAAGAATGAAGTGGGAGAAGCGAAGGCGGACGTGGAGATTAGTGTGACAGGTAGACGACGGCGCTGTCACCATCACTAAGACTTGTCAGAATAACGTATACTGTGAGAATTAATGCACAGGCACATCTAATCCTGCGTCCCGACGGACTCTAAATTCACAGAACCCGAACCAATAGAGCCAGTCATGGAAAACATGTTGATGATCATCGTGGGTGCCGTGGCCGGCGGGTTGCTCATCTTGATGCTCGTCGTCATCATCACCATCACCTGCCACCACAAACGGAAGAACAGGAAACTGCAGAGGGAGCTGACGGAGAGGAAGTATGTTGAGATAGCATCGTAAGATGAATAATTAAGATGAGATAAGATGAGATGAAACTGTAATAACCTCCTCGGGGGAAGATCGAGCCAATAAGAATAACTAAGAACGGAACAAATTCAGGCTATTAAGCATGTTAAAACCGACAGTTACAGCGGTAGAGCATGTTCAGTAGAATTAGAGCAGCGTAAAGTGTGAAATTCAGTTAATAAACGACTGCGGAGTGTGCAAAATAACAGCTGGGACAAGGACACTAAGATAAATATTTATGAAAACGAGATGAAAAATGAAAAAAATGTGCGGTATGAACTGCATTATAAAACTTGAAGTGCTCAAAAAATACACATTATTCCCAGTGGAAGTCTGTCAATGTTTTCATCATTTAAATATCTTTCTTCTCTCTGCCTCGTGTTTCTCAGGGAGGAAATCAGCACTCTCTCCAGGCAAGCTTCTTTCAGGAGGATGAACTCTATCAGTACAGATCCCAGAGGAGCGGTACTGTTGCTCAACTATTCCTTTCACGCTGAATGCATATACTGTCCTACTGCGGCGCCGTCGTTTAATGTTTTCTGCTACGTCTGCACGACCTGATTCGGGCTGTCAGGCTTTCTGACACCGTTGATCAAAAAAATCAGTAGACTGCTAGTCCCCATATGTTTCTCCTCTTGTCAAGGACTGTTATTCAGAAACGTTACTATAATGAATACCTAATACCGCGCTCTATCACCACGAGTGCAGCAGTCATTGCTTGACCTACTTTATTTGTCTTCCCACGGAAACAAGTGCTTGAAGTTCTAGAATGTCACGACGGTAGACATACAGACTTACTTTTTGGGTTTTGGCAAAGTTTGAGCGTGTCCTTATTCTCAGTCCCGCATCTAATCCAGCCCTCTTTGTCTTCTCTTTGCAGACAGAGGAGAGCATCCCTCTGAGGGTGGAGGGAACCATAAGGACCAGCCTGTCTTCCCTCGGGGTCAGTCTACGTATCTATCTATCTCTGCATGTCCAGGGACTGAGGCTTTACTGTCCAGATGCCAGATGGCTAAGTTCTGAGCTTCGACATTTCAAATCTGAATGTAGTGCGTCTCAGATTTTGATAATAATAATCACACATAATATTGGTGAAGACCCTTGAGCTACTTCTATGCTTTTTTTTTTCTTCTTTTAAATATTCCTGGGACTTTTATTTCTATGGCTTTTTTAAATTCCTAAATCATCTCTAGCCTTAATGATTCTTCAACAAATACTTTGACATTTTTAGGACAGGCAATTATTTTCTTTCTCGCTGAGAATTATATGAGATGATTTTTTGAGCCCTGGTGGTCTGTCGATTAATACGCCAGCTGCCAGTTCGCTAAACTAAGCAGAAAGACTGGAATCAGGCCGATCAGTTAGCGTAGTTTTCTCCAAATGTCACAAAATTCACTAACCAGCACCTCTGAAGCTCACTAATTAACAAGTTGTATGTATATTTTTTAAGTTGCCAACATTTTTGGCTTACATGAGGTCTCGTGGAAATGATGAGACACCAAGATGTCACTGCGTCCTACCAACATAATGTCTTTCTTTAAAAGACCAAGCCGTTTCCTCTTTCACGTCTTTATTCTTAGCTCTAATATCTAACTGACTGCTGGTTGTACTTTAATATTTAGCTGCAGAAGTGAATGTGGTATAATCTTACAGAGTAAAAAGAAGAAGCACATTTCACCTGTAAAACGTGTCCTGAATCACGCATTCCAGTTCACAATTACTGGACATTTCATTTCTGCTCTGCTAAAACTTTTCAGTGGCTTTTGTATTTTGGCATCACACCTCCTGGAGCGAAGCTACAAATATAAGACCCAGAAAGGAATTTTGAAGAATCTTAAACAATGGGTCCATGATTTCATAATAATTTCCTGGAGAGAACTAATTTAGTATTAATTATAGGAAATTATAACTTCCATTTAAACCAAAGTAAAAACCTCTGCACCGACTCAAACATTTTTTAGGAAATGCTACCAATGAACTAAAATTAATTAATTGGAAGCGTTTACACTGCTTACGGCCATTGTAATTTCAAAACCACATTGTTATTTCTAAAAAGCCTCTTGGAAATGATTAGGGATTGTCCTACCACTATTCAGCCTACCAGCAAAAGCTGTCAAACTACTTTTTAAAATCTTTTATCGCTAAAAATATCAATGCAGTGACACAGATAATAATGTTAACAATATATTATTGTGCCATCAGTAGCAAGATGTCAATCATCAATTTCAGATATTGTTATGAGCAATAGTTTAACATTTTGGGGAACCCACTCCTTGAGAATTATTGTGCTAAGGCAAGAAATAGTCAGGCCCAAATACTGGAACATGTTGTTTTCACAATTCAATTTTATGTATTGATGTAACTGCTGTTAGGTAGATTTGTAACCTTTGGACACACTAGCCGTGTCCCCCTTATTCCAAATGATGTTTAACTATTGCTTTAACTCTTTAATTTGCATTAGACCAATATTATGTTATCTCAGTATGACATGGCCTGCTCTAACACTACTCTATCACTAAAGTCACTTCAATTTCAATGAAGAGGTGCGAAAGGCATTACAATCCATTTCTTCCTGCGCTGACAGGAGCAGGCACACTACCGTGACAGCCGATCTACCATCTCAGGTGGGCGAGGGGGAGGAGTGGCGTTCGACTCTCTGGGACGACCGGTCCTGCACAATAACTCGCGGAGGGGGAGGGACCGGCTTCTGGATAGAGACGAGGAGAACCGACTCAGAGTGGAGACGTATGTGAGAAACAGCACCATGTCTTTGGTAAGTGTGTCGCAGTGCTCTTCTGGGCAAGTCAAAGCCTGAATTCACCAAATAGTGGAATGCATCTCACCCAGCTTCACATACTTGGGCCACAACTCATGGTGGCGCAAATTATTAAGAACTGTGTCTGCACTGTGACTTTGCAGCAGGAAACTCGTTTCCACCCTCCCCTCACGCCGTCGTCCTTCCCAGTGATGCAGTCCACTGAGATCGTGCGACAGCGAAATGGCAGCGCCCTCATCCCAACAGACGGGGGTTCGCGGCCCGGAAGTGTCGCCAAGAATCACCAGCCCCCTCCTATGAGCTGCAACTATCCACCAGTGACGGATGATGAGGATGAAGTGGATGAAGGTTTGGGCGGTCCAGCCAGTCAGGAGCATCCTGACGATCAAGACAGCGAGACCAACAGTTCGCAGCGGTCCGAGGCTCACAGCGCACGGCGCTATCAGCAGACTAATGGCACACTCAGGCCAAAACCCCACACCAACGCGGTCAGCCCCCATGCCACCCACATCCACAAGGCCCATATAGTTTAACGGGCGGCTGTGGAACATGCGGAACTGCCAGCATTAGTTTTGGAAGGGGCTCAAACGCAGATACGCTGGCGAGGTTTGGTTTACAACCCAGAAAACCAGTTGATGGTTATTATCAAAAATCTGCACCTTGACCACAGTGCTGCATCTTTTTAGTTGTTATGGAACATGGTGCAATAGGACAAAATCTAAAAGGAAAAATCGACTCCAAAGCTGGACAACTCCCGGATCTCTGCCAGATGTTTGGTGACGTATGTGATGCATTTCCCCCCCGCATTACTGGCGCAAGCAAAGACATTGTCACAATAATTCCAGTGCAGCTATTACAGCGTTGATTCACAGACAACTCCTCCCGCTGATCTTTCGCAATACAGTATCTGTCAGGTGAATGCAGTTGTTGTGCCTTTTGTGGGGTTGTCGAAAGCACTCAGGAACTTGTACAGTAGGAAATCAAGAAATGCAGGAGAAGTGGACGGAATGAGAATGAGGGTTCATCAGAAAAGTCGATTGCAACACATCTCGTGGGGGGTGGATTTTGTACTTCAGTGGTGTTCAGTGTATCAGCAACTGCGTCTGTGTTAAGTTAACCTTACCCAACACGGTTTGGGATCTGATCCAAACCACGGGCTTGTTCCTCTTTTGCCACACCTGCAACATGCATACCTCCATATTGTCTGACTGCCCTCGTTCCGTCGCCTTGAGCTCTGAGACAGTTTGGATTTTTAAAAGAAAACGTACTGCCTTACTGTCTTACTGCCAAAACATGATAAGTATCCTTAACATGTAGGGATTTGGCAATCTGTAACGTTGGACGAATACGCAAATGATTTCCTTTTTGAAAAACCTTATTGTTAATTGTACAGTACATTTTCTAGTTCCATTCTATTCCTCCTTCCTCCTCCCCATTCCGCACCTACACAAATATAGTAGATCAATATCTCTATACGCTGCTCCCATGTTGCGAGGATTCAAGTTGAAACGCTGATGTCGAACATGCACAAACACACTAAATAAAGTGGGGCGCGTATTTGTTGTGTATTGTCATGCACGTACACAGATACACAGTGAATGAAAGCTGGGAAACGCTGCCAAAAAGTTTGTTAAATACAATTTAATTTTACACTTTTTTTTTTCAAATTTTGTTTTCTATCGATTCATGTGTTACTGGATTGCCTGTTATGCCGAATTTTGTGAAAACACATCTGGACTCTTACACTAGAGACTATGGAGCCTGCTGTTCTTTTCCGACGTCCAACACTGGAGGCTGCTTTTCCAAGAGAAATTGGACATGTGCCGTTAAAGACTCTTAATATTGAGGTGAAACCGAGCGTGTACAGTACATCTGTGGACAATTGTTTTTTTTATTTCTTTGTTTATAAGTGTTTTGAGTATTGTTGTCGGGTTGTGTTACATCCCAGATATGGGGAACAATGTGCCATTGGGGAATATAAAAAAAAAAAAAATCTCTTTTGCTTTATTTGGCAAATATGAAGTATTATTTTGTTCTTTGTTTTATGCTACCTTCTGTACATATTGCTTCATCCAACTCAAATGCCAAAAGATATCCGAGGTACAAATGTTGATTTAAAAGATTGCTGCTGCTTTTTTGGCAACAGTGTTACATGTAATACCTGCCACCACCCTGACAAGTAAGAGTAGCAGATGAATGGTATTATGTTTGAATGTTGGTTGTATTTGTTGTAGACAGTGCCCCCTGATGTGTACTGCTGGAAAGTGCAGGGATCTGATTGAGCCTACAAACTGCAATGCTATGGAAGATTCTGCATTCCACTGTAGAATTTTGGAAAAGAATTCTCCCTAGATTTTCATTTATTTTGGGGGCTTCGTATGGGTACAAACTTGTATTGATGGGTGGAAACAAATGTGCATGGTTTTGCTAAATGTACACAAAAAGACAAGCTTATGGCAGAAAAATATTGTCCGGACCATCTAAATATGGAGGACATTTACTGATACTTATTCTGGTTTGCTAGGGAAATTGTCTGTTGAAATTTCTGTGGAAATTTTTGCAGGGAAAAACTTCAGATTCAGATTAAACTGCTGAGGGCAAAAATGAGCTTTGGGTCCCATTTACCAACATGTTCCTTCTGCTGTATGCGCATTACAGTCTGTTGAATATCTCTAGCAACTATTCCACTAGTAGTGTTTTTCTATGGGCCCAGGTTGGTCCACTTTAGCCGCATTAACCCACTTATCACAATGGGAGAATGTACAGTATATAGCCTACAAGGCACTCACATTTTGTTTGTAGGGTCGTTGACATGAAAAAGGTCTGCCACTGTTGTTTTTAAAAAGTCAAATACATTAATAAATAAAAAAAAATACATAAACAATTTTGACTCTGCCTGTAAGTGTGCACTGAATGAGGTCATGCATGAAGGGGGAAACATATCCTGACTGTTCATATCTATGTCTCTATCAGTCTCTATCAAGAAAGCTGTGGCAAATAAAGAAGCAGTGGTGGCAGTCTATCTAGACACTGAAAAAGGGTACGACACACTGAAGAAGAATGGGAGTGTTATTAGCCATGTCCTTTTTTTTAATTTTGACTTTTGTCAATAGAGTAATTAGGGTTGGCAAATAATCTGGTTGCTCACTCATTATTTGCAGACAATAAGGCCAGCTGGAACTGAGCAGGGAACCTCTCCTGTGTTTACATGCTACTTCAAAAAGCCCTGTAGACAGGGTCTACAAAATATCCATCAACAACGAAATAAATTGTATTTGGAAAGAAATACATATGTAATGTACTTATTTTTTTTTCTTCTAAATGTGGTTATTTGGCAGCCTGACATGGGGAAATATGCGAAGAGAATGTTTAATTAAAGTGAAAAAAATAATAAATGTTCTTTGGGATGTGACAGAATCTGACTGGGAGTCTAGCAGAGAACCAATGATGATAACATACAATGATAAAATCAATTATTAATTATGGATGTTTGGTTTATGGATTAGCAGCCTCTAAAGTGATTAAAAACTGGATAACGTGAAAGCTGAAACGCTGACCATATGTAATGGGGCTTGACCACTGGTCTTGTTGACAGAAATGGGAAGGACTCCCTTGGAAATTAGACTTTATAAACTTGAAGTGGCACACTCAAAGGTATCATGTGCAACAATTCTCTCTGCTTGTCAAAGACGTCTATGTAGGCATATTGTATTGTAGAGACATTTACTGGAGTTAGCATGCTAACCAGATAGCCCCGGCCAGTCCTGTCACACGCTCCCGCTCTGAGCTCCCATTCTGCACATTTACTTTCCGGCTAACTTAGCTTACTAGCTAATGGTTGGCTAGCTACCATTGGTTCACTGTTACTGTGGTTATATGCTGCCCCTCCACTTTTTAGGATTTCATATTACCTTTGACGGGTGGCCATTTCTCACATGTTGCACCTTTAACGAAAATAAAAGGGCATGCTGAGACTTCACCGATGGCCTGCCTTGATCAACATTGAGAATTCCTGAGAAGAGTGAGAAAGGCCATGAGCAGCTTTAAAAGCTGTTTTTTTATGGTTCTTTTTTAACTGTGCTCTATACTCAACCTGGACGACTGGACTAAAATAAATTGAACATCTGTACAGTATTTGATAAAATGACGATTTATAACAACCGGTAGAGGGCAGCAATACGCCGTTGCAGCGTGTTGTCCGGCCTCATCCAAAGAAGAAGAAGAAGAACAGATCTCGATAGCTAAGATGGCGGAGGAGCAGCAGGAATCATCACAGGGAGAGATGGAGGGTGAGAGAAGCAGTTACACCGCCAAATATCTAGCAAACAACACGGTCATTTATTCTATAAGCGACGCCCACAACCGTACGAGTGTCCGCTCGCCGTTTCAGCCGTTGCCCTCTCCGTGATAAACGTGGTTGACATGCAGCGATGAGGGGTAGACAGAGGCCACAGCTTGTTGGCTAACGTTAGCTAGCTACCATTGCTACACAAAGAAAAAACGCTTGTTTAGTTACTGACAGGGCAGCAAGAATTAAGTGACAGTCCTAGAACTTTTCACACAAGGAAACATTTAGTGTATATGCTTAATATTAAAGACAGGGCAGCCCATTTGTGTTGCCAAAACGACGTTATTCGTCGTGGCTAGAATTTGTTTTGTTTTCGCACAGGTCGGGCTAGCCAAGACTGACGTTAGCTGGTGTTGTGGATTAACTTCTGTTCATTAGAACTGCTGACATTGGGCTGAAGTGAAAACGTGGCTGTGTTTATGAATGCCTCACTCTTGTTTTAATTTAATCAGATCTTTAACCCATTCCGCTCTGATATTATTTTTATATTTATTACGTCGGTGCGTCGGTTATACCGTCCTGAACCACTCAGCTGTGGCCTTTTAATGCGAACTAGACGAATAAATAAACAAACAAACAGATCGATATATTCAGGATTTGATACATAATATGCATCATGAGTAAATTATTTTCGATCTGTGTTGAGTCGTAGCTTGTCGCGGACATTTCACAGTGTCGCTAAAACAATTTAGCCGAATTGTTTACATTGCAGGGGTGAATAAATCAACTGCATACACACCACGCTGTGCAGTGTGCGTATGCAGGTAACTCCAGCAACGATTCCCTAGTAGCATAGCTGTTTGTGAACGCTGAAATCCCTAATTTAATACTGCTAAAATAATCTCTTCTCTTAAACAATGGAAGAGGTTTTTCACACTGCACTTAGCTAAAGTATTCTGAGAAACTTCTTAGCCCAAGGGTAGGGTATTTACACTGGCACTTTCCAAAGGGGACCAAATGATACTTTAACTCAAAACTTATTTGCCTTAATATATCCCTGGGCTGAGATTATGCAGGGTGAAAAAGTCTGTTTATCAGCATCTTCATGTTTATACTCATTAGCTATATTGTAAAGTTGTAACCATGCATATTTCCACAAAGGAATGTAAGGTTTAACATGACAGGTTTTCCAATCTGTTATGCCTCACTATCACTTGCTCTGTTTGAATACAAATCTTTAAATCCTGGCATCACTTACTTCATTAAAAGGATTCGTATGGAGTCGGCATCCACTGCACTTCAACGGGCTCTGTCACCATGGTCTCATTTGCGGTATTTATTCCTGAAGCCTAATTATCTCTCTCTCTCTTTCTCTTACAGGAGTGAACTGCCTCGCATATGATGAGGCTATAATTGCCCAACAGGACAGAATTCAGCAGGAGGTGTGAAATCCCTTTTGGGGAATCAATGGGGAATTACCTTTTTTTTTTTTTTCAATTAATATAAATCACAGATTTATTCTGCCTCTGATCGACAGGATCCTCAGGATCCTGTATTAGAGTGAACTCTTATGAATTTAAAGATCCCGAAAACTGGATTTGGAACTGTTGTGGGGACACAGCTGAACCCTTCATAAGCAGCTGTCCACTTCAGTTGGAATGCCCCAATGTTTTGCCTTTATTCAGTTGACAATTAGTGTTTTAAAACATGACCTAGTGATCTTTGTTTTCCAAAAAAGGAAAATAGAAATTTGAAGCACAGCATTTTAAGTTTTCCTAGGAATCAGCTGCAGTTACCTTGACCTGCTAACGTAACTGATGACGTATGTCTGCACAGCTTTAACCTAATAATGAAATTATCTGTTTTATAAGACAAAGATAATACCTCCAAAACTGCAGTTGAGGTAGTGTGTAATGAAATATTAGCACCATACTTAATTTGGTCTGTCAAAATAACAACCCCAGTCAAGACTTCAGGCGCAGCCCACGGTTAAATCCCTTACTGTGCATGTACTAATCTAAACTTTCTGTGTGTGGGTGTCTAGATAGCCAACAGTAACCCTTTAGTGTCGGACAGACAGGACCTGTCGGTGCTGCAGAGGGAGTACGCTGATGATGACACAGTTTATCAGCTCAAGATCAAGGTCAGTGATCACCTACTCTCAGGTTACTGCACCCACACTGTGGTGCATTTCCTCCACAGTCCAGGGTGCAATTTTATCCACAGCCAAATAACTAAATTGTCAGTTGCTTACATACTAGTTACAGTTTTTGCATTTGAATTTGGTATTATTCTTTTTTGTTGTTGTTGCAGGACCTTTACAAAAAATACTCGTATATTCGTAAGACGCGACCAGATGGGAACTGTTTCTACAGAGCCTTCGGTTTCGCACATCTCGAGTCCCTGCTAGATGACAGCAAAGAGCTTCAGAAGTGAGTGATGTGATATGTGATGTGGTGACTGATTGTGCTGCAGTAGCTGTCCATATCTAGACTCAGTTTCACACTTGTGTTATCTTGAACTGTTTTGACAGGTTACTATATGCCAATTTAATATATATTAGTTTTATACCAATTTGATACTTGTAATAACAGGAGCTAGCTCCACAATCATGCATGAACTAACCACAGAGGCTCAGTCTGTCCTGTTCTGCACAGCTTTTATATTGCATATGTTATCATTTTATATTACTACAGAGTTACTGAATACATGTTTATTGTCTCTTCAGGTTCAAAGCAGTTGCCTCTAAAAGTAAACTGGATCTGGTTAACGAGGGCTTCACCGAGTTTACCATTGAAGACTTTCATAATACTGTAAGTGTCCTCCGCAATAGAAACCTACATGGTTTATTGCTAACTGACAAACCTCTAAGAGGACAACATTTTTACTTTGCTTATTGATAAGAACTGTGTTTATGGCAAGGTGTTTTCCATTGCTGCTTTCATTGATTGCTTATTTTTTTTAAAATATATAAGTTGTAAAATGCATTCAATCTCATGTTAGCACAGTAGATGTTGTATCCTGTTGGATTAAGTGTCTATTTTAATTATGTTCTTAAATTTAACTGTAATTTGCTCGTTGCCCTGCCAACTCTTAATGGTCATCTGCCAAAGCACTTGATGTATTTGGTCAGCTGGAGCAGACACTATCCAACTAGCCAAATCTAGTGAGTCTTAAGTTGTCAAGCTGCGAATGAACATATCAATCTAACAATGTAAATAATGTCTTTTCCTGCAAGTTCATGGACCTGATCGAACTGTGTGAGAAACAGCCAACCCTGCAAGAGGTGCTGGGCTCCTTCAACGATCAGAACGTGTCCGACTATGTGGTCGTCTACCTGCGACTGCTCACATCAGGCTACCTGCAGCGAGAGCACGGCTTCTTTCAACACTTCATAGAGGGAGGACGCTCAGTCAAGGAGTTCTGTCAGCAGGTGGGTTGTTTTTATAATTAATTTTTTTTTTTGCTCACGTCGATTTACATTTATCTTGGCCTAATAACCACATTTAGTGCTGTTTATCTATCTAAATTGTTTTGGTGTGATTTTCCAAGTTTTGGAGATATTGTTCATCTTCTCTCAGATGTATTGGAACTAGCTGGTACTAGACATTATAATGTCACCTTCCAGTATTATGACCTGCTGCTCAAGATAATCCTGGCACCTTGTTTAGAACTGTTTCATGCAGGAATTATTCCCTGTCCACCGAACTACACCCACTGACTGTGGCTAAATTTACATCTCAGCTGAGGGGGGAAAAAAAACTAGATTTCCACAAAAGTTGGATAGAGGCTGGGTCATGGCCCCAAACAGACCCTATTAAATTGTAGTGTGGATAAAGTTGTTGATCCAGGAATTTTTTCTCGCTTTCTTCATTTGAGGTCCCTAGGTAACCGATGTATTTGCTTCCATATATTCACGTGTTTCCTGTCATGTGGAGGGTATTGAGTGGCGTTTATTGTAGCCAATAGCTTTAGCGCAGAAACTGAGAGACACCTTCCCTCGGCATGCAACTTCATGTCAAAGTAGCCGACTGTGTTTGACCTGGTGACCAGGATCTTCCAGTGAACACAGCTGATTTTGTGAAGAGAGGGCTTAGTCAGCTAAATGGGGCTGCTAATATTAGCCTCTTGACTAAATGAGCAAGTGGTTATGTTAACTTTTTCACGGCAGCTTTAACTTCGTAACCTACCTCATTGCTGGTTTCCCTTTCGTCAAACTGGCCACCGTTGGTCTCTGGGTATTTAATTGGTCTCTACTTTAACCTGAGTCAAATTCCTTGTTTGTGCAAATATACGTGGCCAATAAAGCTGATTCTGATACACTGGTGTGTTCAATTGCAGCCATGTATTTTTAGCCACTGTAGTAACTGTAATACTATAGTAACTTGTAAAGCTATCGTTACACTGATGATTTAGGAAGAGCAGCTGGAGGACATTTGAGGGAAAACCAGAAAACCTCTCCGTGAAATATGATTGGTTTTACCCAAATCAGCAAACAAATCTAACTGTGGGTTTTGAAGTAATCAATGATCCCCCCCCAGAACACATTGCTCATGGTCGAAAGTTGAAGACTGGTGTTTGGGTGGCATTATATAATTGGTTGGTTGAAGGTTATGCTGGCATCTCGGCATGTTCCTGATGAGTCGGCTGATGGTGTTCTTGGGGATCTCCTCCCAGACCTGGGTCAGGGCGTCAGTGGGCTCCTGAACAGACTGTGGCAGTGCCACCGATATGTAACGTCCCATAGGCGCTCAATTACATTTAGGCCAAAGGAATGAGAGGCCAATCAATGGCATCAATGCGTTCATCATCCAGGAACTGCCTACACACCCTGGCCAGATGAGGCTGGGCTTTGTCATGCACCAGGAGGAACCCTGGGCCTACTGCATCAGCATAAGGTCCGACAGTCGCTCTGAAGATTTCATCCTGGTGCCTTACAGCGGCCAGGGTACCATTTGCTATGACATGGAGGTCTGTATGACCTTCCAAGGATATGCCTTCCCAGAGCATCACTGACAAACCACTGCATGATGTTACAGGCAGCATAACGTTCATCACTACATCTCCAGAATCTTTCATGCCTGTCACATGAGCTCAATTTCTGTGAAGAGAACAGGGTGCCAGTGGTGAACTTGCCAATTCCGGCGTTATCTGAGGAATGCCACTTGACCTGCAGGGTGCTGGGCTGTGAGCACAGGTCCCACTACAGGTCCCACTAAAGGTCCCACTAGAGGCCCTCATGCTTTTTATGAACGTATTATTTTTCCACTACACAGTGGAGATTATGATTATGATCTGCATTGTTCTGTTGTCCTAATGTTGGCTATTACAGATCTGGTCAGCTTATATCACGTTTAAGCAGTTATGGGTGGATTAAAATTTAGAGTGATACAGGGTAACCCAGCCTAATCCAATATCAAAGCCCATAACGCTGGGTTATGGGCTTTGATATTGGAATGGGCTTGATTGAATTAAAGTGGACTGTTGGGCCTTGGTGGAGGTATCTGCTCTATGGAGTGCCATTATGTTCAGAATGCATTTGAGCAGCTGCTCCTTTTAAGTTGATGGCCCGTAAGTGCTTTAGTAGTTGCAGAGGACAGCACAACAAAAAGAGATTGTGCTTGTTCTTGGATGTATATGGGGCTTTATGTTGCCTACAAACAGTACACAGTCAGCCAGCCATGATAACAATGTTAATTCTACTTTGAAAACAAACCCACACTTAATGTGCTTGTTCTTTTTCTTTTTCAAGGAAGTGGAGCCCATGTCTAAAGAAAGTGACCACATTCACATCATCGCCTTAGCCCAGGCCCTAGACGTATCCATCCTGGTGGAGTACATGGATAGAGGAGAAGGAGGAACAGTCAATCACCACGTCTTTCCTGAAGGCGGAGACCCACGCATCTTCCTCCTCTATAGACCTGGCCATTACGACATCTTGTACAAATAACACTCCTGGCCACAGCCCACCTCATCCTCCTCCTGCTGTTTGCTTTCAGCAGTGGGTAAAAAAAAAAATAACTTCAGCAGCCACGTTGATGAAGCATACATCTGTGTATGACATTACACTCATGTATTTGAAAAAAATAAAAATAAGATAAAATCACATTACATGCCTCCCTTACCCCTCTCCCCAAGTTTACCCTCAGTCATCACAAAATGGTTAATTAAAAAATCTTTGGAAGAATAGAAGTGACTCCAGGCATTTAGAGTTGTACAGGTTTTTTTTTTCTTTTGTGGTTGTAAATGTTATCTACTTGCTCTATGTTGGATTCTTTTCCTTTGTTACACTGCGTTTCATTGAGTTTTATTAAAGGGATTTACATCTTATTTTTTGTCTTCATTTCATTCAACCAATAGTCCAAAACCCCAAATTACCACATTTGCATAGCTGTAACACAAGGAAAATCCGACTCTTTGAAACCAGTGACTGTTGTATCTTGTTAAATGACTCCAGCAATAATTAGGTTTTGAAATTCTGCCAGTGGATTAATTATTTTTCAGAACACTCCCAGCTATAAAAAAATAATCTGTCTACAGTGAGCAACAAAGTAGGATTACCATCCTAAATCATACAGGTTGTCCAGAGCGTACCTTAGACTGAGGAGCAAGAGTTGAAATGAAATGCAACTTGTAAACATGGTCAGACTTTTATGGTGATAAGTGTTGTAACTGTCCGAGTAACACTACCGGGAGCAGCATCCCCCTAAAAAACTTTATCAGTCACCTGGTAATAACACTGCAGACATTCTCGATCTAGTACTTAAATACGTAAAAGAGAAACAGCTGTTGTCGTTTACGAACATGGTGAGTGAATTGCACTGTTTACACCTGCAGTTACACATGCGCAGTCGCGTCATTGCTGCGCGATCAAAGATCGTAGTCTATAACAAGAGATGTTAT
>CAEMYA010000228.1:1184539-1203924 GCA_903131615.1 Diplodus sargus | reverse complement strand
TCTGGTAGCACGAAAACTGGTCAGAGTGAGAGCTCTTCTTTGGCTGGAAGAGAGTGAAGACAAGCGGAGTCGCAGAGGGAAAATGTCTCTGTTTTCAAAGTCGCTGACAATGTCAGGCAGGAAGATAGTTGCAGCATGTGTACGGCATCATTCCTCTCTTACAAGTACGTTTCAACCGAAACGTATGATGTAGTTACAGATAGCCATGTCGACCGAGTGTTCATTTATCGATGTCAAGTAACTGCAAGTGACACATGGCACTGTCAACTAACGTTAACGCTAGCTCGTTAGCCAGCTATAGCGGGTTAGCCTTAACGTTGTGCTAGTTGAATGTAGGCTAGAAAGTGATTTGGAAAGTGTTCATTTTACTGCAGTGCTGTGCACATTTGTTTGTAATGTCTCTGCCACCAAGCAGCACTCTGCTTTCTCTAAAGTTGTAACTTAGAGTAGCGTTACTGGTCTATTAGTTAAACCTAGCGTAGCCTAGCTAAAAGTAATGACAGTCTTCCCATAAACCATCCCCTCATGAAGGTTATAGTGTTAAGTTAGTGGAGGCTGTTAATTCAACTGTATTTTCGGAGGACGGTGCACGGGGAAGTGTTATTTAGCTCATCGTCATGACAGACACGGGATTGCAACAAAACAATTGAGGTGCCTGTCAGTGTAACGCAATGCAATTAGACCGTAGCCTCAGAAAGGACCACACAGCTTTCAATGAATGGAGGATTTATGGCATTTGTTTGGATCATTTGGCAAACTTGAAATCACATCTGTCAGCATGGCAGATTTTCGTCATGTGGCATTTTGTAATGGCTTCAAAGGAGAAGGTCTTAAATCATGCGTTGTGAGATAATCATATAAGCTTACAATAAAGACCATCAGTATATGGTATGACAGAACCGTGAAGGCCCTTGGATCGGATGTATCTATGTGTCAGGGGCATAAATAGAGACACACCAGGCAGTCTTGTTTGCACTGGGGGCCTGTCGAGAGAGCAGGCCCTTGCAAAGACATTCAAAAAGCCACCTCAGTAAATGTACTGCTAATAATCACTTAATTATGACTCTTATGACATTGTCCCGTCTTTCTGTGTTTCTGCCTAGCTGAACTGATTGAAAACATGGATAAGAAGGCGACCTGGGACCGCTTCTACACCGAGACCAGCAGCAAGACAGCCACCTTTAAAAACTTCGAGTGGTTCTTCGGCTTCGACGCTGTCCGAGACTTCATTATGCCTTTTTTGCAAACCAAGTCCCACCCTGATGCTCTGCTCCAGGTCCTGGATATGGGCTGTGGCACTTCTGCCTTAGGACCTGGTATTTACAGACACTCTCCTGCGCCGGTGCAGGTCACTTGTGCTGACATTTCCCCCATAGCTGTGCGACTGATGCAGGAACATGTTCAGACCCAAGCCATTCAACCTCACAACGTTTCCTCTAAGCTTGAGTTTCTCGAGCTTGACTGCACGCAGCTTCAGAGGCACTATCGTTCCAACGTCATGGACCTTATAGTTGACAAGGGAACCACAGATGCCTTGCTGAGGTCTAAGGAAGGTAAAATGAAGGCCGGTCTGGTGCTGAAGCAGTGTTTGAAGGTGTTGCGGAGCTCAGGAGCTCTGCTCCAGTTCTCCGATGAGGACCCCGATGCCAGGCTGCTGTGGCTGGAGACTGAGGCACAGGAGCAGGGTGTGATGGCTGCAGATGTTGGGGTGCAGGAGGTTGGGGAGCTGAGGGGGGTGTGCTACTACTGCTACCAAGTGACTCCTCGCCCTGTCATATAGCAGTCACTTTCTACATCCGGACAGTCACAATATCAAATTAATAAATTATTAAACATGATTGTAATACAAAATAAAGATTGTGTTTTATTTTCCATTAATTGGTGTCATTGTTGTTCTTTAATGTGCATACAGTTTGTTAGATGTATGAACAATTTTTTGTCAATGACATGACAGTAGTCACAGGGCACACATATGCAGGCAGACAGTTCAGTTATGATGCTCATTACTGGTTATCCACTGCCATCTAGTGGCCAGCCTAAATATGACCCCCCATCCACTTTTTCTTTGTTCACTTCTATTCACTTAGTTGTTACATTCTTTCTCCATTGTATATACACAAAACTAAAGCTATGCACACAATTATATAGTTACAGTCAGGTTGATGGTTAATGTGTCAAATATTGCTGTAAAACCAGCAAAAATATTTAATAATTAGGGATTCTACATCCTACAAGTGCATTTTACTTCACATAACCGCATAAAGGGCAATTTATGTTACCTTTTAATATATGTTTTCCCTCTAGAAACATCTGGCAATCCAAATCATGCCATGCAGCTGACCACCTTTGGCCCACAGGCCACAGTTTGGGCTGCCCTGGCTCAGAGTAACTGTCCTCTGTCTTGTGAGTTGACAAAAAAAAGTTCATACAACTTTTAGATCCTAGAGTTGAAATGTATAGGAAATATATGCATACATGTTAACTAATGACATGCTAGATCATGCATTGTCATTGTCATTGTTGGCATGTTAGCATGCTGACACAAGTTCCACTGTGTCTAGCCCCAGATCTGCTATGGCTGCAAGCTCACTTCATCGTCAGAAGTTTTCATTTGTGTTTTATATCTAAAAAAAACAAACAAAAAAACAAAAAAGTAGCCAGAAATATCCCATCAATAGATTTTATTATTTGGCAAAAAGAAAAAAGCACAAATAAAAACACCACTGACATTTACATGTATGTTTCCTGTTAAGGCACTAGTGAAATTATTGTAGGCTACATATGATTCCTCACTTCACCTGTATTTGTTTAAATGTATTAAAGATTTTTGACGTGAGTACAATGTGAATTTTTGTCCACACAAATATCAGACTATTAACCCTCAACACATGTACTCATTAAAATTGACTGACATTCATTTTACACAGACAGTTTGCTCACAAACGCTACCACAGAAAGACGGCCACTGAAAACAAAGTAACACAATAGTGCAAAGAAGTCATATACAGTAGTCATCATCACAGTGCACTGAACTCTTGAAACTGGCTTTTGTTTTAAAACAAGCTGTAGAAGGTCACCGGATCCTCTCCATCGTTGACCTCCAGCTTGGCATCCTTACAGAAAGGTGGAGGGATGAGGTGGTGAGGGTCCACTAGTCCGATGACATTGTTGAAGAAGCTGAAGGTGAACAACGGAATGAAAAACATTTCAGAATCCTTAGCTAATCCATCTGACAACACATCCTAAAACTTTTTTTCTTCTTGCAAATGAAACAAATAACATACACATATTATGAAGTATCCTTTAGAAATACAGATGGGCAGATTTTTTAACCTTTGGATGGAGCAAGGTGAGCTCTTCTCCCCATTATACTTAATCATCACATGACTCTAGATTCACAATTAACATGCAGGTTTTAGAGTAGTATCAAAGACGCTATTTCCCAAAATGTTGAAATATTATGTGTTCTATGTTTTCCCCTTTATTAAATTTCATTTTAATATACAGATTTGTTTTGGGATTTTTTTTCCTCTTTGGTGATTTTTTTTAATGTAGTTTATGTAGTTTTATTATGCACACATTTTTCTTTCATCAGCAATCGGTTTAACAAACGCGGACTCAGAAGATCAGAAAAATGCTGAATATCAGATCCAATAATCAATCAGCCTGGTTATTAGTTAACCCATCATAAATACATTAATGTAAATATATCTATAACTTACTATCACTTGTTCTTTTTATGCATTTCTTGCCAGGAAATTACTTTTGACAATAAATATGAGAAACTTTAAGACTTTTAGGACCCTCTCTTCAGGCGACTTTTTCTTAACTATATTCATATCTTTACTTTTAAGTATGACTATTGGGTACTAGTTTCACATTGGTTGGACAATAGCAGTTTTTCATTGCAAAACTGCAGAACAAGAAAAACACAGATTTGACTTATAACCCTGATGATGGCTCTGCCGCATTAAGGCAATAAAACACCTACATTAAATGTTTTATTAGAAATGAAGATTTTTGACAAGTGAAAATATATATCTCTGAAAAGGTCTATTGAGTTCTATCTTCATATGTATTTTACACGCAAGCTTCTATAAAAGACGCCCTAGATGATAAAATCTTCCCAAATGTTCTCACTTCCCATTTGTGAGCTGTCATGTGCTTGCACTGACCTGGTCACCACCCATCCACTCTTGTCGGTATGAAACAGAGTGCTGACAGGAATGCATCCAAACTCTGTGACGGTGCTCATGTACTTTGCTACAAAAACAGAAATGGATCACAAGTTGAAGCGGCGCAACCAGACAAACAGGTTTTGCATGTGTAAAATACAAAGGCAAGCGACTAGGAGGAAGAATCACAGTCATGTGCTACATTCCACCACATGACTTCGCAAATTTTTCTGTCCAACTTTTTTTCTAATCTACTTTCATCTCACTGTACCTGTTCCCTTTTTCATCTGCAGCTCCCCTGCCCAGGTGTTGACCAGGAGACCCTGCCCTGGACCAGAGGAGCTTCCCAACACCACCTGCCCCAGCAGAGAAGCATTCCGTGGGATCTCCAGCGGGTGGAACTGTGCACCCAGTGGCTTCTTGCAGCACGTGCGGTTCCTGTAGTTGATCTTATACATGACACCCTGGAGGACGGGGTGGTATTACACAATCAGTCATTTGTGTTTACATGACATCTCCTTATGTAGACATTATCGCTTTATTGTCATTACCAGTTTGTAGAGCAGAAGGACATCAATGTGGAAGTTCTTCTTTTTAAAAGTTCCAACCTCTCTGAGGCGGATGCGCTTTCCCAGCGCATCATAGCTGTACTTGGCAAAGGCCATCAGCTTCTCGTTTGCGGTGGACTTTGAAAACGAGAAATACAGAATAAAAGTGTTCTTTATTCATTACTCTAAATGAGACTTTGAATTAAAGTGTGGCAAATACATGTTTGAAGGTATTGTCAGAACTTTTGATTTACACAGTATGATTAATTTGATGAAGATGCTCAAACTTACCACAGAGAAGCTTCCAGTCAGCAGTGCGGGGGACGCTGTTAGAATGAAATGAAGTGTTTTTATTGTTTTATTAGAAACGGTACATTTGTTAAGCTTGCAACATAACATTTCCTCACAAATTCCAAAGCAAAAGCAGAACTGCGTGGTCAGTGTTAATAGGAGGTGAAGTGCTGAGACCAGAGGGGTCATTCCGCAGAAACATAAATACACAAATGGACTCAGCATCTGAGTTGTTGTACTTACTGCATCGCTGTGGTTTCTGAGCCAGGCAGCCCACTGACAGGCACACAAACAGGACGAGGGCTCTCATGCTGTCCGACGGCGGATACACTCTCGTCTGCACAAACATGCAACTATGCTGGTGCTTCACAGCGCTCACTTCCTTATGAACAAGCTGGCAGCGCTCCCATTCTGCATCCACTGCCAGGATTTCCTTGTGTTTTTCTCTCTCAGATGTTTCTATCGTGTCATCTCCTGTTTCTCCCCCAGTTCTTGTTACTCTAATCTCTTAATCCTAATCATCTCTTAATCAATTTTCTACCAAGTTACGTTAAAGATGTGATAATAATCACTGTGGTCCATCCAGCAGTCCCCATGAGGATTCATTGCTCATTAAATCATTCTTCTTCATGTAAAAGGAGAGAGTTAAGGGCAGATTCTGGCTTTGAAGCATGTTCGTGTAGAGCATAACGGACAAGGATGAGTTGGACACAAATGTTTTAATTGTGGAGCTTGACACCTCGACAACTTTTGAATTCATTGACATGACCAGCAATGAACAGTGTATCCATAAAAAACATTGTTGCTCTTGCTGTGTCTTGCTTTTTAATCAAAGGTTGACTGCTCCAAATCTGTTTTTCTCACTTACTTACCATTATTTTTTTTTTATCTACTGTAATTTCCAATACATTAATTTGAGTTTTTAAATTAATTATTCAGGCTTATGAGTTTTTGTGTCGTCACCTGACACTCTGCAGTTCGAAGTTGTTCACATTCAACTCTTAAATTCCTGTCATGCATCCCCTCATATTACAAAGGAATATTGTGAAGATGTTCGCTGTCAATGTAAACACGAGTCAAGGTGAAATTTGTTTAGCACTCTTGGATTTTTGTTGATGAAAATGACAAAACAGAAAACAGAAGATGGGTGTATGTTTTTAATCTATTGCCGATAGAAAAACATTCGCAGGTGCAACTTTACATTTCGTCTGAGATGCACAGTCCAAGATGCTTGAAATGATGCTCTTAGCAGGAATAAATGTGACATACAGAACATGGCAAAGCTATGATTCTGTTGCTCCACTTGTTTGATTTAAACATTGGAGGCATTAGCTAAAGGAGGCCTTCACTGCTTCCTGTGGAACAACTTGAGGAAGCTTTGTGGCTCCTCTTCACCGCCGGCCTTGATCTCTGCACCCTGGCAAAAGTCTGGAAGGTTGAGCTTACCGGGGTCTGTGATCCCAATGACGTTGTTGAAGAAGCTGGTGTACATAAAGACAGTGACGTAATGATCACTTTTTGGGATGCGAATATTTCTGATCTTCAAAAGTCAGTCAAAAGTCAAGTTGAGTCATTTTTTACTGTGTTGGTGTTAATGCTAACTCACCTGGTCAACGTCCATCCAAACTGGTCAGTGTGGAAGATTGTGGTGACAGGAATGCATCCGAATTCAGTGACTGTGCTGATGTACTTCCCTGTAGGATCAGACATGAAAATGAATGTGTCAATAACACGAGAAGGATGAACAGAGTTCTAAGGATTGCATGATCTCAGAGCTGCACCTTGTGGAGCTAATGTTATCCAAGTGTTGACCAGAAGTCCCTGTCCGGGTCCAGAGGAGCTGCCCAGAATAGCCTGGCCCACCAGGGATGAATTCTCTGGGATTTCCCAAGGCTGGAAGTCATCTTTCAGAGGTGTTTTCTTGCATGTACGAGTTTTGGTGTCAATCTCATACATGGCAGCCTGATGGATGAAAGTCATGGAATGAGGAGGACCAGGTGCTTATTTTCTCGCTTCTACATAATATAAAAATTGCGGTGTACAAATAAATTGACAATTTAATCTATTCTGTTGTCTTTTAACATGTCAAATGATGCACATAAACAAAAAAGTGAGTTAGTACTTAAACATACTACCAGGACTTGGTTATGAAACAGTCTAAATTTAAGACTGATGCCCATGTATGGCCTACATGACACCATGACCTGGATTAATGTTATATATTTTGTGAAACGTAGACAGATAAATGCAGTTCCTGTATACAATGTCTCCCATTACGGATTATGGTTTTGATGATGTGTTAACCAAAGATAGACTCCTCGTGCAAATTATTTGCACGTTACAAATACATTTGGAGACAAATTAAAGAAAGTCTTCATCTCCTCAGCAATAAACTCGCTACATCTTTGCTCGGGAACTTGGCAAAATGGTAGCTATAGTTACTGCTCCATTGTTTGTGTCTTTGTATGTGCTGTATTGCTTGTTTGTATATTCATAGAGCCCTTTTTTTGTCGAGTGGGGACAATAAAGATCTCAGAATCAGAACACTCCTCAGTTTGTGTTCAAATATTAGAAATTGAGCGTACACTTAATAATCCAGATGGAGGTCTTTCAAAGTAGATCCCCGCTTCTACGTCACTGTCATGTTCTTCTCGCATCTGATCAGGAGCTGCTGCGATCTAAAATTAATATGTGGGATGTTCATGTCATTGCTGTGGTCACCTCTCTGTAGTGCAGAAGATAATCGACGGTGAATGTCTTATTCTCGTAGTTGCCCATCTCGGTGAGTCGCAGGCGTCTTCCGAACGCATCATACTCATAGTTGGCGAAGGCCCACAGCTTCTCATTCTGCGCGGACTGGAGAAAGATGATTTGAGTCAGTTTACGTCTCCCTCTTTCAGGTGTTGAAATTTGCATCTTGTCAGTGTGCTGAAATCGCAGGTGCCAGCTAACACACACTACTAACATACGGTAAATACTCACCACAGTGAGGGCCCCGGTCAGAAGAGGAGGCATTCCTGCATTATGAAATGATGAAAGTGTTATCATTCAACAAAACATTGCCAATACAACCACTCTTAAGAATTTCAAAAGCATAAATGAACCAAGAGAGAACTGAGAAATCTCTTCACACAACCACAATCATATTTGCCTCTGTTATTTTACTTACTGCATGGGCGAGGTTGCTGGGCCAGGCAGCATGCCAGCATGCAAGCTAATGCCGCTAAGACTTTCATGTTTTAGGCTTCCACGCTCCTGTTCTCAAGCAGCAACAAACACTCTGGTGCTCGAGAGTGGAGGCACTTCCTTATAAACACAGACCCCGGACGCTCCCGGAGAAACTCCTGCCTCCAGGTTTTATCTTTAACCCCATCAATCTCATGAAAGTCAAGAGCGAGAACCTTCTGTTATCAGGCTCACATCAAGATAAAGGGCCATTAGAGGCAGTAACAGTGACAAATCATGCCTGTTCTACTTTCTTTACACTGTTGGCTGGTTAATGTTTTGCTTGCACAAAAGGTCACATGCAGCTATTTAAGACTACCATAATTGCCCAACCAAACAAAGAACACAACCTAAAATACATGATACAGTCTAGTTAGTGAAATATGTTGAGAAAATGCCTTTTTCATTAAGTGCAGATAACGGCTGTGAGGTCTGTGTACAGTCGGTCAGGGGTGAAGAATGTTGTTTGTGATCACAAAAGGAGGTTGCCTACAAACACAGAACTGGATTTTGGGCTGACTGGAGAGGAGGCGTGCAGCCGTTCCACGAATGAGGTCACTGTCATGTGAGACGGAGGTGTGTACTCAGCAGTATACAGGTTCATTACGTCAGTCAGTAAAACACTGCCGCTACATTAATCGTTTTTTTCCCCTATTCCCGATAAACCATGCGCCACTTGGATAGGTTTGATAATAAAAATAACAGAACAAAACATTGTTATCAAAATCGAATTGTGATATAATAGGACATTTGAGTAACTGTTTGTCAATGGCAAACCCACTTACACATTGAAAGGTTAACTGACCCAAAGGTAAGCAACAGTCACCTGACTAGCTGAGCAGTGGTTGGTTAACATTTAATCGTGTGACCTTGTATTCATAGATTTTACAGCGTCTGCTTTATTGCATCCACTTGCACCAAATCCGTCACAACTGCATGATGTTTGAATAGAGGCGGCTACATGTTTTTTTATTTATTTTTTCCAGTCGCAAAGCATTTTGAGAGTCACGTCTTTGCTAATGATGGACATTTGCCATAAATGAGCAACTTTCCGCGTAACATTTAATTGTCGCAGTGTCAGGTGATTCCTGCACTGCCTGTCCAGTTGGACAGCAATCCAGTCGCATAGTGAAGAGACACTGCAGGATAACAATGTCTTTGGTCCCAAGGCAAAACACAAGTATTTCCATTTTTTATTGCAGCACGCAAATAAAGTTAAATATGGTTTAGCTTGCAATTAT
The DNA here is from genome assembly GCA_903131615.1 of Diplodus sargus. Taxonomy (NCBI): domain Eukaryota; kingdom Metazoa; phylum Chordata; class Actinopteri; order Spariformes; family Sparidae; genus Diplodus; species Diplodus sargus. The sequence continues at coordinate 1,194,444 of CAEMYA010000228.1, read as the reverse complement.
TTTAATAATCATTTTTCAGGTCTTTGTGAATGACGTTTATCATTTATTTTCCATTTTGAAACTCCGATAATACTGGCCTGTTATTGTGTTAGCTGTGGAAAAGATATAATTTCATCCAAGTTCATAGTTTGAAAATGAAGCACCAGAGATGTAATATAGCATACAACTATACACATCATTTTGTTGATTTCAACTTTTTTATAGTTTTTTTATACAACCCGTCAGCTACCATTTGTAAACTCTGTACAGCTGAGTTTACATAAGAAGTACATAAAAGACATGATTCAGGCATTTGGGCTAAAATCTGTTCATTTTAGAAACTTGCGGAAGCAGAAATAACATTTATAAAATGTTCACTTAATTTTCACATCCAATTTTCATAATACAAAAACTGAATATAGGCATCTCCACAAGGTTTCAAGTAGGCAGAGCGTGTGTCTGTCTACCCACTGGTTCTAGTTTGAGCAGCTGGCAAATTCTATTGCACTCTGGCCCATGTTGCTCCTCGAAAAATAACCTGAGGCCTTTGGCGCCGAATTTGGCGGGGCCCTTGGGAGTCTTGGTGGAGTGAATCTGGGGGTCAGTGAGGTAGGTCAGACCTTTGCCATTGGCTGTCACCCACCCTGTGAAAAAAAAATATAACATTTTAAAGATAAAATGTAACTATTTCAGAAAGCCTTTTCTCTAATATGACAAGACAACCTGTGAAAAATCATGTCACCACTATCAGGGATTTCAGTGACCAGTCACACAGACACACCTTGTAGGTCAACAACGACTTCTTCTTGGCCAGACAGCAGGTAGGTGAAGTGTCCAAAGGCAAGGCCATAGTCGGTAGCCTGGAAACTCTTGTCCTTCTTTCCAGTGTTGTTGGTCAGTTTGACAAAGTCTCCAAGCATGTAGGGCTCCACTGTTAAACAGTCCACGATCTCATTTCCATTCAAAATCTATTGAAAATGTACAGAAAACAAGATACAGTTATGTGCATTTCTGCAGAAAAATATTCTTCTGAGCTGACCTGACAATGTTTCTACGTGTAACTAAATGTGGTGTTAGAACATGATGGCAAGTAAAATACTCAGCCGAGGTTTTTTTTGGTCCAATTCATTTAGAGAAGAGCAGAGACAAGTGATTTGTACTAAAACTTCTCAATTTGCCTTTTTAAAGCTCACGAGTACTTTCTAGACTAATACCCAACAAAATATTGTCTCTGCAACCGTAATGAGATTACATCTCTAGCCATCAACTAACGAGGGTGTACCAAGGTATTACCGACTGCTCCCGGCTATCCTGCAGTCTGTTCAGTCATGTTCATCTTACTGCAACTATTATTTTAGGTTAGGCACGTTCTCCTTTTCTTGTTTTTATGACCTGGCCTCACCAGTAGTGCTTCCGAGGGAATGAAGAAGATCTGAGCCATGTCTTCCTCGTCGTAAAGTCTCTTGTTGAATACGGTCACGTAGTACTGGGCTGTCATCTGTCTCTCCACATCTTTCAGGTGAAACTGGATCTCCTTTGGCTTCAAGTAATCTTTCCCCACATAGCTAAAAAGGAACATACACAGGCAACGTGAGACTAAAAGTCATTATGTTCAGGATGTGCCTTGAACTGTGTCGGCCCTTACCTGCTCAGCCTTTCCTCCTGATGTAAAAACTGTACCCATATTGCCTTTCTCTGCGTGCCCTTCATCCCCATTGGCTCGCCAATGTAAACGCAGGTCTCCCTGGCTGTCCACAGCCCTGTGGCCTTTGAGAACTTCAAGTGAAGAGCACCTGATGGGGATGACATTCTGAAATTAGCAGACAATCCCGGACAATCCCAGACAAACCCTAACCCTAAACCTAACCCCTTACCCTAATCCCCTTACCCTAACCCTAACCCAATTAATGTTTAAGTTCACCACTTAAAGGGTATCTCCACCAATTGTATACACTGGGGTGTGTTTACTTGTCTTGCGTGTAACATGATATATATATTGCCTCAAGTGATGTCACTGAGTGGTTTAATTGCACCATTGGGTAGCGTAGTGTTAGAATGGCGCGAAATGAAAAGTCTCGCAATGGCTGTCGCGATATTTCGGTCTTGATCAAGGTGGTGGGCTGACGGACACTTTCTTTTACTGGAGTCACACTGCTGCTGTGGCTAAGAGGCTGTACTGATGATGAGGACTTTTAAATAAACAACAATGGTAATTCAAACTTACTGTAGGCGGTTCTGTGCTCTTTGAGTTGTGTCTTCTTCCTTTGCAGTCTCATCAGAAGACACTCATGGCAAACTCCAGCCAGTAAGGCTTGGTAGTCCTGCTGTGACAACAAATACTGTTTCTCAGGGACAACACCAGCTAAAAAGCTCTGCTGCAGGCAGCTGTAGCACAACGGGTTCTTCTCTCGAGGGACGTTCGCTTTCTCTGTCGAAGTGACTTCGCCGAGTTGGTGTCCACTCGGATTCACCTCCAGCATCTCAAATGAACTCTTGGTGGAGGTTTCAGTGGAAGCACACTGTTCTGGGACTAAGTAGGAAATGCCATTTAGGTCAGGTTTTACAGACACTGGGTCGAGTTCTGCGTCCATATTGGGATCAACACGAAGGCTCTCCAGAGGTCGTGGCTTTGACGAGGCTCTGAATTGCGATCCAGGTGTTTGGATTTTGTGTGTGGGATCATGAGCTGATTCGCTGCTTTCAGTGTCTTGCGTTTCCATGAGGAAGAAGCTTTCATCAGACTCTGTCGACGTGCTGCTTTGGATTCTGGTTCCTGCTTTAAACAGGCTGTTTCTCTGTGGTTCTCTGTTTGTGGGGGAGGTAAGGTCAGCTGAGATTTTCTCCCAGGAGGACTGGGAACTGAAACTGTCGCTGAGGGAGCTTGAGGATATTTTGAGAGCCAGCTGGGACAAGGATTGTGCTGCTCCTTCAACTACTGATGGTTTCAGTGGCACACCGACAACATCGGTCATCCAATCCTCCTCATTTCCCCCTTGTATTACTTCGACCTTCTGTAAATCAATACTCGCGCTGGAGGAGGAAGTGGCAGGTATTGCAGATGTCTGTACGATATGGGAATTGACACCAAAGTTAGAACCTTGCAAGTTCCACTTCTTGTTTTTGTTAGCAGACTGTGTCATGCTGTCTGACCAATCATCATCTACCTCAGTGGTCTGACAGTTCTGGTTGTTTGCGTCATGTTCCACGGCGATACTTCCTGTGTAGCCGCTGCTGCTGGGCCTAGGAGACACCGAACCACTCAAGGAGACGTTCTGCCAAGATGAGCCAAGGATGTCTGTGCTTTCCAGAGTGGTAGACGGGTCAGACTTTTGAGGTGGGCGCACAGCAGGTGTCTTAGAACCTTTCCGTTGTGGTTCCTCACCTTTGGGTGCACCTTCGGACACTTTGCAAGCCTCAGTGCTACATTCCGTGTTGAGTGTACCGATGGTGGTCCCGAGTGCAGTTATACAAAGCCTTGCCCCATCTATCTCGTCTTTTGTGCCCTTACAGTTTGTGTTGGTTGCCTTGCAGAGTGACGCGTGATACTTTTGGAATCTCTGCATCACCTTAGCGAAACCTTCCAGAGTGAAGTTTACCGATGGGTCTTTGATATTTCTGTAGCTGTCAGGGATAAAAGACCTCTTGTCTGAATTAGGGAAAGGCTCCACTTGCAGTAGAAGCTTGACTTGGGTGACCAGGTGCATGATGTCAGCGCAGAGGCTGTCCCTGTCATGGGTGTCCGCATCATAGTCATAGAAAATTGCCAACGCTTTTTGGCAAGCTTGAGTTGCCCGCGCCACGTCCTCCTGAGGAGCTCCGAGCCATTTGCGCGCGACGGCGAGGGAATAGGCAGCCTTGAGGAAGGTGTGGAGCTCCTGCTTGCTGGTGACCCTCTCGCCCTCTGCTTTGGTGAGCAGGCCGATTGTAAATGCATCTCTGGCCTGCGAAAGGAAATACTGCCTTTGGGAGGCAGGGCACTCCGCTGAGAAACTGTACGATAACAAGCAGGTCCCCTGAGTTGCCTGGAGAGGAAAGAAGTCAGAGTTTATTCATGTGCGCCTCTGGGACCTCTGAGCTGAAGGGAAGGCACATGACGCATGAGCTGCAATTTGCAATAAAGTTTGTACAAAGTTTGATTCATAACTAAAATCTGAACACATGAGGACGAGATACTCGAAATTCATCGGCACTTACACTTTTCACGAATTCCAGATATCGTTATCAATTTATACTGTGAATAAATGTTTCTGAATCTGATTAGAAATTATAAAAAAAGATCTTTGTAACTCCAGAACTTAAAAAAACATTCCTAAGAATCCAGGGAATCCGGTGGCAGTCTTTACACACTGCTAATAGTAAGTTTGGCATTCTGTCATTACTAGACTTGTCTTAAAATCTAAAACAACAACAAAAAAAAAAGATAAAATGGCTCCAAACAGCTCCTGTTTGCAGCAGCGCCAAGAACCCAAAGTGATGTGAAAATATGTCATTTACAACCTTTTCCAAGCTGAAATTTTCACAGTAGCTGCTACGCCAAACGTGTTGGCGTGCGGCCTGTCTGAAATGGGTGCACAAGCTTGGACACGTTTTGAGGGCGTAAATAATGCCCTCAAGACTTTCCAAAGACTTGGGCTATGCCGGACGAGCTGTATGGAGTCATTTTTGTGTGCTTTTTTTTTTGGTTGTTCTTTAATGTCCCAATCTACTTCAGCTGTCTAGGAGGGTGCTGAACGCTGTTTTTGCCGTGAAGCTCCAGAAATGTACAAATCTTCCCCTGAGATGATGACTAAATTTTCAGTTCTGGGTGAACTTGTCCTTTAATGTTGTCAATTTACTTGTAAACAGTTGAGGCTAAAAGAACAGAACTCAGTTTGTAACTCACAGCTAACTAACTGACTTCACAGGAACATTAAATGATTGTTTTGAAATCCAGTGTGGTGTCGATGTTGGGTGTTGATTCATGTCAATAGCAGGGATTTTGTGAGTCAGTCAGTGTCAGTGAGCAACTCACCACATTGGTCAGCACGTAGAGGGAAGTGTACTGGCTGTATACAACCGCCATCTTTGCTGCCTGGGCCGCTGAAAGAAGACGGTGACTCCTGTCCCCAAGCAAGGACTGCTCCAACAACCAGACAAGGAACAGAAAATTATTTGAAGCCAATGAGATACAAAGCAACATTATATCGTTTGGACTTACCAAATCAGTTTCTGGATTAGACCTAAAATCCTGAAAGTCCTCATCATTCATAGACACCAATATGTTGGCCAGTATGCCCAGAGAGGTTCCAATGCCCTATAAAATATACAGCCATGTAGAGCAGTGCGTAAACTCGAATTTGCATGTTGACAAGCTCATAATGTGTCAGCTGTCAGCTGGCCTTATTGTGGTTGTGTGGGCTACCTTTTTATCAGGCTGAGGAAGTGCGTAGTAGCCGACCAGAGAGGCCCAGATTAACTCTGCAGCCTGCAGCCACAGGCCTGTAACGGAACACAAGTCAACCATAATCTCTGTGTATCAGCGGAGTAGATTATCTTGTTTCGTTCAGGAAAGGGTCTTACCAAGCTTTTGCAAAACCATTCCACGCACTTGGACACTGACAGCCTGCACGAGAGCCCTGTCGCTTTCAGAGTGGTACACCCAACAACCTGTGTTAGGAGACAAAGCCTTAATCAGATTCACATGAATTACACTGAACAAAAACATAAACGCATTTGTCTTTTTAAAGTTAAAGATCACAGATTTTTGATATTTCCAAAAAATAACATTGTGGACAGTTTGGCAGTAAATTGAACATCACATCCATGGGAGAAGGCTTTGGTGAACTTTGGTGCAGTTGGCATACCAATTGGTGGGTACTCCCTAAAATCATGTGACATCTGTATGCTATTGTCATGCTGTTTAATCAGCATCCTGACTTGCCATACCTGTCAGGTGGGTGGATTATCCTTACAATGGAGAAGTGCTCAATAACGCCTAATTGGTGCTCAACATTTCAGAAAAATAAGCCTTTGTGTATCCTAATCTTTTACTTTAACCTAAAATTGATGCATTCAAATTTTTGTTCAGTGTACATCATTGAAGCCAATTAATGAGTCCTACCTGTGGCCCCACTACTGTTAATGAGACTGCTCAGTATGTATTCTGCCTTCTGTAGTTTGCCTGTAGAGAAGAATAAAGTTCACATTTAATTCACTCTGTAGACGCTAATATAACAAAACGTCATATAACTGTATGATCACATCACTCATTACTATTACTCTAAACAATGACTGGGACGATGCAAGAGGTGTAATCCATTCATCCATTCACAACCCCACCCCGCTTCTCCACTACTGTACCAGAGTTAAGGTAGACTCTGGCCTGACGTATGACCAGCTGGGGGGCCACAGGGGTGTCAGGGTGGCGCCTGTGGAGCAGCCTGGTGATCTTCAGCAGCCGGCTGGACTCGTCCTTCCAGTAGAGGAAGCGGTCGACTAAGAAGACCACTGCCAGTGCCGAGCGTGCCTCCTGAGCCACGATGGAAGCTTTTAGAACAGCCTGGCGACGCAGTAAAAATATTAAGTAAACATGTGTGATGCCACAAGGAAACCTTTAATCAGCTGCGCGGAATTACCAGCAACTGGGATAGGTGCTTGCTGATGAGGTCACTGAGGTTGGTTTTGTCACTGGCACCGACCGACAGCTTGTACTGCCACTTCTCCGGCACAAAGGGCCACTTCATTTCCATTGCCTCTTGCAGGAGAGAGGCCAGCTCTGCACACAGCGAGTCTGAATAAAAAGGGAGATTTGTATTAAACCTTTTGTTGCAGGAGGGAATAACTTTGACAAGGACACTTTCTACAATATCCGCTTCATTCAGGAAAAGATGGATAGATTGCTATTTTGCTCTTATCTAACCACTTGATGCTTTCAATTGCCAGCAAATTCCTTTTACTTGACAACATAATTTACAAAATTCTGAGTACAGGGTTTCAAATAATGAGGATGGGACTAACTTTCCACATGCAGAATCACTTTATGATTTAGTTTTGGACAGTTTCAGGTGTAACATGTTTCTCAGAATTTCTTAGAGTTTTATTTTAGGATTAATAGCAGGGCACAATTCATGCCAAAATCAAAACAAAAGTGCGCAGTTTTTTTCTTTTTGGTGCTCAACTTTTCTGCCCTTCCTTCATTTGGTTGAGACATTTTGTATGTGGGCACTGGGAAGGCACAAGGACTGGGAAAACAAAAGAAACATCATCTCAAAATCATAACAATTCCATTTTGTATTAATGGAATAAATGCCTTTGTCCCTCATTCACAACACAGACCATATGCGCCGATCTCATGTGAGTGAAATTCCACCACCAGATCTCTTCAAACAAATCCCAATCTGACTTCCTCCAATCTGAAGTGAACACACAGCACCATCTTGTGTCTGACCTCTGCAGCTGAGGCAGCTCAGCTTCTCTGCCTCTGTAGGCTGGGTGGACTTCGGAGCGGCTGCCACTGCTCTGAGACACTCCTCCAGTAAATCCCCCACCTCTTGGCTGTCCATTCTGGTAAACAGATGCTGGGGCTGTTGCCTGGGATGAACGGATTTCCTCCTCTCTTGGCCCCTTCCTCCCGTTCCTATATTGGGAGTGAGTCAACAAGGGGGAAACCCACGGATTGTCCAGACTGGTGTGGAGACAGGATTGCACCATCAGGTCTATTTGTACATTTCAAAACGTGAAACCAAAAAAACCAAAACCAAACATGAATTCTCACATAAATTAATGCATCAGATGACAAATCGAATCAAAGTCCATATATATTTGGTGTCTTGGAACTTTATGAAGAGTTGACCTTCACTGATGTGCTTGTATTAACGTTAAACATGTGGTGAAAACATCTTTTTTCAAATAAAAATCCAACGTCCAATGCTTTGACAGTTGTATGGTGACATATCTACTTTTAATTACTTCAGTCATGATATTTTGGATATCCTGCAGCAGATTTTCATTTTTCATGGCTATTGTTTAGACTACAAAATATCTAAAGGCAGAAAGACAGAAAAATGATCAGTATAATGATTGTGTATAATGTATACATATCAGTATAATGATTGTGATGAATGGGATACGCTATTTTGACAACTAGAACTACTCCACACACATAACTCAGTGGGAGTAGAAGACGTTTAACTTGATATATTTAACCGATTCTTTTCGTTTTCTGACACTTTTCTCTCTTTTGCCGTCATGTTCGACTTCCAACTTCATTTGTAGAAAGCCTACAGTAACTTAAATGTACAGTACCTACCGTCTCAGGACCCCTTCGTCTTCCTGGTACTGGGGTTGCTGCCTTCAAATGCTGTCGGAAATATCGCGATTGCAACTGCAGCGCGCTTGTTGCACGACTGACAGACTTGAATAGACTGCGGAACAGAACTGTGCTGACCAGGTGACACCGTTATTTACTTAGCCTGCGTATTGACTTATTTTGCATCACTGTGTCTTATCAATATCAATTTGGTCGGGGAAATCATTCTAACATTCTATTGTGATACTCAGAGTTGTATATTTGTCTAACACAGTGAATCGTGTGTCTAGAATTCAACAAGCTCTCGTTATTCATGAAAACCAAGACACAAAAAAACGGAATTATTTGAAAGAGACGGACACAGTCAAGTGTTGTCGCATTCAAATACAACCTAACCTTGCTGGCATGTTTAATTACCGTGGCAATCAACCCTGGATTTTAATGTTTAGGGCTATCACCCACTTTTTCCCGCATCGCGCGAACGCAGCATGTGACGTTTGGAAGGGGGGGCGGAACCCAATGTTGTAGCAACAGGTATGTGTACTGCATGTGCAGTGTATGTATGACAGTGACAATTAAAATTAAAAAAATATCAATTATTAAGAATAAAATGCATCTAGTCTCCATTCTTTCACCGCCGCACGTGAACTAACCGAAAACGCAATCTTCACTTTAAATCTCAATTTTTGGAAGTTTATCAAGTGTACTTGAAGGCAGCACGATAGTAGAAGTGTATTCATGTCTGAGGTCTCAGGCTGTCGGGGGGGGCCGTTTTTTTGATTGCCGACACGCTTTAATGACGCAGGGATTGTTGTGTCTGTGCTGGTATACGTAGCAGCGCGTACACAACAAGCATGTGGACATGTGGTGTTGCCGTGATACTACCAATAGGCGGGACTGTGGCTCTGCAGTGTGTGTGATTGTGAGCTGCACAGCTGGAACGTGAGCAGAAGGCTGGCACGCGGTCCAGCTGCGACCAGATGACTGAGCTCAGCTGCTCCCGCAACACCAACACGCATCCATAACTTGCCGCCGAGTGCGCCGCGACGGGGACTTGTGCGCGTTGTGGGGAGGGTTAATGTGCCGTAAGAGAAATTACCCGCATAGCTCGTTCGGGTGGACCGTCGGCATCAACTCCGAAGGGGGCAGGATCCGAGTGTGATGACTTTCTTCTGGGTTTCGATCATCCGCGCTTCTCTCCGCATGACCTGGTGATCCCCGCTCCGCAGCCGAGCAGGCGTTCCGAGTTCGGCGGTGCTGGTGATGTAACGCTTTTTTCATCTCAGCGCTCCCCCCTCCACAAATCACTGTAGCCTCTTCTCTCAGAGCATGGGACCCTTCAGATTCTAAAAGGTAAGACGTGTGTCATAACTTGTGAACGTTAGTGCAAAAACTGAGGCCAGTTGAGTTCTTATGGATTTAAACAAAACATTTTTACGCACGGACACCCAGTGATGTTTTTGCGCCTGATGGATCACATCGGTGTCAGAACGCTCTGTTGTGTTGCAACAGCAGATACGATCGGGCGAGGGACTCGCCTGGTTGCACCATCAACCACAGCAATGTCAAAATCTCATGTTGACTCATTAGCGTGCCATGAATGCGCTTTTTACTTTGTGTTGGGAAAAAAAAAACAAAA
>CAEMYA010000228.1:1150953-1181511 GCA_903131615.1 Diplodus sargus | reverse complement strand
CATGCACCTGCAATCAGAAAAGTGCATTCATTTCTTCACTTTTTTTTTTCGGTGTGCACAATGAACGGCGTATCATGACAGGAAGTTGCGGGGTTTGTGGTCCGCCCAGGGATGCGAGCTGTTTTTTGGGAGGAATACATAAACAGGAACTAGTCAAGAAGAACTGACACTCTGTTCGAGCGGCCTGCAGGGACACTGAAGAGGCCGGCTGGCCGAATGTGAAACTCCTAGGGTTCACACAAAATACAAAACTAGAAAGACTGTTGTGTGAAACCACTGTACAGCCCAGTGAGCACAACCCTGACAGGCAGGAGGAAATGAGGCAGATAAACGCCGCACAAAACAAATTGGTCCCCTGATGAACAGTGTGTGCCCCGTTCTGCAAGCCACAGGCCTGTCTTAGAAAACCTGAATTTGTGTGAAATGAAGGATTCAGCATCACTTGGTGTGTGAGCCTATGCAGTGGCTTTTTTTGGGGGTGGGTGGATGTTTTCCTGCAGAGAAGCAGCCTTACCTCCATGTTTCTGCAGAGAGGGTGGGCTTTTGGTGCCTTCAGGCAGTGAAACTGACTCACATCTGCACTGGGGATTGCTCGCTGAAACTCCTTTGGAGAATGCCTTAACGTAGACCCTGAGTGTCCGTTTGTTTTACCGCTTTTTTGTTGTTGTTGTGGTGTGTGTGTGTTTTTTTAACTAACTGCGCAGAAAAAGAAGCTTGAGTTTAAGGGAATAATTCAAGATCTGGAAAAAAAAAATATGCTCTTTCGGTTTCTTGCAAAGCATTAGATGAGACGATCGATACTACTCTCATTTGACGCTGCGGCTTACCTTATCAGGAAGACGGGAAACAGGTTTTGCCAGGGGTAGAATACTGGAAGTTACTGGTCCCAAGCGAAAAAATTGGTTTCAACACTTGGTCCTTATACTGATCACACACACTGATGAGCTTTAGAGGCGCTGGTAGCAGGATTGCCTTATCTTTGGGCAGAGCTGGCGAGGTGATCTCCCTTATTTCCAGTCGAAATACGAAGCTAGACTGACCAGCTGCTGGCTCTGTGTTGTATAGATATGAGACTTCACATCTAACTTGACAGGAATGCATATGAACACGAGTCTTTGGTTTTTGGAGAAAGGAACTTGTCCAGTTATTCATCAATGTTTGCTTAAACCATGTCTTTCCTTTTTTGCAAGTTTAAGGTTACTGTGATGCCACTGGATGAAATTTGTTCACCCGAGATGAAAAACTGTAACAACAGGAAGTGAAGCTCCTGACTTCAGCATGACAGAAAAAGCATAAAAGATTATCCTGATGTCCTGCGTTAGCTCTGGGCTTGATAGACAGTTGGCAGAAGTGGCCCGGGTGTTCTCTCGGCGAGAGACGAGCGCTAACGTTTCTGCCACACAGGCTCTTTTTTTTACACAATACACCATGTGGTCTCATCTTTCTCTCATCACACAGTTTGAGAAGGAAGTTATGTGTTTGTCAGGGAGATAACTGTCAGAGTGACGAAAAGGAGCGAGGACAAATGTGAGGAAACCAAACAATATGTAATAATGAGTTTTTCTACTACGCTCAAAAAACGTTGGATTGTTGAGAAAACTGAAACCTGCTCCATGTGCGTTTGTAATTAGGTTAAACAAAAAATATGCAGACCTGCACATACGCCCGCCACATTTTACACACACACACACACGCACGCACACACACACACACACACACACACACACACACACACACACACACACACCCTTCCGGTATTTGTTATGAAGCGAACTTTCACATCTGCGAAAAAAAAAAAAGGACAGAAGTTTGAGCAGGAAGCCTGAAAACAAAGCAGCAACAACAGCCTGACACAATGATACATTGTCGTGTTCGGGGGCAGATACTGGAACAGCACATGGGATCTGCAGCCGTGCCCTTTCTGTCTCACATGTTGCACTTTTCATTTGAAGTCGGAGGGTTGAGATTTCGAGAGTGTGCCAGATGTGAAACAGGATGCGTGACTTTTTCTTCATTTGGGAGGACGTAATGAAACATTACACCCTGCCAGCTGCTATGACTCCCAGCAAGACATTGTGAAATATGCACAGTTTTTTTTTCTCCCCCCCCAACTTGTGTTCAACATGAAAACGTACTGCTGGCCTCCTTCACATACAGTTTCAGTAGGGCTGCTTCCGTTTGCTTCATCTAGAGATTCAATCTGGATTTTTTTTGTTTTCTTTTGGTCTTTGCTATCCCACCCTTTTTGATATTTTCCCTCTTTATCCAACTATCTCTTTCCATGTTTGACTGGGCTGAAACGAGGTAGCACACACGGTCTCTTCCTGCCTCCCAGTCCCCCTCTTTATCTCCCATTCTCCCTCTCTTCCCTCTGCCTCGCCCCCTCCCTCCCCAAGGAGCAACTATAGCTGCTAATCTCAGTTTGCAGCCGGTGCCCCCCCACCGATGTGGCATTCTGCGTGTCCAGGGAAAAGGAAATGTTCCCCTTCCTGCTCTCAGTACCCTGCAGTCTGTAAATAGAGCCTGCCACCAGCGGCTCGGTAGGCCCCTCTGGAGAACTATATCTGTCCCATCATGCGACACCCTTGCTACAACTTCCTGAAACAAACTAAGGGGTGTTGGGCTAGAGATAAGACTGGTGTGCGCATAATATGAAGAAGTGGTGTTTGTATGTGTTTTTTACGGTCTTGTAATTCGATCCACACGGCCTGTAATGGCCAGAAAGAGGAGATAAAGCTGCAGATAACTGGCCCTCACTTTAGAAATAAGAGTCAGAGTTTTAGTTAATAAACTACTATATTCATTTAAGACACAAATTTTTTTTTTTTATATCATCGCCAGCCTAAAACCACACTGCATTTTAAGATGTGTGCCGCCAGGTTGGATTGGATGGAAAAATGTAACATTGATTTTTTTAGACATTGATATACAGCACACGATCACACGCTAAATGTACAGTGAGCAAGACATTGTGTTTTTTCACAGCGAGTAATCAATATAGAAAAAAAATGTGACTGATTTATTATTGCTTAATATAAATAATAATGCTTAAAAGCCCTGTGTGGAGGAAAAAGGAGGATTTAGGGGCCGGAATTGGGGCCGGATATTCATAATCACGTGGGCGGCTGTGACTCAGGGTTAGAGCCAGCACCTTGTTATCGGAAGGTTGCTGGTTCCATTCCCCTGGTCTGCATGTCGAAGTGTCCTTGGGCAAGATACTGAACCCCAAACTGCTCCTGATGTGCTGGTCGGCACCTTACATAGCAGCCACCGCCATGGATGTATGAATGTATGTATGAATTACTGTAAGTTGCTTTGGTCTGCTAAATGACCTAAATGTAAATGTAAATGTTGTCATGAGCATCTAATCACCTACAACTAAGAATTGTTGTGTTTTTGTTACCTTAGGGCCCAGGCACGCCAAACAGACATCAAAAACTCATGTTGCCAGCTGCACTTGAACACACCTGAAAGACTACAGCAACCAGCATTGTGTTTCAGGGCTCTTAGAATGACGCTTTTATGTCTACAGAGGGAATGGGTCCTCATTAATGGAATCCACCGTATTTCTACAGTTACCCAGAATTGTCCCACCAAACAGTTTGTCAGTTGGTTGCAATCTGCAACCACATCACTAAACAACACCATCCTTCACACTAGACCTTTAAATAGATAGATAGATAGATAGAAATACTTTAATGATCCCAGACTGGGAAATTATTTTGTTATAGCAGTAGTTTAATGCTAACATTCTGCGTGCGTACATCCTCACGGTAAAAAATGCTAACATGCTTACGTTTGAAAGGTAATTTGTTTTGTTGTAGATTTTTTTGTTTGTAATTTTACAAGTTTATGGTCATAAACCAAAGTTTTGTACAAATTGTTTTGACCTCATGTTGGCTACAGATGGCATTTCACTCTGAACTGCAATAATCCCCTGACTTTTCCTTCCTAATGACCACTGTCAGTCACAGAGCGCTATCCCCAGCTAAAATTTGCTGCAGATAAAACCCTTCCAACGTGTTTGTCTGCGGCACAATGACCAGAGTGTGTGTGTGAGTTCGCTGCTAATCATGGTGAATAAATGTATTCGCATCTGAAAACATCAATCAAACTTGTTTTCCCCAAATGCCAGTGGGGAGAGAATGAGACTAAATCAATAGCTCTGTATGGTGACCGTGCATTAGCTCAGGGTATTAACTAGCATGGAAATGAGCCCATTATGGCAATATCAATAGCGGGATGGATCTCATTAAGTGCGTGTTTGTCAGTGTCTTATCATCAATCAGTTCTTGTGTCAATTTTAATTCATGAAAAGGTGCTGATTTATACAGCCAGCTTCCTTCAGTGTGTGTGCGCTTTGTTGGTGGGCGCACTAAGCACCCTGATGTGGTTTAGACAAGAAACAGGCACGTACACCCGAAATTATGTACTCACTTTTTTATAAATATTCATGAATTGCATTTGGACGTGTTGCTGCGTGCGAGTAAATGCTAATGAATGTGTCGAATGTGCTCGCCACCGTGATTTTTGTTTATCAACAGCATTCACTTGCTGGGCCAAAATTAATTGGCAATTTTGATAATCAGCTGCGATTGTTTTATTGAATTTAAAATGTCATCCATTTGCTATGTGTTGTTATTGACTATTACAAGGAATTAAAAAATGCTGTTTAAGCTCTTTTTTTCCCACTTTTTTCCTATATATATATATATATATATATATATATATATATATATATATATATATATATATAATATACACACTTTTTTTATAAGTTATAAGAAAAGGCAATAGCTCTGGTTAACTGAGTTTAACAGCATTATAGAGGTACAATGCTTATCCAGTGGACTGCTATTTGAAGCATCGTGCCTACATTACCCACAATGCAGTTTGGCAACCGACTTACATAACTGAGTTAGATTTATCAAACCCCAAAAGGCTTTAAACTAAGTTTTCGCATATGCAGTAGTATTCTCTAAGACCCCTAAACACACTTTATTTTTTACAAACGTTGAAATCCCCCTTTAATCTGAAAAATAATGAACAGATCTTCTTTTATGGAAGCAGTTTTTTTTTTGCAGCCCTTGCTTATACAGTGCATGTGCAGTTTTATGCAGTAAATGAAGTTCTTTTCTATTTAAAAAAGGTGTGCTACTGAACCAGTTTTCCTCTTTGCAAGTTAGAGAGCATTAGAAGGACTGTAGTGATAATGTGTCTGCGTCGAGGATGAGGATGTGACATTTTCACTGCCCACTAAACCGGCAGCACACTGCAGACTCTGCATGGCCAGGATAGACCAGGCACCTGTCAGCTTCCCTTTATCCGGGGTGCGCCCCAGCCCACCCCTAATCTGCCTGATCGATGGCCCTGGATGGTCGTCACTAGGCAACCGGGGATAACACCAAAGCCCTCACACTGTGTGCTCCCTAACGTTCAATCTGCGGCTTCACAGCTATATGAAACACTATTAGAAATCACACTGTGGGGAAAATACTTAAAGAAAGGCAGAAGGGGGAGCTTATTAAGGATAAATCGAAATCCGAAGTCTCCTGAGAGGAAGAATTGTTCCCTGGGTTACAACTGAGAGATCCTGTCGGCGAGATGATGAATGTCTATTCGACTATGGCAAGATGGTTTTGTCAAGACCAGCACAGTCTGTGCCACGGTGCCAGATTAGACACAGTTAAAAGTAGCCTCTCTTCTCGGCTATACGTGAAAGTGAAACAGATGCCCCTTTTCTCACAGAGAAATGCATTCAGCTCAGATGTAGATGACTCTTACCATTAATAATGTCTCTTACTGCGTGGCTATAACAGAGTCCAAGGCCTCTCTACTTCCTTCCCTGTTCTATTCACGAGATGTGGTATCTGTTCTCGGAGAAACTAGACCAAGATGTGAAAACAGAAATAGTACATTTTTTTTTTTTTGTAAGCCAGATGTCACAGGTCTTGGTGTGTTTGTGTGTGTGTGTGTTTGAAATTTTTTTGTTTGTTGAGGTTTCAGAGTTACAGCACCGCTCTACAGCTACAGAACTGTGGTGACCTTCGCATCCCTCCCAAGAACTTTCATGTCTATCTATAGCAACAGGTCGTCATTTCGATTGTGGCCAGACGAGGGTTGTGCGATATGATCAAAATCTTACTGATCTAGGTCATTTCATTTCATTTCCAGTTAATGGTGCATATAGAAACGAACACATGCAAAGATCTATCTGTGACTACATTTTGAACTCAGCAACCTTCTCATGTTTGATCATTTTTTTTCTTTTTATCAGGAGCCTTTTTGAAAATGTTCAACATGGCATGTCACAAAATATTACATGTTAATACCTGAAATATAAAAGGGAAAATAGAAAAACACTTGTCATCTAAAGTTGCAGGCAAAAGTAAATATAAGCCTTAAATGTGCACATGGTCAATAATAAGAACTGCATACTTTAACAGTAGAACTGTTTTAATTGTAGCAGCAGCCAAATATAAGTATTGGTATATAGAATGTTTTTTTATTGTTGCATGGTATATGTTGTCCTGTGGTGTTGCCTGGTCAAGCAGTCTGTGACTTTTTCACACTTTTATATCTGACCACATCTTTCATAAAGCCACAAATCTCATCTCATTTCACCGTTTCCTACTCATTGTCGTACTGAATCTCGCTCGCTCTCGCAATATGACTGATGATTGAAGCTTTAGTCTTACGCTTCTCTCTCTCCCTCCATCGCTTGTTTTTCGCTCCATTCCTGCAGAAAACGTGTGTGTGCGTGTGTGTGTGTGTGTGCGCGCGTGTGTGTGTGGCTGAGACAGCTCGTGAAGCCTGTAATTGAGTGTGTCCGCCCACCGCGTTGCAGCAGAGACCGCGCGGTGGATGGCTTCATTGTGTCAGGCACAATAGATACGTACACATACTCATCACACGCTTCTGCGGAACCACAACATTGAAGAGCCATTAGTGGGTGCAGCGGCGGGGTGTGTTGTTATGGATTCCGCGGCCTAACTTTGTCACTCAAGCGTAACCTCGGCGTTACCTTCGCGCGTAACGGCAATGAGCCAAGATATTCAGTGGCTTCTTTTATACCCCTGTTTTACCACCAGATCCAGCTGTAACCTACATAGAAGATAGGATTAGTGTTCTACCTCTTCAGACACACTGAAACGCATCTAGGATTACAGCAAAAAAAGGTTCCCTCGGGCTACTCTTACACTTAAACTGCACTTCTCAAAGTAAAAAAAAAGAAAGAAAGTATTTTGTGTGTGTTGAGTGTGTAAGAGTAAACGGACAGTAATCTGTGGTTGCCATGGTTTCCTGCAGTGAGTTCTTACCCAATCGCCAAGAAAAATACCGGCTTACATCTCTTCCTTAGCTAATTTCTGCGGCAAAAGTGTGATGGAATGAAAAGTCACCATGCATGTCCAAATATTTGCCTTCAGGACTTGCACGCTCACGTTGTGTTGTGTGCCACAAGCTGCCCTGGGAGCATGTCGAGAACAGATAGTAAATTGTGGTTTCCTCTTCATTGTGCTTGTGGCTCCCTATCAGTTTATCCACCAAGTCACAGCGATGTCAAAGCAAGCTGAGCGGTCTACATGCTGTCAAATTCGGCCATCATAATGACTTGATGTTCGCCTGCCAAATATGCGTCAGTGCAACGTGTTAACCACTCCCATCTCAGGGTTCACCAGCGCACCAGAGGAGACACCATTTTCCACAACCGAGCAGCTATCCTTGCATTCTGTTTTTTGAAAACACAAGTATACTCTTTGAATATATTATGATATAAATGTACAAATGTAACTAACACATCAGTTAGTGTTAGTTACATACTATTAAAGTTTGAAGACAAATGGAGAATAATAAAATCACTTGAACCGAAACTGGCCAGCAAGCATTTTTAGATGGTATTTTTAAAATGTCTTTAGTGTGAAGTAGCAAAACCACAGTGTGAAACTACTAACACTACCTGCATTTAGAGTGTTGGTTGAGTAAAAGGGTGAAAGCATTACTAGCAAATTGTACTTGCAAACATTCAACGCTAATGAAATATGCTTAAATATTTTATTCTTGTTTTACAATTGTGCATTAAAGGTGCAACATCTAAGAATTAGAATTCACAAGAACATGACAATTTGTACTCCAAACAAATAGGGGGCAGCATATCATATATGCTAACTGAGGCTAACTGTAGCTAGTATGCTCAGTTAAAGGGATATTCCGGCGTAAGTTTAAATTTGATGGCGGTTTCTTGGTGGCGGCATAGATTACAGTTTATTGATATCGTGTGGTCTTTTCTGAGGTTGCTAAAACTACAAAAGCTAGGGGTCAGAAAACTTGATCTCTCAAGTGGGGGTCTTACTCGGTGTCACAGTGTGTTAGACCATGGATTAATCTTGCGCCGGAATATCCCTTTAACAAGCAACGAGCGTACTCTGCCCGGATTGGGAGCTTGGATCGTCAGAGAGGTGTTTGTGTTCTTTACTTTAAGGCTATCACCTCTTAAGGTACAAACTGGCTAGCGGCAAGCTATTTAGCATGCTAACTTCATCAGATTTCTCTGCAACACAATACACAGACGTCTTTAACATAACTGCAAAACTTTTTTTTTTATCACACTCAGTTGATAATTTTAGTTACATTAAAATGGTACATATTGCACCTTTATTTGTACGAGCAGTCCTTAAATGTTTTAGATGGAGCTAATTTAGCTACTTTTGAATACTGAAATGTATGGGAAATGTACGTTTGGGTAACCTAAATACTTTCTGACTTAAATCTGTCTGTAGTTGTATCAGATATTTTCAAATAGATAAAGACTTTTTCTTCATTTAAATCAACGACTCTATTCTGCATGGCTGCTTGTGTGAAAGTAAGAGGACAAAAGGGTGTTGTTGCTGTCGCTACGCAGTTACTATACCCACACCTTAGTCTAAAAATTTCAAGTGTAATAAAAATGCAGCGCCTGTGTCTCCACTGAAAAGCGGCACCAATTACTCTAAATTGAGCTCTGTCAGGCAGAGCGAGTTTCGGTTCAGGTTTTGCAGATTGACACCTTGGAGTTATGGGGTCAAATCAAACCATGATTTCAGCAGGGAATGACACTGACAGGCAGCTATCCCAATTACATTTTACCAGCCAGTAAATGTAGCGCAAACAGTCACTGATTAGCTCGCTCACACAGTCCAGTGTGGAGCGGGATGCAAAACAACTGGCCGCACAACTATTCTGAGCATGCATCCGCCGTGAATATAATTTTTACTCCGTCTTTGTTAAACAATTACTCTCTTTCTTTTTTCTCGCCTTTGATCCTTTCTCTTTCATCTTCGTTCGTGTTCAGGGAGAGCCACGAGAGTCAAAACCGGAGAAAGAGAAACGAGGGAAAAAACAACGAGGAAGAGCAACGATGGAGTCCATCCTGTCGGAGCAGTCGGCCACAGTGGACGAGCTGCTGGAAGCGTGCATCCAAGCTTTTGGTTGGTCATTCAAGCAAGATGTGTTTTTATAGATAGATAATATGTTTTATTCTAAAGCGAGTCCGTAAAAGCAAATCGTGCATTTCATTTTCTGTGTTTCGTGTCATGGCAAATACCTGCAGCAGTGTGCAGTGCACTGAATGTGCACTGACTACCAGAATAGCAGACGCCTGTGCTGTGACCTTCCTGATGATGACTGACATGCTATATTCTTTTTCTAGACGAGAAGGGCGCTTTGAAGGATGCTTCCTTGGTCCGCATGTTCCTCATGATGCAGCCTTGGTACATCCCATCGACCGACATGACTAAGAATCTTGTACTCAAGTATCCTTCACCTTTCTTTTCTGCTACCTTAGTGATGTTTTTATGTATGACTTGCTGTCTGATAAAAAATGTCTCTTAACATGCTGCCGACAGAGCAATGGAATCCACTTGCGTAGGGCTTTGAGAATCAAAAGAATTAAAGGACCCTGAAGAAGAACACTTTACAGCCTTTTGTTTGCCTTTTTCTTCAGATCTGTTAAATCTTAATTATTCAAGCAAGACTTGTCATAGTCTGAGAAGGGTGGGGGGGTGTGTGTGTGTGCAAACAGTTGCAATTTTGCAGACAATTTCATCAAAGTCGCACCTCAACTCACGGATTAGATCTCAAGAGGAGAGCTGCACTGCTGAGCGCCGAACAAGAATATGTCACCTCGTCAAGTAAGAAGCTGTCACTCTTTCTTTCAGCCCATCCTGTGCCGCTTCTCTCTGAACTCTGATCTGATGTGCTTGATTTATGAGTGTTCCAGTTGAATATTGACAGTGTCTGCACGTCGCTCGAGAAGTCACTTTTATCGTCATATAAACCGAGGCCTTGCTCTTTACACAGCGCTCGCGGCCGCCGCATTGTTGTGTCGACCTCCCTCCCCTTAGTTTTCATCGTCGCTCTCCCCCCTCTTTCGCCCCTTTGTTCTGCCCTCCAGGTATTGGCTCTCCGAGTTTCCAGCGGAGTTCAATCTCAACCCGGAGCTGGAGGACCAGATCAAAGGCTTTAAAGACCTCTTGACCACGGAGGGCAACGAGAGACAGAGTCAGCTCATTGACCTCGACAGTGTGTGAGTGACAGCGTGAAGCCGAAAGCCGCGCATGTGGCTGACGTCGTGAATGAAGGCCTCTGTCTGCGGCTGTTTATGTCAGCGCGCCCCTTTTTATTGCCTGTTCTCAGACATCACCGGGCTGTGCTATGCAGGGTCACTGACTTCCCCTTTTTCCCATAAAAGCAATTTCTGTGTGACCTCAGCTTCCCTTTTCGAGTACCATAAGGAGGAGGCTTTGTGGAGGGAAATGTCAGAAATTGCATTTATGGAAGAAAAAAGAAAGTTGGATGGAAGTTTCCTTCAATATCCCTCTTTATCATGCTTTGATATCTAACGCCGCCGCAAGTTCAGCTCTACCCCGAGGAGCGGCTGTAAAGTTAATCTTCTGAAACCGTTATGGTGTTTTCCAAAAAGAGAGAAGAAGAGAAAACTTTTCACATTATGTTCTGCAGTTTTGATGTGCTTTCTTATCCCTCTCAGGCCATCATATAAATGGAAGCGGCAGGTGACTCAGCGCGTCCCATCAGTGTCCAAAAAGAGGAAGATGTCCCTGCTGTTTGACCACCTTGATTCCTGTGAGCTGGCCGAACACCTGACCTACCTGGAGTACAAATCCTTCTGCAAGATCCTGGTCAGTTTGACCGAAGTCAAATCTGCGTAACTCGTGGGGATGTTTACAGCCCTTTAATTCCTCGAATTTAACTTTGCACGCTGCAAGCTCATTGTAGTTGCTAAGCAATCGTGGTTAAAATCAGACTTTTTACTGGCAGTAATTATATTTGTTGTCTGGAAAACATTTTGCTCTTTGGGTTTTATTTTGGGAAGCGAAGGCAATCACTGGGTTTGTGCTGATTTTAATGATAGATTTTGGATAATTTATGCGAGTGTGATGGTGTTGGCGGCAATATGGGGGCAGTGGTAGTGATTTGTTTTGGCTTTGTCTTTGTCTCTCTTCTAAAAGAGATCCTTTGCCTGAAATAAAATAGAAGAAGTAGCCATGGCTATAATGTAAGCCCCAGCAAAAGAAAATACGGAGCATCTACTGGGCCAAATGTTTGGTATTGGCACTTTTCTGCATTTAGATGGTGTGAAAACAAATTAGTTTTTTCTTTATTTCCTGAATCAAAGATTTGCTCAATCAGTCAGTGACTCAGCCAGCGAGCTGCTTTTATGCCTACATGTCTGCCTTAAAGTAAGAGTTTGGCAGTTTGAGAAATGCACTTATTTCAAAGATTTAGACTGAGCCAAGAAATAGTTAATGAAATAACGTCCTGTAAAACAAAAAATATATAAAATATGGTAATTATTGAGCTTCTGGATGGAAGTTTTTGTTTCCTTTTAGACAAAGCCAGGGTAGCTATTTACTCCTTTTTCAAATCACTTGCTAAGCCAAGCTAACCAGCTGCTGGCTCCAGCTGCATATTTACTGTACAGATACGAGAGTGGTTAGAATCTTTGAAATATGCCTTTAACGAGCCACAGGTAGACAGCCATAGATGTTTTATTTTGCACTCTTCTTAAGCTGAGAGAAATACAAGAGACATGCTATGGAAATGTCTTCTCATGAATGAAGCAGCAGAGACATTCTCAAACAGAAGAGGAAGAAGAGTCCTCATTTTACAGTATGTCACATATGCAGTGTATATAAGTGCCCCTTTAATAATACATTCAAGGTTGAATGTAAGTACTTGTCCAGTTGTGTCGATCTGTCTGCAAGCTGAAAGCAGAATCTTTTTGTTCCTCATAAAAAAATGGGATGTAATATATATAATAATATAGTCATTTCTGAAGTTTCCTCCAAATACTGTGATTTAATTCAAATAAGTGAAACATAATTTACCAACCGTAGCCTCCTTCCTTCCTCCTTTTTAGTTTCAGGACTACCACAGCTTTGTGATGCACGGCTGCACCGTGGACAACCCCATCCTGGAGCGTTTTATCACCCTCTTCAACAGCGTCTCCCAGTGGATCCAGCTCATGGTACTCAGCAAGCCCACCGCCCCGCAGAGAGCGGCCGTCGTCTCCCACTTCATCAGAGTGGCGCAGGTCTGTCTGCTGGGCACATTTAGGCTGTTTCCTGCAAAGATTTTTGTTAAAAACGGGGAAGGTTTTAATGTGAGTTGTAGGGTTCATTGTGCGCGTAGTCACAGCCTGAAAGGAGACGGTAGCCTGGAGCCGTGGAGAAAGAGGGGGTGAAGCTGTAAAAAGGGGAATTAGAGATTAAACCAGGAGATGTGGAGAGAAGGAGAAAAAGTCACTGCGGTGCTTTGATGACTTGCATACGCACACATAAAACGCAGTCGTTTCCCATTAGGTGGCACAAATTGTGAATAAAAATAAATTTAATTTAAAGAGGCTTAGAGGTATTAGCATTTTAAGATGCCCACCGAGAGCCCTTTAAGATAATACCGCTGTCAGGGGAGAAGCCAGCATCTCCAGGAATTAAGGCTGTCTGGTTTTACCTGGGTGATGACGCATCTCCGACGTTATCCGAAGGCTTTTAAGGGCCTGTGGGGTTGTTACATTGTCTGAAACATAAAAGCATACAATGTCGATTAAAACTTCAATTAATCTGAAGGAATGGTGATAGCCTAAATTTGAGATACCAGATTTCACAAATAAAATAGCAGTTCATTCAACTTTCACCGTTATTTAAATGTCCCTATTGTTATTGCTGGGAGTGCTTCTTCAAACAGAATAAACCGACGCGCAAGTTCCCTAAAAGAGCATCGGCTATCTGCTGCGAGGATAGAATTTAGAAATTAAGGAAAAATTACGTTATCAATTAATTACACAGTGTGTGCGCTTCCTGTCGGCGAGGAAGAGTTCGGTGATGCATTCTACGATAGAGGAATCAGTGGGGAGTGTCTGCAGGAGGCATGACTCATGGCTGCGTATAAAACGTTAGTTAGAGGAAGCAAACAAAAAAAACAAACAAGCAAACAAACAAACTACAAACTGAGCAATATTGACCAGTAAAAGTTCTCTCGCTAGAAAAAATTTACATGCTCGCAGTTAAAACACATTTACAAGTAACGTTTACCAGGTTCACCATCTTAGTTGAGTGTTAGCATTTATAAAGTAGCACTAAGCACAAAGTACAGCTGAGGCTGATAGGGTTGTCATGTAGTCTAGTCCTGAACTTGAATATTGGGCAAATTCAATGTTTTACCTGATGTGCGGCGTTGCAGGCGCGTGTCAATATTTAATGGCAATCCGCGTCGCCGTTGAGACATTTCATTTTAAGCAAAACATGTCAGCGTGCTGCTGGCACCGGAGGAACAGTCAGGGCTGGGGTTAGGGTAGGTGGTTTTAACATGCCGGTCAAAACCAGGATCACCAAAGTCATTAGGATCCTTGGGAGCTGGGATATCTGCACCAGATTTCATTGGAAACCATCCTGTGATTATTGAGATACTCCAGTCTGGTCCAAACTGGTCTGCCAGTGGACATTGTTATCCCTGGAGCCATGCAGCTTGTGTGGCTAATAATCTTTTCCCCTGCAAACTCAGCCCGCACTGTCAAGTCCAGTCTTCTCTTGACTGAGTGCTTGCTTATTCCTCTTCAGGGGACAGTTGTCTTTTGAACACTGGCCGGGCAATCTTTGGCTGTTGCAAAGATTTCCCCCGCGTGTATTTAAATAAAAACCTTGCCAAATACAGCTCAGAGTAGGCCTTATATGGTTCTCAGCCCGTATTTCTGGAGACTGCCGTTATGTCACTACAGAGACATCCCTTTTAATTGCATCCCGGGCTTCACTATAAGTGATGCCATTTAAGTTTGATGTTATCGTTTGCTTTGGACTGCCAGATGGGCTGCTTTCTCTCTCTGTGTGTGCAAGGGAGCTTCAATCGACCACAGAAAAAACGCTCCGAAAAATAATTCTCATCTTGATAGCCTGCAGTGCTACTGAATGCATCCTCATTACTTACCGCAAGTCTACTCCTGGATTGAATTCAGTCGCATACCTACTTTCGTTCTGTCTCTTTATCTGCAGAACAATCTTCCGTCGCTCATCATTTATTCATCAGGGTCTCAGTAGGTGTCACCACCACCCTCTGTCTTTATACACCAGCGCTCCAACACCTCAGTAGGGCTCTTGTCAGAGGAGCCCCCAGCAGCAGTTCTTCCAAGAGTTCCACCCTCCTTGATATTGACTACTTGGACTTTTTGCATGTTTTGTGAAGCCACAACAGTGCAGCGGCGCGGACGGATGCTGATTCTCAGCGGTCCTTGATGTTCGGGGTGGTTGGCTGTGACAGATCAGCTGGAGAACAACCTGGGAATTACCTCCTTCTGGCTTCCTTCCCTCCCGATCTCCTTTTTTTTTTTATCCCTCTATTCCAAATATCACCACCGCTACTGCCCAGAATCATTTTATAGATACTGTACATTCAGAGCTGCAGGGCAAATGCAAACTGAATGAAAAATGAAACTCAGTGGGGGGTTGAGAGGAAGTGAGTTTAAAGGGGTTTAAAAAAAATAACACGTCCACGGCAATGGAATTGGACATGAGGCATGTAAAGCAGCGAGTGTTATATTTTTATTCAAATAAGTGTTAAACAGCTCTCTCTATTCATGGTTGGTTGGTCTCTCCCGCCCCCCTCACTCATGCAGTAAAAGAGAAAAGACATTTTCTGGTACCCCTGTCCACTTCATCCAGTCAGTGCAGAGAACTCCATAAAGAGGCGGTCCTGCCTGCCAGATCCTTCTTTTTGCTGCTGCCTGGCGATTACCACTGGGATTCCTGTGATGACGTAGAGAAGAGGGAAGGGGAGGGGATTTCTAACTGCAAAACGTATAGAAGGTTAGCGGAAATGACGAAACACTTCTAGCAACTTTTAAAATGTATTACATCGTTGGACCGCAGGGACACAATATATGTATTTTTTTACTTTTGTCAGATTCTATGCATTGTAACCTACCTCGGATCATCTCACGGCTCTTCATCCAGCGCTATCATTCAGGTCAACATTTCAGTTTGTCTAATAATTAAAAATGATGACAATCCCTTGAACCTCAAATGCAATTTTGTTCATCCTACGTTAGCATGCTAAGAAAGAGGGTTAATATGTGTAATTTTAGACGTGCTAATCGTGTTAGCATTGTCACTGGCTGCATGCTAGCACTCAATCAATCAATCAATCAATCAATCAATCAATCAATCAATCAACCAATCAACCAATCAACCAACCAATCAACCAATCAACCAATCAATCAATCCAGTCCACTATTTATGGCTGTTGGCTACCTGTGTAGTCTTGCTAATTTGTGTACACTGCCAGCAGTTCATCCCATTACCAATATAGATAAATGATGTGGTATCAGATTGGGCCACAGTCTCATGCGCTGACTGTACTTTAGGCAGTATTGGACAGATTTCTGATAGTGAGATCTGTATTAGAACAAGCACGGTGCCAGACAACAGTCTCACAGAGCTGCTAAGCTCCACTGTAGACTCTGAATCTTGTTACAACGACACACTGTTTGAAAATAACCACAAGAAAATGTAAGAGGAGAATCTGTCACTGCATGCTGGTATTTACATACATTTATATACTGGCAGCTTAAACAGTGAGATGTGAAAACATTGTATTTGTTTTCATTTGTTTCTCCTCCTCACTTTAACGGCCTTCAGTTCGTTTTAAGGGTGAATTGCTCTTGCTTGAAAGAAAGTGTTTCCACATAATGATGGGCTGTGTTTCCCGGTATCATTGGAGTGTCCTCAAGCCAGTTTGGAGTGGGCTGTGTCATTAATGCAAACTGGATGAACAGATGCATCAGAGACAGACCATCCCTGCTGGAAGTCATGTTGTTAATTCTTTGCCAATTTGACATGCCTCAAACTCTCTATTCAGAAGTGTCGCCCAGTGTGGGCCCATGCAGGGACAGAAATTACATTCAAGCTGATTTCAAATGTATTCAGAGGCAGCACAGAGGGTAGTCTCGATTTTCTTGACATTTCCCAAAGCTTCCCTCAGGGGGGTGCGCTGGTTGTGTCCCATTTCAGCTTCCTGTTGGGAGCGCGTTGCAAATGACTCACGCTCATTAGTCTTTTTTTTTCTTCTCTTGACTGCACAGACGTTCGTTATGATTTGAAATGCAAAAATGTCCCTTTTATGCTCATCGACGAGCTCCACTCCAATTCGTTTTACGATATGTTCCGTGTGCTTGTATGTGCGCCTTCTGGCTTTGATAGACACGCCGTATCGCCGATCGGCTCGGCGACA
Organism: Diplodus sargus; assembly: GCA_903131615.1. NCBI lineage: Eukaryota > Metazoa > Chordata > Actinopteri > Spariformes > Sparidae > Diplodus > Diplodus sargus. The sequence goes on along the minus strand of CAEMYA010000228.1, from coordinate 1,164,738 downwards.
ACAAACGGTTCAGCTCCATCTCCCAGGCCTATCATACACACAGACTTAATTCTACACCCAGTGGAAAGCCCTGGCATGTTGACAACGAAACCTTTCCCAGGCCTCGCTGACGGCCGCATGCACGTGCAGTTTAGCCGAACGTCCTCTTCAAATGCTGGGCTGCCCCTCCGCACTGCTTTGCCAATTGATTCCAAAGGGTGTCTGAGCTGAATCAAATGATCCCCTCTGGCAGCCCTCCCACACAGCTGTGACCCATTGATTTTCAGCGAGATGCCACACAGGCTGAAGGGCAGCATGGAGCCCTGCAGCGCGCCATTCACAAAGTGGTAGCTTAAGTTCGACACAGACAGTTCAGAACATTCAGTACTATCTTGGTATAGTCAGATTAGGTTCATGTGTGGATGCTCATGTGGGCTGCTGAACGCTAAAACTTTTTTTTTTTTTTCCTGTCTCTGACGCCCACCTCTGTAAATCACTTTTAACCTGTACCACCTTCTCTCCTCTGTCTCCCTAATGATTCCTTTTTGGCACCGGCCTACACATTCCTTCACTGTCTCCTCTTTCGCCCTCGTTCCTAATATTTCCTCCCTCTCGTTGACAGAAGCTGCTGCAGTTGCAGAACTTCAACACGCTGATGGCGGTGGTGGGCGGCCTCAGCAACAGCTCCATCTCTCGCCTCAAAGACACGCAGAGCCACATCAGCGCGGAGACCAACAAGGTGCAGTAGCTGCGACCGCGCTCACCACCTTCCATTTCCTGCCCCCAAAGCCAAACACAAGGAGGATCTTGCTGTTGTTCGCTGCATGCCGATGCACTTAACTTTTTAAGTGATATTGAATTCTGATGTAGCAGTCCACGTCTCCTCAGTGTGAGCTGCCAAACTCCTTATCTGTGCCCATTACTCCCACACAGTGGCTTTTTAGAACTATGAATTTCAGCCATATAACTGGAAAGTTAAATGCAACAGTTGGGGGAGTTACAGCGTCTCGTCAGTTACGTAAGTCCATCTGGAGCAAAAGTTTTCCAGCATGTTTTTGACTCCTTCTAAACAAATCTCTCTCTCTCGAGACAGGCTCTCTGTTTCATGCCAGCTCTCGTCTCATCCCCCGTCGTTTCCCCTTTAATTAATTCAATCTCCCTTCATTCACTCAACCTGCAGGTTTTTAACAACCTCATCGAGCTGGTGACATCATGCGGGAACTACAGTCAATACCGCAAGCGCTTCTCCGAATGCGCCGGCTTTCGATTTCCTATCCTCGGCGTGCATCTGAAAGACCTGATCGCCGTGCATGTGGCGCTGCCAGACTGGGCTGACAAAGAGAAGACGCGGGTCAACCTGACAAAGACCCAACAGCTGTACGCCATCCTCCGAGAGCTGGCGCAGATCCAGAACACGCCGCCGAACATCGATGCCAACACGGATCTGCTCAACCTGCTCACGGTGAGCGCAAAAGACTGGACGGGATGTGTGTACGTGCAGCGTCCAAGAATGTCCGTGAATGATTGGCTTGAGTTGAAGATGTACTTGCAGCAAACAGCTTACACCGGGTGAAGTCAGGTCCAGAACCAGGTGCTGTGAGTTTATTCATCATGAAGTGCAACAGAGTTTGAAAGGCGCTCATTAACCACCCAGACAGCAGAGATGTAGGAGGGTATACTTTGAGAAGCACAAACACTTTATGTCCAGCCAGTGTCACAGGCAGACTGTTTGACACACAGATTTTTGTTCTGCTGTGATTTGATTGGCTCGCGATCAGGCAGACTGTACAGCAGCCAGCTGGGACCAAATCTGTGTAGGCCAGAGATTATATGGAACTAAAGCATTCAAAGCGTCAACATTCGAGCTCATGGCCTTTTAATTGTCTCCAGCAGATGTGGAAACATTGATTATATTGAAAATTGAAAGTCGAGGAAACGTACTTGTTACTGTAGTTCAACAAGAAGCAACAGAATATCATGAACTGGATTGTCTAATTCATGCAGATGATAGATGTGCCGTTATGAACTTGGTCAACATTATGTTGATGATTATTGACACAGGTTCAATAAAATCCATTTTCCTCCCATCAACACATTTTAAAGCTGTGCTCTTTGGAATCTTATAATCTTTTTGCCAACTAAAAGTCTGCTTCTATTAAACCCTGCACCTCCGGTTTGTAGTGCAGTCTTCTGTAAAAACATTTGAATCCACCAGCCGAAGCCAAGATAACACTGATGACATCATCAGGATGATTTTTTAGAAGGATCTTTCTGAGCAGCAGAAAAGATAATACAGCTTTGTCCACGGGCTGAATGCTGCACTCCTAATGACAAATACCATCTCCTTTCTGTAAAAACAAAAAAAGCAGATAGATAAATCTGATGGACATTCAGTGATACACAGAGGATTGAACAGCGCATTTACTTCGAGATCTTTGGTCGCCCACTGAAATGTTGTCATCTATGATCCGCATTCCATTGTTCAGAATAATGCTCTTATCCAGGACAAAGAGTCACGGCCCCTTTTGCAGCATCTCTCCGCTGAACTTTACTGAACTTCAAATTGTTAACCTGCGCTGAGACCTCATGTCTGCTCCTGTATCCTGATTAAAGACTGAAGGGATTTTCCTCTCAGAGTGCTTTGGCCTCGGAAGACCTGAAAGAGGATCTTAGTATAATCTTTTAAATCTCGATAGTTTTGCAGGGAAACCCGATATACCGGCTTGTTCTGTGTCTTCTTATCACTTTCAGCTGTGAAATAAGTTATGAAAAATGCTGCGGAAACAATAAATGGTCATACGTTTTGCGACTACTTCCCTAGACTATTTTCCATCTTGAGTTGTGCCCTGATTTATCACACTCCTTTCAATCGCCAACAAATCATAAACAGGATATTCTGCGGTAGAATCACATTATGAATCGCATAATGTATTTAGTGAGAGCTCTTAAACTGAGTGAGACTGATCCAAGCTTTGTTGCTGCCTACACTTCAGCATGAAAGCTGAGATGGTGTTTTAGCGCTTAAGACTAAACCCCTGAGTGTGTGTGTGTGTGTGTGTGTTGGAATCTTTTGGCAGATGCAGATAAGATTTTCCCAGATTTAAGGAAGGGAGCTTGAATTTAATAAATCCCGAGAGATCAATCATTCAATCTGGCGGCAGGTGTTTGTGTGAGATTGCAGCGGGCTCGCCTTTTTTTTTTTCTTTGAAAATGACAGAAAACAACTTGACAGGTTTTGGAGCTGAGGGGCACCGGGGAAGTTTGTTGGACAAAGTCAATACCCAATTATCTTTATGCCAGTGCTTATTGCTGTTGATCTAGCTTGAGCACTGCTTGGCTCACAGTGAGCAGATGGAAAGAAAGTCAATAAATCCTTCAAAAATAATGAAGCGCTCTGCACAAGCGTGCCTTGCCAGTTAAAATGGGCACACCGCACTAAAATACTATTTCCCTCCACGTTGAGCCCCATTCATCAGCCTTTCAAATGGATGAAATTATATTATCATATCGTATATGGTGATACCTTTGCAGTTAACCTTTTCCCTGAAATGCTGCAAGCTCGACTGAATTAGAAAGCCAAATGAGAGAAAAATCCTTTTTTTCCTTCCGTACCTACCACTTGAACTCAATAAAAGCCAGGAAATACAATTATACTAAGAGAATGGCTCTGATGAAATAATGTGAGGCCGACAATGGATGCAGCTGGTGATTACATGTGGCAGTTAGCTCTGTTAGCTGGAGCAAAAAAAAAAAAAACCTGTTGCCATAGTGGCTGTGTTAATGTAAAAAATGGCTCCACTTAGTATCTATAATGAACAGGGCTGTGTGTGAGAAGGCCTTGGTATTAGATACCGTGAACATCTAGAGGTATGGAAGACACACGCCTCCTCTTGTGTCTGCAGTTCATGTCTTAATATCCGGAGTGAAATATTCCTTTCGATGTGCGGTGTCATCAGAATGCAGGCCATACGCCTAAATATTGATATGACACAATATTGAAATGTGTACCAATATCGCATAGTAGACATTTTCATGGTCCTTTCAACTTGCTCTAAAAATCTACTTTAACACATTTTCAATTTAAGAATTTAATTTGTGGGGCCCACAGCAAAAATAACACACACCAAAAAAAAAAAAAAAAAACTTCATTTCAATGGCATTATTCAAAACAAAGTTACAAAATGCTTTACAAGACCAAATAGGGACACTAAAATCCTATTAAGGTGCACTGTTTTTTGGTTTTAGTGAGGAGTTTGGCTGCTGCGTTTTGGACAAGCTGGGATGTATAAACGTCTCCCTTGTTGACCATCCGATATTCAGTGTTGAGTGCTGAGCGTGCAAACTCGCGGAGAGACAAACAAATAGTTGCCAGCTGTTTGAGTGAAGGTACACAACAACACCCTTATTTGGTCACTTTGTGCCTAATCCACTGATCGTTGCAGTTGGACTGCGCGCGCCTCTAAACGTTGCTTTGGCCTGTAATCTGCGCAGGAATGTATTTGTTTGGTGGTGAGGATGAATGCTGCTGGGAATGGAGAGAGGCTGTCTAAATCCAGCCGAAACTTTTGACAACACTTCCAGACTAAGACTCTCGCTGTGGATACTATATAAACAACACCGTTGCAGTAGTTGAGGACAGTATAAACTCAAAGGCCAGCTTACTGTAAGTGTGGAACTTTGGTGGAATGATGGCCATCATATATGGAGGGAAAGCCTGCGACCTTTATCTTAGCTCAAAGGGTTTAGGACTGACTTAACACCCCCTGCGAATACTGCTTTTGATCACTGTGCTTCAGTTATGACGGGGTATACTTTCAGTAAGCACATACTGTTAACAGTTTCATCACAGTGCACACCCACCACACCCAGTGGTGTTGCAAATTTTGAAACTTTCAGTCAAACAGTGCACCAAAATAGTGCCGTTCGGTTTGTCATGATTACAAAAGACAGTATACAAATTAGTGCAGCATGTTAGTTGCCGCTTAGTTTTGGTTTTTATTATTAATAAGGAGGGAATGCCAAAGAGAAAGAACAGTCGCCCTTCCTCCGAATGTAACATCCATGGTGCGTATCAGGACAGATGTGTGCTTTGCTAATGTTGTTTGTTTCTTCAGAAATGCTAATATTGTTTCATAACCACTGGCCGAACACTGGCTGCGCATACCTGGAGAGCAGTGAAGGCGAAACCCCGGCCTCTCAACAAAAATGTCAGATATGGAGACTGGCTCAATTTAAGACAAATTCCTTTCGCTCATTCTGCGCAGGTATCCCTGGACCAGTACCACACAGAGGAGGAGATCTATCAGATGTCTCTACAGAGGGAACCTCGCAAGCCAGCGGTGAGCAGCAGCATGCTGATGTACACTTTTGGTCCCGCACTAGCCCGTATTTGGCAGTGATATACCCCACTCAACACTGGATTGGTGCCGATTTTTTTGAACTGCACCTTTCACCCTGCTTCATGAAGCTGCTAGCCCCTAAGCTGTCTGGATTACAGAGAGTTTTAGTGTCCCATGATGTTGTGGACGCTGTTTCCTGCGTAATGCGTCGCACTCTGTGGGAAACAATCAATCCTCGACATTATTTGAAGTTCAAAGATATTAAGTGGCAAATCAGCCCGACAGATCCCATGCTGTATCCTATAATGCCATGTAGAAAAAAGTGTCAGAATCCATATCGGAAATCTTTGTTTCCCTTTTCTCATGACATTTTGATCCACTGCGGCAACCCTTGACTGCCGCGGCTACCTTTTCTTTCCGTTTCTTTTCTATGTAAGATTATAGCTTCTGCCTCCCTGGGTCGATATCGATCTCACTCCGTTTCTTTTTTTTCTTTTTTGCTTTCTCATCCACTGTAGCAGAACTCCAGCCCCACCCCCGTGCCTGACCCCAAGCCCACCATGATCGATGACTGGGCGGTGTCGGTGAAGCCCAACGCCGACCCCACGATCATCAAGAAGCACATAGAGAAGATGGTGGAGGTGAGTCTCATTCACTCATTCTCCTCCCCAGTGCTAATCGCAACCTGTGGGGCCCCATTGTGATGGCACTAGAAGGCTGAAGGGTGAATTATGTGTTGTTATCCTCTCCACCACCATCTTGACATGAAAACTGCAACTCAAGTGCTTTTGGCTCTTGGCACAATGGCTACTAATCTTTCACCATAATTACCATGGCTGGCAAGATCACTTGGGGGGCCTTGCAGCTATTGGTGGTTCTTCCCCCCTGAAATGGAAAAGGAAAAGTACATGGTTCCTTGTGGGTTGAGAATCCTTTCAAAACCAATGGGAAGATTTTCCATCATACATGTCTGCCGAGGAGGATCTTTTCTTTCTTTCTTTTTAGCTGCTAAATTGCTAATCTTGCCATGTAAATGACATTATTGAGTAGACTGTGAATTTTTCCTACTTGTGCTATCCTTCTCCAAACAATGTTTTTTTTTTTTTTATATGATTTTGTTTAAGCATGCCATGGATAACCATTTCAACGACTGTGTAAAGGGGAAAAGGAGTATTTGTTGTCTCCTTGTAATGGTTTTGTGCATCCTGTTTTTAGTCAGGTTATGCAATGATGAAAACGGTTAAGTGACTAACTCAGAACAATCTTTGAAAAATGAGTAGATTGCTCATGGATTGCTCATAAATGTGCTAAATGGAGACCTATCATGCTTTTCAGTTTTTTGTGTATTATAAAGGTTTGTGTGCATGTAGAAGGTCGAGACGGACAAACACAGAAAATACAAACACATGTTGAAATGTTTCAGTACAAATATGCAAATATGTATGTAGGTTTGTAAATATAAATTCACATTCTCAAAGTCATTTACCGCAAAATATAAACACATATCAAAGCTGTGAGAAATGAAAGCTCCACACAGAGACTTAACCACCACAACCTTCACGTCCACAGTCGGTCTTCAAGAACTTCGACACAGACGGAGACGGCAACATCTCCCGAGATGAGTTTGAAGCGATCAGGAACAACTTCCCTTACCTCAGCAAGTTTGGAGAGCTGGACAAGAACCAGTGAGCACTCGCAGATTCATTCGCTGCTGTGAAATCGATGCCGTTTGAACCACGCTTTCAAACTGACCCAGCCCGTCTCGTCTGGAGCTCACCTCTCTTTGCTTCCTCACGCAGAGACGGGAAGATCAGCCGAGATGAGATGATAGACTACTTTATGAAAGCCAGCTCTCTGCTGAACTGCAAGATGGGTTTCATCCACACTTTCACCGAGGCCACTTACGTCAAACCCACGTTCTGCGAGCACTGCGCCGGCTTCGTGAGTAAACACCTACTATTATCTATTAAGCTTCTGCATAATCAGAATCATCTGCCTGATTTATAATCCCCTCAGGCCTCCATGAAAGCCTTAAACAAAACATCGATCTTTCTCTCATTTGGCTTTGCGTTTTCAAATGCATTGATTTCTTCAGTGACCCAATCGATGGCACGTGTTTGTTTCGAAAGGTCGGAGGTCAGTTGTGCTCACTCTGCCGCTACATTGCCATGTAGCCTTATGGACTACCCGCACTTCATTACTTGTCTCGGCAGTCGCCGTCAGCGCATGATAGGCCCATCTCTCAGAGGTTCCTCCTGTCAGGTCAGGGCAATGCCAATTACTTTGAGCTACGGCCACACACTGCTGAAGGTGCACTCTGGGAAATATGGGAGGAAGGTAATTGGGCGAGATGATAACCCTCCTCTATGCCAGTGTTGCAGCTGTGTCTGTGTGTGTGTGTGTGTGTGTGTGTGTCCTGTGGCCCTTAACATTCCCGAAGTCCCCCGTGAAGCCTTCTGTTATTTAGACATCGACAGTGAGTCAGCACTCAGCTGTAATGAGAACAGGAATAGGGCCCTCGTATTGAACCGCAGACATGGAGATGACTGCCCATTCATTTCTAAGCCAGAGAGAGAACACTTAAAAGAGAGGTATGCAATAGATAACATGTATTCATAAAATCTATGACATTTCATTTACACTCAGAAACACACTCACACACATTCTCCAGGGGAAACTCTGGCATTTCATATTGGCATGAGGGGAAACTCAGAGTAGAGAGCAGGGAAAGATAAGGACTCTGGCAGCGTGCTTCTTCCTTTCAATATGTGCGTGTGTGTGTGTGTGTGTGTGTGTGTGTGTGGCAGCAGTAGATACATTAGCCGCTTCCTCTCCTGCCTGCTTTGTGTTTTCCCTCTTGGCCCCCCGCGCTAAAACAATATTTTCCCGCAGCCCATTTTTCAACACTTGTCTCGAAACACGACGCACAAGCCAAGCCTGTAAACACCGCAGAGTTCACTCACCCCCCGGTGTCTCGCATGGATCTTCATAATCGCGTGCTGTTTTGCCCGCAGCCACCTTTGGCCTTACATCCTAATTAATGGCTCACAGATGAGTTTTACTAAGTGCGCAAAAGCGAGACAAACACATCTCAGTTTTTTTTTGTTTTTTGTTTCGCATCTCAGGAGAATACAGCGGATTTTAGAGCTAGAGGCTCAGAGCACTTGTGTGTGAGAGATCTCAGAGAGTCTCACTGGGCTTTTCACAGTTTACCTTCGCAGAATCAGAATAGAAAGAGTCTTGTTTTGTCTACCGTTGCAGCTCATGCAGCCTGACAAAGACTCAACTTGGCTGAAAAGCAGAGCTTCGGAAAAAATGTTCTTACCGAGCGGAATTCCTTTCACGCTGTCTGTTTAGGCATTTTGTTCGTCGATCAAGGAAACATGATTAAGCATGTTTACTGTTTTTTCAGGTCGCCGTGCCCGCTGATTGTTTTCTCTGAGCTGCAAAGCACTTTCTTTTATGTATTTGGGGCATTTAGGTTCATACTGCAAACCAGCACTTGCGAACAAACCTCCCGTGGACATGTCTCGCTGACCTTATCCTGCTGGCTTGCAGACTTTGGCGGCGGAGAGGGGTGTGCCAAAACAAATCTGTTTCCACTCCCTGTAACTGTGACAGCAGTTACAGGGCACAGTGGAATTTTTCGGTTCTGTTTGCACTAATTATCTTCCACTGATGTTCAAACCACACTAAATAGGACAAAATTAACAGCTGTTAATGCAGTGGATGATGACACTGTCAGCAGTAATATGCACAGTCCTTAGTTTCTGGATCTATTCATTCCTGTTTGTGCAGTGCATGCAGTGTGGAGGACGACTACAAGTGTTAAGAAGTCCTCAAATGTCCCAGGCTGCAATTTACAGTTTGAACATTACAGAAGTTAAAGGAATAGTGTCTGGCTTATTTGCTCTCTTGTTAGATGAGAAGATCGATGCCTCTGTCATATCTGTCCATTAGATCCATTAGAGCCAGGAGACAGTTAGCTTAGCATTAAGATAGTAGATTGTAAACAGGAGGAAACAGCAAGCAAAGCTCCGTCCAAAGGTTAAAAGACCTGCACCTATAAAACTCACCCGTAATTCCCACATTACCTATTGTAAAAAAGTTGAAAAACAAGAACAAGAGTCTCTGCTGGTTGCATAGCAACTTGATGGTGACGACAGGACTCAACAAGGTATAATGTGTTAATTAGTGAGGCGTACAGGTGTTGGTCAGGAACTTTAATTGACCTTTGGACAGACCCCGGCTGGCTGCCCCTCTACCGCTCGTCCTCCGCTAAACTGTAGTTTCATATCGAACAGACATTCAGTCTTATTTCAATGCGGTTTTTGCAATTTGCGTTTCCCTTCTGTTAATACTGCTAATGGCTGCTATGTCAGAGTGTTCTGAGAAAACTTCCAAGCCCAACGTGTTCACGCAGTTTAATTCACTTTACGAAAGGGTGGTAATTGAATGAAAAATGATAATGTTGTTGTTCGAATGGGAAGTGTCACCCCTCCTCAGCGTGTGTTAAAAGCGTTATCAGTTAATCTCTGCTGTTGTATCAAACAATTTAGGGGAAAAAAAAGGAGCTTACATGCAATTATTGTCACTTTTACTGCGTGTTAGTGGACGGTTTTTACTGGAGAAAAACACTGACCTTCGGCAAAATTGGAAACATATTTACCATCATTCCCTGTTACCCTGTTACGTAAGAAACATGCAATACCGCATGAACCTACGTCCAGTAATCACAAACATAACGCTCGCTAGATTCAATTTTAAATGCATTAACATCTAACGTGTCAGCTCGAGCCTCATGCTCAGTCGCACACAATATGCTGATCAAAAGCGAGTGAGCATATAAGGAGGCATCAGTGAAGGATTCCAAGAATACGAACTTAAATCGCTCCCTGAGAGATGTGGAACCGCTGCTGGAAAAAGTAGCACGTTTCCATCACAATAAAACTTTCAGGCATTCCGGTTCAAGTGCCGTCATTTCTAGATTATTGGTACAGTTCTCTACAAGCCTATGGTAAACTGTCAAAGAAGTGTAACAAGTCAGTGTGTTTGCACCACTTGTCTGTAGAGCATTGTGTTTTCAGTCTACGGAGGCACTAAAGGTCAGTCAGTGTAGGCAGAGCTGTGATGATCGCTGCGTTTAGATGTTCGGCTCGTAACTGACTTCTCTTTGTTGTACAGCCTCCGGCTGCGTTCGCGGTTTCCCACTGTGTGTGTGTGTGTGTCTTTGTTTGTGTGCATCTGCAAATGTGTGTGTTTGCATGCATACATGTAGGGTTCATGTGTGTGTGTGTGTGTGTTTGTGTGTGTGTGTATGAAGAGGTCAGGATATTTTGTGCCTCCTCAGATGTGCCAGTGCAGCGTGTGATCTCCAGCTCGGCTCTTTCATGTCATTGTTCCCCCCACTGTCTGTGCGCTCCCTGCGTCCCGCTTGATCTCGGCCCTCCACCCCCTCTGTCCTGCCAGCCTCCTCTCTCTCCCTCCTTCTTTGCCTCCGTCTCTGTCACTTTCATTCTGTCTTCATTTTGCTTTTACTGTCAGTCGTCACTCGGTTTTCGCAGCGTCAGTGCGGGATACCAAGATGTGAAGAGTGCTTTAACGTGTTTCAGCTGATTTATCTACTTTCTCTTTTACAGACTACTAGTTTGTAGTTTATTTATGAACTTTTATTGGTTTCCTTTCATTTAATTTCACTACTCACCACAGCTTAGATGCTTGACACTGAGATAGCCAACTCATAACAGTTTCAAAGTTGTTTGATACTAAATATGCGAGCAGACACTATGAGAAATATGATTAATATTCTCCTCGAAGGTGCATTCGAAGGCAGCTAACCAGAAAAGGCCCATGCACAATATGCACATGGCCAAAAATAGGACTGACCAACAAAAAGGCAGCAAGATGTCAAACATGCTGCCTTTGCAGGCTGATTTTCACACTGTGGCGTGCTGAACATAAGCTAATGGCCGTCAGAGACGCAGGAAATTAATCAAACATTTTATGGCACGCTTAATATTATGTGGTGAAGTTTACGACGTTTGTAGCTAACAGACTTAGCCATGCAAAACAGCTGCAGTCCTTTCAGCGAGTGTCATAACTTGATTCTGCCGGCTGTGATATGGAAGATTGTCTTTGGTTTTTACCGCACAGTGTAAATTAAAGCCGTTACGATGCAGTTAATTAGGCAGGAGTGTTGTAGCGTGATTTTAAAAGACATCGATGGAATGATTACAATTACAGAGAGGTGGCTGGAAGTAAAAATGCCAAAAAGAGACCATGGTTTCAGTATATTAAAAGAATCCGGCACAAATCAACTACCGCACATGTTTTTATTGGCTCTTAGTTAGCTTAAAGTAAAAAAACGCATGGTGTGGCAACGCTTCCACTGTGACAAAAATAACGTCATTTTGAGAAATGTTCTTGTAATAACAACATAACATGATTTGACTTGCAGCTGATGCTAAGATATAGATAATAATAGTTATATAGAAACGCTAAATCACCCCGGCTTGCCCAACTTAACACTGGACACACATCTTTTTCTGCTTGGTCTGCTGATTATAAATTATATTGAGATTGACAGCCCGGCCTTTTTGTGTGCAGTATATTTCAGATAAGGAAGTTGTGGCATGTTGATCAGTGGCATTTATACCAAGAACATAGAACAGGAAACCAAACAGAGAGATCATATCGGAAGCTTTGTTTTTTCATATCTATCCGCGAGATTCTTATCTTCCTGATCACTTCACAAGCGCTTTTTAATATTCTCTTCAGTTTCTCTATGTTGGCTTCTGTACTTTATGACCACGTAACACAGTATGCAGTATACAACTCCATAATGTTTGGATCTTATGTTATTCTTATATTGTATTCTTTCGAATATGTTTTATATTTGTTCTCCAAGAACTTTGGCCGTAAAGAACAGAGGAGTAATTTAATCCCTGCAACACTGGACCTATAATTTATACCTTCTGTCAGCTCAGAACTCACTAATTGCTGCAACACCCTGATGATTTTAACATTCCTCCTGCCTAGGTGCAAATCAAAACACATCCCAATTAACGCCCTTTTCTCTCTCCTTGTCTTTTTGTACCGTAGATATGGGGCTTCTACAAGCAAGGCTACAAGTGTAAAGGTAAGAGAGCAATTCATTTGGAGCTTAATCTGCGACACAGATGTGTGTGCGTGTGTGTAGGTGTGTGTGTGTGTGTGTGTGTGTGTGTAGCTAAGATCCAGAGAGCTGAAGCGCTGAGCAAATGTCATCAACACAGAAACCCTAGCAAATACATCGCACTCTTTTAATGGGTGTTCACACACAAAGCTCGGCTCGCTAACAGCTGGATAAGCTCCATCAGCTGAGACCACACTACACACAATCCACCAGTTATTTGCCCTTTCAAGCCTCCCGGTAGAGCCAGTGTTTGAGGAAGCTGGTTCATTTCACAAATGTACATACACGCGGGCAGCCTCCAACACATCCCATCCTCCTCACACCCCGGTGGTCATTAGCTCTGAAAACACACGCTCAGCTTGCTTCTTTCCCCCCCGCTGGTGGTCTGTGCCGATGCTAAAAAAAAAAATGAAGCAGCGATAATATGCGGACGCTCAGCGCGCTAAATAACTTGCGCTACATATGTTGCCATCCAGATGTCGGGCAAAGACAACTTTGGAAATGATGCCAAAATGCAAATCGTGCAAGTCTTTCAAGGTGTGATTGATTACAGCTCGGCCCTCGTGAATGGGAAGAGTGCGAGTAGGCAGATTTAACAGGAAGGATTTCATTGTTTTGAGAATTGAGTCTTGTTTCCAATACCGTCCGCAGCGTTCATCCCCTGTGCTTGCCCCCACGCCGCAGTGTTCACTTATTTGCTGACACAGACATTATTTTGTGATTTTTTTTGGAAAAAGTTAAGTAGTATGTCAATATAGAGAATGGCCTGAGAGATGGGGCTCACAAAAACAGCGTGTATGCAGAGTCCTCGTGTGTCAGAGGATGTAGCGTGTTCCCGTTCAGATTGTTCTTTCCTTAAAAAAAAACAAGCATTTCAATCACCGACTGTCTCTTCCATTCTTATTCTCAGCATTAACTGCTTCCTCATTCATTCAGGTTAATCTCGGTCTGGCTGAGTAAGGCTTGCAAGTTATCATCAAGCATTCGAGTTGCGTAGCAACTGGAGTAATTAATGCCCAAAAGGGCTTTTCAGGTCCTGTGGTCCGTCTCTTGCAGTGTTCTCAGCAACCTGCACCTGTGTTTGGGCAGGACAACCAATATTCTTATTCCGTCAACGTCTAACATCATAATTACCAAGACATGTCCTACTTTAATCATTAAACTTGCTTTTTGGTAATTGCTTTAAAAAAACAACAAAAAAAAATCTCTTTAATTTGAGCTTTTCTGGCGCTTGCAAGGTAACTCAATAATTAAAAGACAAACAAGCCCGAATGAATGCTGCTGCTCAGACAA
>CAEMYA010000228.1:1116600-1138308 GCA_903131615.1 Diplodus sargus | reverse complement strand
AAAAAAAAAGATTAAAACCAGCGCTTTGGTGCATATAACATTCGGTCTATGAGGTATTCATGAAAGCCCAGATTTTATAGGCTATCAAAGTACGCATGCATAAATGGCGGCAACACCGGGTTTTTCTCTAAGTGCAGCCCATCATCTCTCTGAAAGGTGAGTTATATTTCACCGCTGCAGTGCATCAAATAGTCTGCTTTCAGTCCACAGCGCCTCAATAACCATGTGATTTGGAGCCTTTTTTTGCGTGGCTTCATGTCCTTCATTTATTCATTTGTTTGATGTTTGCTTCTGCGTGCCGCGGAGGCTACACAGTTGATTTATGGCTGGAGGACATGAATTAGTTCCTGCCATTTTAGGATGCTTTGCTTGCCTTTCGGACGTTACCTTTGAATAAACTGTTTAATCGATACAAAACACCAAGAACAATAACACGGACATCTCAGAGGATTGATATTACACATTGTGTTATACCACGAAGTAGAGGATCTGTACACATTGAGAGCTTAGTTTTGAAATCTTAGTTTTGGCTAAAAAACGTTTGAATTATTCGGAAGCAGTCCTGGCCCTCCCTGTACTACGCCTTTGGTACTCATTAGGGGCGTAAAAAAAATGCGATGCGGATTATTCAATTCCTTGGCTTTGCTGGCCAAGCTCCAACATCTGGAATCCAAACATGTGAATATCTCAGATCAGCTGCTGCAAACCTGGGCTTGTGGTCAGCACTTGTTAATCACATAATTCCTGGTGGAGACTAAATTGAATACTGGATTATAAGATGCGCGAGTTAGTTGCTAAATGATGCATGGAGTGTATATTTTCCAGCTTTGCTTCGAAGTTGCACTGTAAATATTTTTAACCAACAAATCATCTGTGAATATTATGATGCCTTCTGGCCGCAGCTCCTCAGTGCCGCAGCCAGGAGCTTATCTTTATACCTGCTGGCCGAACTCCCAAAACCTGCTGGTGGTGGAAGCCATCAAACTCAAAAAAGGTAGCCTTTTGGGTTTATATAGCCCAGGGAGGTCCCCAGGTACCAGGAGGCAAGAAAGTCTGCAGCGCATGTGGTCCTGCAGGCAATAACTCGATGTGGATGAAGTTTGATGGACGCTATGGCAAACCGTCGGACAGCGCAGGAGGTGCAAGCAGGGCCTCGCTCAGGCAGTTCTCAGCAGGGGTAGGAGAACTGCTGACCTCGACTGAGTAGAAACTCAAGCAGAACACTTTGAAGAACTCAACTAATCCGACTCGCACACATACACACACACACGCTGTGGAGGAGGAAGAGCTGCAGGTCTTGCTGGAAAGATCGCCCATCTCTCTGACGCAGAGGTCAATGAGCGAGCCTGAAAATCTCTGTGGAGACAAAAAGGACAGTAGCAGATGACGTGTGGACATTAGTCGGCTGTCTTGGCGCCTGTGGATTTTTCAAGGTCGCATTCTCGGACGCTGTCGATACATCATGAGCGGCAGGGAGAATGAGACTCTGGAATCAAGAGGTCAGAGTGAGCCGCGTGCACAGGTTCTCTGGGTTCATCCTGGGGGATATTTGAAAGGAGCTCGGAATAGAGCTGCTGCAAAGTTGAGGTGGTTCAGGCAAACGATCGGCCGCCTCCTGAACGCCCTCCTGTGTAGGTATGGTCGAGCATGTCCAATAGGAGGAGACCCGGGGCCGGACTTAGAGCACACTGGAGAGATTACATATCCGGTCTGGCTTTGGAACCCCTTGGGATCCCCAAGGAAGAGCTGGAGGATGTGGAGAATGATTCCGGGGTTTCCTTACTAAACCTGCTGCCACTGGGACCTGAACACACAGAAAATGGATAGATGGATGTGTTCTCAGTCTCCCCTCCAGTTACTATTTCTTGTTGTAAATAATTGTCTCCTTCAATACCTTGTGTGCGAAGGCGTTTGCCAGTTCCTCTGCACTTCAGGTGGTTCTTTTGCTCGTTTTATTGTCTTTTTTTGTCCTGTGGCCAAGGCATCTCCTCCTCCTCTGGGGAAAACACAGCCCTCCTGTCCAAAATACTTGCTTTGTCTCAGCCCTGCTCAGTTGCATAACCCACCTTGACGACGGGCACAGAATAGCAAAGCAGTGGAACTAATATACGTATCATAGTGCCTCAATTTCGCGGAGGGAGCACATCATAAGTTATTCACAGATCCTCTCTTTCTCCTGCTTTTCACCCTCTGATCAAATCAAGCTCATGGCAAATATAATCATAAATGGTGAGTGACATGAGAGGAATGGAAAGAAAATGGAGGGGGCGACAGGGTATACCAAGACAGAGCATCATTTGTGGGCAATTATGCAAGGGTTATGAGGCCCTCGGAAGCAGAAAAAGACCTCTGCTAAAGATGTTCACATTGTCACTGTGGTCAGAGGAGGATGCTCAGAATTTACAGGCCAATAAGAGAGAATGACTCGCCAAAACCTTTCAGGATTTTACGAGAAAATGCCTGAGAGGCACGTTAAACCTACCTTTATTAAAGACCACTTAGGCGGCTGCCTTTACGATGCCTAACAGCACCTGCTGATGGATATAGGCATAACCTTGCTTCACGCGGGTTTATGAGGTCTATGGTTATGAGCGCACTGGCTTTGGATACGACGTGACCGTCCGTGCATGTAGGACCGATACTTTAGAAGGTGGTCATATATACGCCAAGAAGTTCACCGCTCTCTCAGCAGCCGTTGGGCAAATTCGGCCGACGAGTTGTTTGATAGCCATCTGCTTTTGTTACGCCAGCCGTTCCCATTTGGAGTCTGTTGGCGGCTGAAGTGGGCAGGTAAACACCCCGCGGGGGGTGCATAGGATAATCCTTTAGCCTCACATTCACACCTGGGGGCAGTTCAGCTTCTCTAAACTACACGATTTAAATACCTTTTTTAAAGTTTGAAGGCTTTTTGGTGGATCAGACGTAGGAGGAATTTACCCTGTCGTCACTGGCCTTTCCTCTGAAACTCCTTAATGTGACTCGAGGGGACTGAAAGGGAGCGGATCACCACATTCACTTATGATGGTTACATAATCCCCCAGAGGGGTTTTTCGCTTGTCCCCAGGCTCACTGGGGCTTTAAGCCCAGACGAGGGATCCCTGACATGGGGAGGTGATTCCGCTCAGGGCCCCCATGTCCTCGCAGACATAAAAGCTGATCGTACAGTATTTGACTGTGCAGCCAGTGAAACCCACTGGACTTGTGGCTGGTCATGCCTCTCTCTTTCTCTTTCTCTCTCTCTTACCCCTACCCTATCCATTTTTCCTTTGCTCTGTTCCCTGCTCTCGTAGCCTCGATTTTAATTGCTTTGAAGCTGAGCGCTCACCTCGGGGAGCTCAACAGGATGTTTTACAGAGCTTTGGGGAGACTGACTATTAATAAATAATACCTCGATCTCTAGACTACAGCGGGATGGACAGGAGCACGGCAGAGAGGTATAGCAGCAGCTTTTGGTAACCTACAACACTCTCCCGCTGAAGGTTAGGGGGGCAGAGCAAGCCAGGTCACAGCAACAAACAGTGTAATTACAAAAGAATTACCAGTCTAGAAAAAAAGAGTGAAAAAAGTTTAATTACCATCTAACACAGGCTGCCAGCTTTGAAGGAAATTCATCAAAGTTGTGCGTTCTCTGTTACATAAATGAAGTCCGCTCTTATCAGGTGTAATAATACAAAGGAATGTGCCCTGCGTGTTCTATATCATAAAGTCAGATGTTGTTTTTTAACCTTGTGCTGCCAGTTAACAGATTATGCATGTGCTGTAAGGAAGAGAGTTATTATCAAGTCAGCTTGATTAGACCTTCATCAAAACAGTATGTCTAATTATCGCTGGAAATCAAATTGGCATCACCTCCGGAGGAAAAAAAAAAAAGAAAAAAAAAAACCTTCAGTAGATCTTTCTAATCTTGGTCTGCTTTGTTCATACTTACAGTGGATTTCTAACTATACAGAAGACTCAGTTTCTTTTTTTTTTCTCTTTGTTGTTACGCTGCAAGGCAAGACTTTACACTCAGGTTTTATAAGTCTGTTATGTGTCTCTAAAGCTTTCATAGCTGTATTGACCTCATAACAGGGCTAAACGCCAAAGAAGCGATGGTTCCCACATGCCCTTGCTAAAAGCTGCCCATCCGTACTTTCATTGACTTCAACCCTAAGGATACGACTTTATCTTACTCTGAAAAGAAACAGCCACCTTAAAACTGTAATAATGTCAATGTCAACATAAAGACTACATCTATAGGGTATTGTGTGGGTGTTTTTAGTGTATCATGATAAATTAATAACCGTTTGCGACGACACTTTGGAATACACATTGCCTTCTGATGCACTATTACAGCAAAACAATTTCAGTGTGTGACTTATGTTGAATTATGAGTTCAAGTGTCTTAATGGCTGACTAATTAAAAACTAGTAATAAACTAGAGGTTGACTCGTTTATAATCCACTATGACTAATTATACTCATACAATCAACTGAAGCAAGGACTCATGGTATGCTGTAATAGTCCATGTAGTATCATAAGATGTGTTGTATGTGTTAAGCTGGCAATAGACCCAATAGCTGGGCTTTGATTATCATTCTGAAGTAATTACTGATTGCACCGAGTAATCGCTGTTAGAAAAATAAATAAATAAATGGGCTCCCTCTGTTTATAGATTGGTTCCCTATAAACCCTGTGTTCTCTGTGCTATTTGGTGTGCCACTTGGCTTAATATGGCACAGAACGACGGAGCTGCAGCACAGAGGGAGCGTGTCTTCAATTGCACAACCGAAACGCGAGGATGCATTGTTTTCCCCTGGTCAGAAACAACTGGTATAACTGTAGAAACTCAACACTGTAAAAGAAGCAAAGCCTGTTGATAGAGGAGGCAAAGAAGGCGAAGAGGGAGTTTCATGGAAACCAAGGAGGCGAACGGACGAGCATTCGCTCAGTGGAGAGCGCTCTGGTGTTGTGTCAAAATCTGCTGAATCTGTTGACCGTTCAAAAACCTACCTACAAGATCAGCAAGTAACAAAACGTGCCCCTTATCAATACCACTGGATGTCTTGCTCTGCCTTTTCATTGCGCTGTGATCGGATTGGGATTCTTGGTTTTCATGCTGGCGGCAGCCATGTTGCTTAAGGCTGCTGTGCAACAGTGGCGCCAACGGTAATACCGCAGTCTGCTTTCGGATTGAAACCTTCAGATAGTTGATAGCCTATACATGTAAGAAAACTATACATCACAGATTGTGTATTAATGAGTGAAGTCATTATGAATGTATTATAATAAACTGTGAATAACCCTATAATTCACCATAGAAGATTTGTTTTTTCTTGCAGTGTAGAAGAAATGTTCAAATTGGCTCAATAGACCAGAATGCAATGCAGCTGCTTAATATAACATGTTGTGATTGCGATTGTTTTCTGCTTCGGGCATGTAAGAAGTTACCACCCGAAGCACTAATATGACGCATGCTGATGGAATGAAGGAGCGCAAAGCAATGGCGAAATGAAACAACTGACGCAAAATGACTCATAAATCATTCTGAATCTCGCAAACTGTCAATATCCAAGGATATTTTAAACTTTTCCGCAAGAGACTTTCCCTCACTATCTGCCCTTTATACTCCATACGACTGTGTAGATTTGCTTCTTTAATGAAGACTTATCTGTTCTACAAGCGCCCACCTTGAATGTACAGACCTGTTCTCCGCTCCAGTTCCACTCCCCAGGCTATGTGACTAATTAGATCCTGTAATGCATCATGATGGAAGGGCGAGATATTGAAGTTTGAAAAGGAAGAGGGGCTGCGAGATTGATCTGGTCCAAAATGATGGAGGAATTGATCACGCCTGCACGTGGCGGAGGCAGAGGAGTGATAGCGTTCCCTAATGAGGAAGAATAGCCATTAGTGACAGAGTTAACAGATATGTGGGCAATCTCTCACGCTGATTAAAAAGGCTTATGAGCGCCGTGGCGCGTTTGTCCTCCACATTTAGAGGGAACAAGGGGGGAGGGAAGGGCGGAGAGGATGGGGATGAAGCCAGTTCTAGCTGAAGATATTTCAGATTTTATGACCCCAACCTGTGGGAATTAGATGCACACATTAAGAAAAAGCAAAATTAGCATCCTGATTTGCCTGTAGCTGGCAATCACAATGCACAGAAGCATATTTAGAGTTTAATGGAAATAAGTACTGAATGTATATCAGTGTGATTTCTGGGTGGGTATGTGGAATATGCAGGACTGCTCTGGTAATTTTTTTATTCATCTTTCTTTTTCAAAAGGTTTTTCAGTGCAGTGACAGCTCTACGGCCATAGCTTGTTCGCTGCCTTGCTAAATTTTTAAAACGTATAGCAGAGCAGCAGAGATGGGTGACGCAAGTTGGTGACATGTCTTTGCTTGCATCTGTCTCGTTTCTATTTACACTGTAGTGCCATGTTGCATCTGGCATTCATCGCCTGGTGTGAGATGCCTAAAAAATGGTATTTTGTCCACTTCGACCCAGATTTTGAGTTCAGTGCACATCTCATAGAGTGTGGCACAATGAATTAAGGCTGGGCGATACGGATGAAAATTAATATCTTAGTATTCTCAGGCCGAATGGTGAGATACAAATACATATCCCGGTATTTTCTACAAACAACATAACAGAGCGAGTTTCTTTCACAAATCAGCTTATTCGAATGGAATTGCAGCAATCAGAGGATTCGGTCATGCCGTTATACAATTGCGAACTGTTTGATGAAATAAAACTCACCCAACCAAAGCTCAGCATGGAAGTAGCTTCTTTATATTATATTATGCAATTTTACATAACAGTGCTCTGCTGAATAAGAAGCCTTGCCAATAGACATTTTATCGTTTTACATCCACTTGCGGAGTGGCAGCTGCCACCTATTTCACAAGGACGTCTGAGTAAATTCTGCTGGGCAACTCTCTGATGTGACTGGCCAAAAATACACTGATACCAAGGTGAGTTAAAGCTTCAAATGATTATCCATGATTATCGGTTTTCATGTGAATGGAATAACCGCAAATGCCCAGTCCACTTTGGTAGCAACTGTAGGGCCTCACATCTGCTGTGTATCTTTGTGTTGCATCATTTACAAATGTTATTGGGACACAAACTCCACAATCGTGCCCCCTTATCTAACCTTCCTTTGTTGTGAGTTCTATCTTGTCTGACAACCCACTAGAGCCATATACTTCTCTGGGCTCAGTAATGTGTGAAAGGGTTGTTGCCAGGACACTGTTTTCACATTCCTATATACGCATACATGGGTACACACACTAATCCCAATGATCTCTGTGCCCTTTCTCTCTAATGTCACCCCGCCGTGGTGACAACTTGCAGCGTCGTGCTTTTTTAAACCAACACGCGCTTCTCCACGTTGTTAAGCCCGATGTGTTTGTGGAGGTAAATTGCCTTCCATCCCCCCATCATTCCGCCCCTCTTCTTCTCTGTTTACTACTGTTTACGTTAACAGCTTTAATGCGCTGAAATTATTGCGGCGTGTGTTCACTGCACCGCCTTTTATTTTGTGCAGGAGACAGTTCGAATTGACATTTTTCATTCTTCCGAGCCGAGGCCTTCACTCTAAGCTTCCCATGTTAATGAGATTGATGTATCAGAGACGACCACACACACACACACACACACACACATATGGGGACACAGACGAAAAATCAATGGGACATTGTTAGCATTTATATGGCTTTAGCTTGGGTATCGCGAGCGAAGGGGACGCCTGCAAGCAACAGAAACAACATAAAGAGAGGTTGTTAGTAGTAGCAGGTGATAGCCATGAAACAGACTTGGCAATGTTGTCCACTTAATGAAGCCCATTAAACAGCACTCCAGACTAAATGGTTGGTGTTTCAACACAGATTCATGGCATTCATAAATGTTTATTGTCACTTTTAACCAATCACAAGCCAGGGTAATTTCAGGAGTCATGTGCTGTTTACTGATACTTTCTGTGACAAATGTAGATGCTGATTGGGCTGTACTTAATAAGACGATATGTTGAGTCCGGGTTTGTCGTGTCGAGGATTTCATTTGCCAGTGTGAATCCTGCTAATAGGCTGAGAGAGGTAGCCTACTTATTAATTGTACCCGATATCAACGTTGTGGACCAAATTTAGATCACAGGTAGATTTCAGAGTCTGTATCTAATTCTTGTTCTCTCACTCTCTGGATCCATTTCCCCTTTCTTCTCTGCCTCTCTGTGAAACAGCCAGATCTTAATATTCTGGGTTAAGCAAGAGAGAAGAACAGAAAAAGAGGAGGAGTGAAGAGAGTGTAAAAGTGAAACATAATCTGCCAGTATTGGTGTTAATCTTTTGATTTGGGTAAATTTCCTTCTGCAGCTGAATCAAAAGGTCTATTTGCATTTTTTCCTTTTTTTCCTCCCCCCTTTTTTTTTTAGCAGATGAGGTTTTAATTTTCACAGTTCGTTGGATTACCTCAATTCAAAGCTCCCTGTCAGGAATGGAAAGATCTCTATCTTAAATCCCCTTCTCCTCTCCTCACCTCACCTCGTCTCCTCGCTCTCTGTTGTCGTGTGTACTCGTCAGACCAGAAGGATTGGGTTGGTCCGTTTTTGTCTTGTGCGGGGTCCTCTCTCACCAAATTATATTTGGACAGATTAGCTTTCTGTTCGATTGGATATGCAAATTTCACACCGCTTTTTCTTCACAGGGAAAGGGGAAAAAGAGAAGAGAAAACAGACAAGGAACATTTCCGTCCATCCTTTCCAGGTACACAGCCAGACAAAAAAGGGGGTCAGACCTCTTATAATTGAACGTTCTGCTGTTTTTAAAAAATCGTCTGTGCTTGGGACGCTTTTATTATACAGGCGTCATTTGGGGCGTGATGCTCCAGCGCAACAAACATTATTCCTAGGAGGATTGTCTCACTTTTTAAACAACAGCTTCGGCTTAAAGGACAGGAGGAGTCCCACGTCGCTCAGGACTGAGGGACAGGTGGAGACTGGGGAGGCGGCAGCAGCCGAAAAGCAATTAACATTCACAAATAGCGTCAGGGAAGCTATCCGCTGAGGTTACACAGGCGCTGAATGTCACCTACTGCCTGGGCCCAATTCCTTCATTAAACCCTCCCATAAGGGCAGACACACTTAAATACATATTTGCATACAAATGCAGTGATTAACCCTCTAAGTGCATTAACTCCGGCTTCTTCTTGGAGCCTCAGTGTTTAATATCTAACCCACTGTTTGTCTATGTGTGCTTGAAATGAGGTGGAATAATGATCCTTTATTGACTTTGTTGAATTGACTTCCGTCGGTTTCCTCTGGCTGTTTTGTTTATGGATTTCTGAGATACATTATTCCCTTTCTCCGCTAATAAATCACAGCGAAGCTTCAGTTTGCATTTGACATTATGCCAGTGTTTGATTTAAGGAATACATTTCCATATTGCGTGCCGTAAAGCAATAAAGCGGCGGAGCAAATAAAGTAAAATGATCCCACTTGGGGGAACTGTGTCATTACAGATCAAATACCAACAGAATACAGTATGTATGTATATATAAAGAGCAGAATAGATACATGGGGGTTCATCAAGTCACGCTCCGGCTGTCGGATTGCATGGAAAGCTTCCTTAAAATGAAGCGAGTGTGGGTATCCAGAGCATTTCTTACTTCTTGTAAGCTTTGTTCTATTCACAGCAGATGAGCACTGACATAAAAGGGGGAAGCCACTGAATATGCCAAAGGGCTGATATGCTCCTATACTGCCGCTGAGGTTAGTGTGTAGATAGGGCGAGTGAGCCTGGGTGCGGAAAAGGCAAAGAGCAAGAACAAACACGGGTGAGGAGGACAGAATGAAAGTGTGGTGAGAGTCCTGTTTTTTTTTTTGTAGTCACACTTTAAAGGTACGCTTCATGACCTCAGAGGTTCACCTCGAGGCTACGACAGACAATTCCCCAGTGGAATCAACGATAACAACAAGAAGAAACAAAGAATATTGCAGAACCCAGAAGAGACGGGTCGTGACTGATTTCCGCTTCCTACCCACTTCTTCCACTTTCACTCACACCTACTAACAAGCACACTGTTGCATAAAGATACGGAACAAGCATTAAACGAGAGACATCTGGAATTAAAGTGTTTTTCTTCCTCGCGTCTGCATCGCTCCGCGACTATCTCGTTCTTCCTCCTCCTCCTCCTCCTCCTCCCTTCTCCTTCGTCTCGTCCTCCCTCCTCTGTCCATTGGCAGCGCACACAGCCGTGAGCAGAGCTAATTAAATGCTTCTAAGTGAGTCGCATCGCCTCGCCTGCCATTCCAGCCTCGGCAAAAGGTCATCCTACTCACAGGCATGAGGCAGACATTTCTCATGACTGTTTTCCTTTTGAGAAATTTAGCAGATTGTTAATTATCAGATTACAAGTTTGCCTTTTTAAAGGCCAGCACGCCGCCCCGAGTCGCATGGCTGGAGAGAGAGGGAGAGAGGGAGAGAGGAGAAGGAGAGAGGAGCGGGTATAAGCAATGAAGATGGCTGAGGGGGTCCAGCTTTCCTCCTCTTTGCTTGAGTTGAGTCAGGGCTATGATTCGTGATCAGACAGAGGGAGAGTTTGAGATAAGCAGAGGAGAGAGGCTCTCTGTCTGACAGTAACCCCTGTGCTTTCTGTCTGCTCCCATCAGCCCCTCGCAGGCTCTGCCTCCACCTCGCTTTCACTCCTACCAAATTCAAATAGAAACTGTTAGAAGAGCCAAAACTGAGGGAGAAAACACAGACCTGGCCTGTGGAGATGACCGTACTCTGACCAAGAGCGAATTCACGGCTCATAGAAAAACACCAAGAACATTTGCTCATTGTGTTGAAAGAGACATGAGGCCAGAGTGAAGTCAGCAAGGTGACATTTTGTACCTTGCTATTGGAGGCAGGGGAGAGAAAGCGGAGAAATTTCAGTTGCAGCGATGCAATTGTGATGATCAAAGGAGTTGGGGTTAAACATGTCATTGTTGCATACCCATGAATAACTGCTGGGAAGTTTGTTAGTATGTGTGCATGTGTGCCGGATTCAGTGCTTTTTGATGTACTGCCTGCCTTCGACACATGCAAAACCTGCACTCAGTGACTCCTCCACACGACAAACATCCATCTTTGCCGCAGCGCTGTCCCCCTGATCGCCACCATCTGTTTCACTATATGGATGCAGCTCAGCCACGAGGCACCTTAAACTTCCATTTACAAGAAATGATCCACTATCTACCAAATTGCTCGTGTTCAACACTGTTTCTTTAGCCTGATCCCCGGGTGCCTCTGGCTCGCACTGCTTTTCATCGCCATCAATCTATAAATTGATATGGCGTGTTAATGAGCCAATAATTGAGTCGTGAATCAGCTGTGGAAATGGGCAATGGCATGTCATTGATGAAAGATCTGTGCTTTATACCCCGGAGCCAAAAAACAAAGGAAAGAATAAACACAGAATCAGAGTGAAATTTAGCGTATTCAAAACCTTCAAAGTCAGATTTGGGCATTCATATCCCAGATGTGAAGGAAAAAAAACGTTTCTTTATCACTGGGAACCTGGTGTGAGACAACCACGCGGCAGAAACATTAATTTTAGAGAAGCCTTTTCAGGCATTACCAGGGGTTTTGAATGTTTTTGTCCATTAACGCTTTACTGCTACCTGTTGTGTTAAAGGACAATACAGCCGCTGAGTTTTTCGAACAACCTTTGTATTCATAATTCACTGAATACACTGAATAAATAAAAGATCACAGTAACGTTTTACACAATGTCTGTTTGTTGTTTGTGCTCAATGTTATCTCTGCTGTCCAGTGTTGAGTCATTACCATTTTATTATACCTCCACTCCATTGCTTTTCAAGTAGTGCTGTTGGGGCTGTTGTTACTACGTTGATTGTACCTACCAAGAATATGATGATCTTATAGCACATTCGCATTGCTTAAATTAGCTCCACCCTGACCAGCTACAGAATTTCAATGTTGCTTACGCAGCTGTGAAAATAATATTATTGACATTGGCAGCTGTGGCTCAGGGGCCAGCTTCTTGTTATCGGAATCATCGCTGGTTCGATTCCCGTGGCCTGCATGTCAAAGTGTCCTTGGGCAAGATACTGAATCCCAAACTGCTCCTGATTGTGCTGGTTGTCACCTTGCATGGCAGCCACCGCCATCAGTGTATAAATGTAAGTATGAATTACTGTAAGGCGTCTACTAAATGCCCTAAATGTCAATGTAAATGTAAATGACAGATCCCCATTCACCTTAGTTACTGTTGCCTGGTCGGACAACCTTAAAGGGATATTCCGATGTAAATTTAATCCATGGTCTAACTCACTGTGACACCGAGTAAGATTCCCCCCCCCCCTCGAGAGTTTTATGAACACGGCAAAATGGCACGAACTGCGGCCAAGTCATTCAGGTCTGAACAAAAACAAGGAGGCACATTCTTTATGTAAAAACAGAGAATGAGAACATGATCAGTCAACATTGCTCCTGCACTGCCGGTTATGTCCCCCTTTCCCCTTGTTGGGATCAATAAAGTACCCTGTACTGTTCCTGACAACAGTCCATGCTGCTGACTGCTACCTTTTCTTAGCTAGCCAGTTAGCTAGTGTCTTTGCTAATATTAGCTAACCTAAATTGTGACTATGTACAATCTATGCCGGGGAAGATTTAATTTAATTGTAGCACCTACATAATGTGACTTTACATCATAATGTTAACTTAGAACAAGAGACGATATGGAAGAACTTAGGAAAATATTACAAATATTAGCTGAACAGGAAACTTGAACGTTGACCGAATGTATGTATCCAGGTACCAAGTTTGATCGACTGTGACTGGACCACATAACGAAGCTGGGCAGGACTGAGGAAGGGTTAATCATGTAACTTACTGACTTACTTACTTACTTACTGTAACTCCGTCATCTTATTGCACACTTTCACTGTTGACACTTGAATTACATTTTGTTGCTGATGCTTTTTCTACTTTTACTGAGTAGACTTTTTTTTTTTTGTGATAGGGAATTTTTTCATGTGTTACTACAAGCTCTCCTTTCCCCACTGGTGCTGTTTTTCTGCTCACGAATTCAAAGCTTTTTCTGCAGCTGACTCTCAAATAACCTTCCGAGACGGCACTGCCAAGGAAAGCGTTCAGACTAGCCTGAACTGAAATATCCCACACTGATGGTAACTCTTGCAAAAATGACTACATCACACTGTGATAGATTTTCATACCTGAGTAATGTGAACAGAAATGACATGGCTGAATATACAAAATTGAAGCAGTTCAAAAAGTTACAGTAAAATTACACTGATGTAAAAATAACAGAATGGACATCATGGATAATATCAAGAATTTGCAAAAATAGATAGCTATTACTTTGAGTAATGCACCCTTCTCCAGTAAGATAGCGCATCGTCGTCTGTGCTCCTGCTGACTGCATTTCATATCCTTACCATAACCTCACCTATTTCCCATTTCCTGACCTTCATCTCGCATTGGTGATTTGTAACTAACGTGCATAAGACGTTATTTGTGTCCCTGCCTGGGGCAACCAATGCTCTCTGTCCAAACAAGCCGCTGCCTAGCCAACTAAGTAAATAAATGGGACAAGAAGAACAAATGAATAAGGAGATGGATGTTCCCTTCTTGGAGACACAGAGGCCTAATTTGAGCTAATAAAAGAACACATCAAGCGTGACCCCTCACTGAGAATAGAGGGGTCGATGGAGTGTCTGAGAAGCCCATGCAATCTCAAGTCAATTGCTCACAGGCCCAAAGATTTCATCAGCGTCTTTTCTCTTTACAGAAAGGAGGCATTGGGAGAGGGAATGAGAAAGAGAGAGACAGAAAAAAAGGTAAAGGAAAGGTGAATGACAGCTGATGTTAAAATAGGACAGGTCTTTATCATCGTTCGCCCTATCAATGCTGTCTCATCAGCTCTTTGCTAATCTGAAAATGAGCCACTTAAGAATGAGGTGTTTGTAATACCGTCAATCGATGGATGACCACTATCGCTGCTGTGAAATAGCAGGGGGGCTGACGAGAGGATAAACCACAGTAGATGAACAAAATTAGTCTCTAACCCTTTCTCTCTTGCCTGTCTTCTACTCTCTCTGGAGTTAGCCCTTGATCTTTGGGGTGAGGGGTTATGGGTAATCGGCAGAGCACTCCCAGCGCCAGCTGTGATCTGATTTGTGGCAGAGGGCAGCCAATTACAACCATCGCATCACTTTGTGCAAGACGGTTACTGCCTGCAGGGGGAGAGAGGGAGGGGACGAGGGAGGGCGAAGGAGAGAAGGGGAACAAATTGCGAGGGAGGACGGGATGGATGGATGGAGAGAGTGAGTATGCAGCGAGAGAGGAAGAAAGCAAGAAGTGCAGCAGGAGATGACAAAGAGTGAAGGAGAGAGGGCAGGGATGGGGGATAAGGGAGAGAGTTACGCCAATTATTTATATAGATTATGATGATTTTGCACACGTTGGAGGCACACTTGTATCCACAATATTTTTGCAGGGGCTGATTGAGACAAAACAACATCCTGATAGCGTGCTTCACGTATTGGCCATTTGGTGAGGAAGAGCATCGGTGGTTAAAACACTGGCATGCTTGTACAGAATATATGAAGGATTAGAAACATGAAAGCAGCGTAGGAGCATTTTTCCCATCTTTTTTAAAATATTGTTGTACTACTCACGAACAGAACAGCTCTTGTTTATTAATGTGTGTATGTTTTGTGCAGATGCCAACAGAGACTGGGGCCAGAAACATGCATGAATAAACAGTTTAAGTAGGTTTTGTCCTGTTTGTACGTGTTGCCTTAAAAGGGTTTTACAGCTCACTGCTACACATACTTTGTTTGAGTGCCTCATTTTGATGTCAGTGATTAAGCTGCTCTCACCAAGGTAACTGCTGAGATGTGGGATCATGGTGACATGTCTAAAACAAAGTCTGACAGAACAAAAGACAGTTCAGCCAGATTGTCATTATAATTTTATCTTGAGCTATAACTGAAAGTAAGGCACTCCTGAAATGACCCTCCGTAGTGATTAAGGTGGTTTTATCAGTATTTTTACATTACCAGTGGATCCGTGACTTCTTGTATGTAAAACATTTCGCTCATAGAGGAAAACCCACAGAGAGTTATCACTGAACTCTGCAGCTCTCTCAGCTCTACGGAGCTTTATAGCATCTGTCAGATCATTGTTTGGTTTTAATGGCTGCAACTTTACTGTTTTGGCTCACTCGCACCGCTCTCATCAGTGTCGTTTTCGGCCACAGCAGGCAGCTGTTTTCAACTAAAGTTCTAAAAGCCCACTGTACGCTACCTGTCCAGCACCAACAGCCCACAGACAAAGTTAAAAACTAGACGGGGGACATAAAGGAGCAATTAGCGGCAAAAGAGCAGGATATTTTCTCCAGGAGTTGTTGCACTCTGTATTGCAAAACATCACACCAGATGAAGTGTGAAAGCCCATTGACCAGAATAACATATTGGCAAGTCTCTGATACATTCATATTTGTATGTGTCATAGATCTCAAATTTACATTTCTACAATACATGTTATACCACATTCACAGACTTTCATTTCGACAGATACCGAGCCAGGGAGCACCGTTTGAGACGGCGCCTCAGCATTTGTAGCCGTTAAACCTCTGTGCATTTTCCAGATGCCTAAGGGGCAAAAAAAACAAAACACTTTTAGCGTGACGTCAGGACATTTTCCAGTCTTGTTAGTGGCACCAAAATTGGATATTTCTGAGGAGACATCCAGACTTTTTCCAGCCTTATTAGTGTCAAAAGAGAGTATTTTTGACAGGATGTCGGGCCAATTTCCAGACATCTTTGTGACGACATACCCAGGTAAGCCAAAACATGATCTTCTCTTCACTAACTAAGTGCTTTTTGTGTCTAAACCTAACCAGACCTTAAAGCAAGCAAAGCATGGCCACAACATTCAAAACCTATAGAAACAAAAACTGTGTGTTTCATTTATATCATGTTCACATTACAATGGGATAGTGTTGGTGAGTAACAGATGAGAAGACTACCAAGCCAGTGACCACAGTTCAAGACTGCATTTCCAAATGTATATTCATGAAACCACTGGATATTTTTAAGGAGACCTTGGAACATTTCTGTCCATATTTTTGGTGACCAAACAAGGTATTTTATGTTTTTTGTGCATAAACCTAACCAGACCCAATGTTGTCACCAGATAAGATGTTGATAATTGAGGCAAAAGAACCCTGAAGTTGCAAATGATAGACAGCAGAAGCGTGTATTGCAAACATTAGTTCTGACAACTGGGTTGTGTGCAAATGGGCAACTGTTTGGTACCAAGCTTGTCATGTAGATATTATGTTAGTGTTGTGTTCACAGCTTATTCATGCTACCTCCAAGCCACAAATAAGTTTATACTTGTGATATACAGTTGAACTGTATAACATTATTATGACATGTTACTATCAATAAATCATTATCGGGACTGTGTGTATATGCAACCAGAGCATGCATCCTGGGCACAATATTCATAACACGCCCACATCTAGATCCCCACATGCCAATCCCAGCACAAATAGGAGAACACACGCCTCCGCAGTGGCCATTACTACCAATCTAGAGCGACATAGAGTTGGAGTGTAGACAAATGATATAGTTTTACAAGGAAAAAGAGGAGAATTATATCACAAAACAATGCACGAGAGACAAATAGATAAAAAGACGAAGATGCTAAGACAGCACATCCGTTGCACCTCTACACGTGAATTCACCCGACGTGACGTCCAACAAACATTTCAGAAGATATCAACAACTTATAACATTTGACCCCCATCGCAAATGAGGGACTGCAGTGCAAAACACAGTGGCCCAGATTCCTATTTCCTCCCATTAGGTTCATTTCCTTTCCATACTTCCTTCATTAGTGCCCATGTTAAGCTCTGCAGAATTGCTAATAAGTTAATTGAGGGCTTCTTAAGACTTTGTAGGTGACATTGAGAGGGAGATTGCCTTCACTATGTGTGGGAATGAGCTTTGCATAATATTTAATGGCCACTCATGCTCCGCATAGTGTAGCTGTGGTGACTTCTGGGCTCACACTGTTTCACACACATAGATATAGAATCATGCACGCCAACACATGCACAGTTTCCTGCTATGAGTGTGGTGTCAGCATTAATTAAACACATTGTCTCCCACTAGGGGCAAAGCCATGTGTGTGTATGTGAGAGATCAGTCATCCTCTTTGTCTCATGGGCCAAGCAGAGGGTTTAAGTATAAAATCGACTATTTCTGGGCTGTACTGCACTTTCCTCTGTTAAGCACACACACTCACTGCAGTGTAAAGGCAGTTGTGTGTTTTCATCATAGTGTGTGTGTGTGTGTGTGTGTGTGTGTGTGTGTGTGTGTGTGTGTGTGTGTGTGGGCAGACAGGTTGACAGTGCATGCAGAGAGTCAGAGAGAAAGAGTCAAGCAGGCAGCCAGCAGCTGTATTGGGACTTCCCATTGGGGCCAAAGGTTTCCTGCCTCTTTCTCTATCTCTTCGCCTCTCTCTCCTCTCCCCCAGAGGCTTTGTGTAGACAGAAGAGACCTCCATCCACATACTCACACATGTAAATACCCCAACCCCATGAGAGAACAATACTACGCCCACCAACAGGCCACAGACGGTTGTGCGAGTGTCAGAAGACACTGTAAAAGTGAAATATTGAAAGGGAAGTCTAGTATGGTAATTCTGTCTCTTGAGTTTCTGGTTTTCTCTGGGTGTGTGTGTGTGTGTGTGTGTGTGTGTGTGTGTGTGTGTGTGTGTGTGTGTGTGTGTGTGTGTGTGGGCAGACAGGTTGACAGTGCATGCAGAGAGTCAGAGAGAAAGAGTCAAGCAGGCAGCCAGCAGCTGTATTGGGACTTCCCATTGGGGCCAAAGGTTTCCTGCCTCTTTCTCTATCTCTTCGCCTCTCTCTCCTCTCCCCCAGAGGCTTTGTGTAGACAGAAGAGACCTCCATCCACATACTCACACATGTAAATACCCCAACCCCATGAGAGAACAATACTACGCCCACCAACAGGCCACAGACGGTTGTGCGAGTGTCAGAAGACACTGTAAAAGTGAAATATTGAAAGGGAAGTCTAGTATGGTAATTCTGTCTCTTGAGTTTCTGGTTTTCTCTGGCAGTGTGTGTGTGTGTGTGTGTGTGTGTGTGTGCATCCTTTCTGGGTATCTGCAGGACAGCTTGATTAGCTGGCTGTCCGATGTCAGAATTGCCGACAACAGATCAACCTTGAACAACCTTTCCGTCCACTTGATAAGGTCCACTTACCTCCAAAAGCTCTTATCTCTTTCACTCATTCACTGCAGTGAAGACACTGAGCGGAGAGATGTGTGGAATATCTTGGGTTTGAAAGTTTAGTAAATTATTATTATTACACCCTGTATTGGTTGAAACAGTGAAACAGTGGTGTTTAAAGCGCTGCTATACTTGAGTAAAAGTAAAGATCCCTTACTTGAAAATGACTCTGGTAAAAGTAAAAGTTACCCATGACAAAATTACTTGAGTAAAATGCTTAAAGTAGCTTACATCGAATGTACTTGAGTATCAAAAGTATTTGTCAGGTATTAAAATGTACATAAGTATCAAAAGTAAAAGTACAAAGAAATAAAACAGCCAGAAATTCAATTCTTTAATTTAAACTATATTAACAGTAGAGCTGCAACTAGCAATTATTTTCATTGTTGATTAATCAGTTGATTATGTTTTCCATTAATTCATTAGTTTTTTTGGTCTATAGTCAGAAAATGTGGATCAGTTTTCAAGATGATGTCCTCAAAAGTTTTGTTTTGTCCACAACTTAAAGATTTTCAGTTTACTGCCATAGAGGAGGAAATAAGTCAGAAAATATTCATTTAAGAAGCTGGAATTTGAGAAATGTTTTTTTTCTTAAAAAATGTGCATATATATATATATATATATATATATATATATATATATATATAAAAGCATAATATTATATTACATCTAGAAAAATTACTGTGCACATCAACACATCGTACTGACACAAACATATGCAGGCCTCCGAAAAAAGCATTAGTGTTAATATGTATAGCACAGCAAGCTCATGCTAACTTATTGTGTTAACCGATTGCTAATACTTATGTTAGCCTTATAGACAATAATGATGACGATGGCAGCAGTAATTGAACACAAGCGGAAAGATGCATAATCAGTGTTAGCGTGGCACAACACAAGTACAGCAACCCTATAAGCCAGCAAGATGGAGTTTAACATTAAGGCACAGGTATGGCAAAACGGCTGTAACCCATTTGCATCAAACAAGCAAGCTGGATGGAGCACGGTTGAAATCAATGAAATGTGACTTGGAAGATGTGGAAAATGCTGGTGTTGGCAATATCAGTCACACCTGATATTAGTTGTACATTTACAGGAACTAAATGAAAATGGCAGCTTTTCATCCCGAAAAATGAAACTTTCATCCCATGCAACTTGTGCACCAGTCAGTATCATTATCTGTATCGTGAGCCCATACAGCAACATTGACGGACAACAAGCTGGAAGCGTTAAGACTGACAGCAGGATTTATCTTCTCACAGGTGGCCTCCCTGTGTTCGGTGTGTGTCTGCCTTTCAGAGGTCAGAGTTGATAAGACACCATCAAACAGTATGGAGTCAGCTTTGTAGCAACAGTTATGTTTGTGCGTTAGGAACACAGTGTAATCCTATACATTGAATATAGATGTGCACATGTAACATTTTGTTTTCACTGCATAATTTGCTGAAAGTGCTTCGCTTTCCTGAGCAAAGTTGAAACGCAACACTTTTCCTCGGAATTTAGTATTTTTTCATGGCTTGAGTTAAATAAAGGATGTAAGCACTTCCTCCACCACTGGTCTTGTATAATGAAAAACAATGCCACTATTGCTATCAGGCATCTCTGACACAGATATCAGAGCAGTAATTTGAAGTGATAAGATCCAATTTGTATGAATTTGTTCAAGATGGAAATGAAGCTCATTGCGCTTGAGGTCTTTTTGAAACCCTGAGTGAGACAAGGAACATGAATTTGAAATGCATTTGAAATACAGATGGGTTGTTCCGTTTTGCTAAATGAAAATGTGAAAGCCTTGCAAATCAAATCAAAACTAGTCTGGTGGAATCGTTTCAGGGCTGTGTAATGTATCGCCTCTCCAGGAAATGTTGCTTGAGTGAGAGGGTTTATTTCATCCTGAACTGCCACACATCCACAACAAGGGGTGCTGTACGTGTACAGGCAAGATTCATGTGTGGGGAGTTGCTGTGGAGCTTTGTAATGAAGAGAGAGCACACAATGCAGGATTACCAATTCCGCGCACAGCCGGAATGCCTGTTGTGAATGATACCTGGTGCACATACAGTGATTTTGTTAAGTGAAACTCCTCTTTCTCCCGCAGGACCAATCTCTGCCGGTCTGTCATGCTGGACAAGTAGTTATTGAGCAAAAGATTGAAAGTGAGAAAGAAGAGATTGGCCGAAAGGGGCCGGGGAAAGAGAGGGAAGGGAGTGAGGGCGAGAGACACACGGCGATAGGAAAAGTGAGACAACGAGGGCCGAGGATGAATGCTGCGAGGATGACAGAGAAGGCAGACGAGTGAGAGATAGAGGCTGTGGAGCTAATAAGAAGCGCAGAGAGAGATGGAGAGATGGATTTGACTGAATAAACGAGAAAACGCAGTGCTGACAGAGTCAGCAGAGCCAAAGTGAGAGAATGCCCTGGGCGGTAAAAGATGTGGTGGAAGTAGAGGAGAGGACAGCTCAGCCATGCTGCTTGCTATTCCAGGTGTCATCTTTTCCAGTCGCTCCTGATTAGTGCCTGAACATATCTTCTTGGGAGAAAATTAAATATTGATCTATTTTTCTCTCTTCATTCTAGCCCCCGTCCTCTTTTTTTTTTTCCTTTTTTTACTCCGCTTCTTTTTATATATTGAAAAGACCACTACTGATTACCCCTGAAATGTGAGTGGTCAGGGGTAAGCTGTGTTAGGGAGCTAACATTTGACGAGAAGACTTGCCGCCAGTGCCCGTAAGTCCATTCATCCACTGGTTTGTGCTTTTAACTGCACTCTGTTCAGCGCCGTTAAAAGCTGCTGCACCTTGAATAACTGCAAGAGCATGAGCACACTCTCTTTGTATGTCCAACAAGAATGAGGCACCCGGGAGACCAGACAATTCAACCTTTATATATATATGAAATGCTGCAATTCACACCACAATACTAGCACTTTTGTTGCAACTTTCAATTTAAACAGTATGTCAAAGCCATGGTGAGTTTGGTGAAGCCAGATGGATATGTTCTTACTGTTGGACAGCCAGGCTGCTGTTGTCAATCTGACCATCCCACTCTCTTTCTCAGAGTCAAACGTCAAAACTGTTTGCTTTTATAGAAAGAAAAATGCACGAGATAAAGCTTTTAGCTCTCATACAATATTTTTTTCATCCGAGGTCCTGCAATGGCCATCAGTCATCATGTGACTTTTTCAACTGTCTGGATGAGTCCTCCTGCTCTGCCACGTAGATATGGAACTGGGACTAACAAAATAGTTTACATTTTAAAGTCAGGGGTTCAAAATAAAAACAATACAAGACAATTCAATCATAACATGCAAGCTACTGTGTGCATAGCTTTGGTTGTGTAAAGCACTGAACATACTATTTGGTAGCGTACAA
>CAEMYA010000228.1:1103569-1116271 GCA_903131615.1 Diplodus sargus | reverse complement strand
AGCCAGAGGCCTGTTCCAAACAAGTAGAAAAAGTACGTAGCTTAGGCCCTGCACTACCTCTGGCAGCTATCAGTGGCAGCAGGGTGGGAAACTCTGCATGTTCAGCACAATTTGTTCAATTTGCTGTTACATCTCTCTACCCTGTATTTGCGAAAACAGATAAAGTTCTGTCACAAAGCTACATGGTTAAATGTCCTCACGCAACGGGTTGGACAAGCAGTTACAGTTTGTTACACAACCAACAGACAGTGAGCCAAATTAGCATCCAATTGGAGGTGTAGCTTTGGCTTCCTCTCAAATGTCCAAATCTAGTATCCACTCTCTTTTTATCTCTTTCTCTCCAACAACTCTTTAGGGATATGTGTATTGTAGCACAGCATGGTGTAAAAATAGAAAAAAAAATACTTGGAGTATGCAATGATTGGTTTAATCCTACAAGCAGGTAGTCCATTTCAGCTTGCTAATTTGGGAACCCATATTTCTGACGTGGGCTCGACAGGGATCCGAATGTAACTGTGAATACGAGAATTAGTTTAACTGGTGTGGGAACAAGTTTGGTAAAAGGGGCCAATGCAGTTGGTTTCTTCCAAAAGACACTGAGAAGGACATAAGAAGACCATATGACCGGGAGGTGTATCACATATAAAAGTCAAAACAATAAAATCATTAATATCCTTCACGCCCACTGCAGCCTCCTACCCTCTCAGGTGGTATCATAAATCCTCCTACTCCACCTGAGTCCTCTGGGTGGCATAAAAAGAACATCCTCGCATGTAAATCCTCTCCTTTATACCCTGTGTCCCCCCCCCTCCTCCGCCGTGTCCTGTTCTTCTCTGCGGAGCACTGGCTTTCAGTGTGACGGCCTCAGCTGTGAGGGCCCAGAGTGGTTGTGACAGGCCGGGATAGCAGCCGTTCCCCGCTGTCTGGG
Organism: Diplodus sargus; assembly: GCA_903131615.1. Taxonomy (NCBI): domain Eukaryota; kingdom Metazoa; phylum Chordata; class Actinopteri; order Spariformes; family Sparidae; genus Diplodus; species Diplodus sargus. The sequence goes on along the minus strand of CAEMYA010000228.1, from coordinate 1,115,343 downwards.
AGGATTAAGTCTCCTTCTTCAGGATGACTGGGGATGCCTCCTGGCCCCCATACCTGGCTCCTATAGGGTCCACATAACAGGGCAGATTGAGCAACATCTATATATCTATAATCTATATACAACATGTTGCACAATGTAAATTATGTATTTCTTCAAAAAAAACAACACATGTTTTGTTCATTTTAAAAACATTGCTGGTATTAATCGCTAACAGCATTGTGTTTATTTTGCTTAGGCAGCCATTTGAGAATAGTTTGAATAAAGTGCCATAACGCACCTGGAAGTGCTACATCTACTTGTTTTAACTGAAATAAACTAGCACACTAATGTGAGCCATTAGTGTAATTACTGTACACGGACAAGTCTATTTTCCAGGAAGACTAGCAAACCTCCACCACCCTCCACGTTGCACTTTGCTGTACATTGTCGACTGTTTAATGGCACAAAACGGCAAACAGAGCAGGAACAGACATTATACAGGCGGGTGATCTCACTTCTGCCTACTTGTGTCTTCAATGCAAATACCTTCAGGCTGAATAGAGTGGGGTTTTTTTCAGACTGGGGTGTTCCACATTCAGCTTTTCTTCAAAACAACTATTTGAATTTTGCTCATTTGCTGATTCGATTTCGGACATGCATTATACAGTAGTACAGATTTTTTTGGGCGACATGCGCGTGAGATGACTTCTCCACCTAAATCAGATGACACATAAAGTTCTTTGCTTATCTATCATGTGGCAATAGCATCGTCTCTTAGAAAGGAACCGATATTGTTCATGTTCCATGTACGCTCAATTTTGACAAACAGCAAAACAGCTTTCACACAAACAGGAGAGCAGGAAGAAAATGGAATCAGACGAGTCTCGATATTAATGATTGCACATAGAAGGATTCACAAACGGTCTAATTCATAATTGCAGACTGCGCAGATGTAACGCAACGTGATGACACTCTCCCTCCGAACTGACGCGATTGGCTAAAAAGAGGAAGGAGACATCTGATCCTCTGCAGAAAAAGGTCTTCGTGCATCTGGTCGCAGCAGGGGAGTCTCATAACCCCCACACACAAATGCAGTGTGGTTCACACATGAGAGACTCTTTGAAAACTGGCTTCAACAGTCTGTTTGAAAAACTTAGCAACATCCCCAGTATGTTTCCGATGAAAACTGAAAATACTTTTTCAAAAACATTAGTGAACCTTTTCTTTGTAGCCACACAGCAACTTGCAATATTTTTGTGTGAGGTGAACTGCAAAATAGTATTTATCAAAGCTTCGGTTGGCATTCATTGCTTTTTTTCCAAATGCTGCACTGCAGTGCGTGATGTCCATAGGTGTTATGGGAACGGAAGTGAGCTGTGGACATTTATGCTGGGACTGGTTTTGCTTGGTTATGATTGGCCAGCGAGCCCGGTCCCGGAACACGCATTGCAGAACGCACTCATGCGCACCCCGAATGACAAGCACATAAAGAGGGAGGGTAAAGGGTTGGACAGGGCAGGACAGCCAGTAAAAAAAAAAAGAAAAAAAGCACAACGCGACAGCCCACTGGGATTTGTCCCCGTGTGCCAGATGGCCAGTACACCGCTGTTGATGTCTATTCACTTGTAGGTGATTTTAAATGCATTTGAGTGAAATAATGAGGTATAATCTTGATTGCCGCATCATGGGTGTCATTAACACCTGTGAAAGTAAAATTGGTTGCGATGCTAATGGAGTGAGTGAACACACCAAAGTTGTGCATTTGATGCTTCTAGCACCATCGAGCTCAGGTGCCGCCTCTGAGAACCTGATAATGATGAAAACCCAGCCTTTTGGGGCAACACCAACGCATCATTTAAGTAGAATAACAGTGTAAATGAGAGGGGTGTCAGTCTGTTACCTTGCCAAATCATCTACACTGTACAATCAAATAAGCAATGTGTGTAATTATGAATACATTTTAGGGAGTATCTCACGGTGTTAATTTTAATCTACCAAAGAAAACTGACAGCTGTTTTTTAAGTGCGGAAGCTGTATGAGTACTGTAAGCTTTTCTCTCCTGTTTGCCCCTCGCAGCCATTAAGACTTATTGTCCCTGACATGGTAACTGTAAAGCCAGCGCTCGCAAACCAATTTCCACTTTTTCGACCTCTCTCTTCCACATTGGTGAGCAATTGCTATGAAAAAAAAATGACCTTTGGTTTAATGGACCATTTGCGATATGATAAAAAAAAAGAATTCATAGTATGATTCCTCTAACTACCACAGGTATTGAAGAAAAATCTTACAGCCTTCAGAATCACCGGCCGCAAAAGGCCTTTGTAGTGCTTATGTGTGTGTATTTGGTTCAATTTGAACTTTCACGCACCATAAATAGCCATCAAGCGGATACTGTAAACTTGTGAGATTGAGGAAAAGACAGCTCTGACATTAAAAAGATGACCCCTGAACAGATGGGATGCTTTGCTCTGCTGTCAAAGCCGAAGGCCTGAGACCAGACTCCATCATGATGACCAGTCCACCGTGGATTCCGCAAGAGAAATAGCAAGTAAATCTCGGCTGGCTCAGATCCAAACATCCAATTATTCAGCATCAGGGAAAGCCTCTACTCTTCTCAGCCTTACTTTATTTGAAACATTTCAACAGGCCAAACAGGAAATGTGCTTTCGTTTCCAGAGGCAGCTGAGAGCCAAGATTGAGCGCCATTTTAATGAGCTTTCCCAATGAGGTGCCACCTGTTTTATCCAGATAATTGGATGATTGGCCACCCTTAAACGACCCCTGCTTGGCAAGCAATATTTCTTTCTTTCTTTCTTTCTTTCTTTCTTTCTTTCAGACAGATAGGTACACTGCACTTCTCAAGAACAACCATAGCCAATGCACGTAGAAAGCATAGTGTTATTGAAAAGAGTCGACAGACGATGTGAGAACTGAAAGCAGGCAGCAGACAAGCCATTCAGCCTTTATGTGCAGACATTAGTCTTGCCTGCTATTGTAAGCCTTTCCAGCACCATGCGAGGGAGAACTTGGATTTTGTCTTTTCGCAACATCAAACATAATTCCATTTCAATAAGAATTCAAAGAAACAGACTCCCACTGGCAGCTTTACATACAGTATGTTGTTGTCTGTGGTTCTGGTACAACATTGTATGTTTGCTGTCGTAGCTATCTAATCTACTTTTCCTACTTTTTCCTAACAGCATCAGGCTATTCTTAGTCTCAATTAAACCACATTTAGAAATGTCACGGCTCGCTGATGGCCTTAAAAAATAATCTCACCATTTTGTGTGTCATCATGAATCCAGTTGCTGTACAGGCGTGGTTATAGATCCTATCAGACTTCTCCACCTCTGTCCTGGTCTACTGCTGCTCCTCTTGGGGTCATTCATCCTTTGCAGCCGCTGCAAAAGTGTCTCTGGGACGACTTGATCCACTTGTCTGCTCTACCTAACGCAGTACAGTTGTGACAGCCAAAGGGATCTTTGTTTTTACTGGGGGAACTACAGCTCTCAATCCGCTGCATCACCTGCTTGCTAGCTAGCTATGTAGCTAATTCTTGTCTAATTCAATGGCCCACTGAACCTACCGTCCTCTGTTTGCCTAGCAGACTAAAAGGGCCTAGTTGTAATTAACCCATGATGAAGTCCAGTTGGGTCCATAATAGTGCAATGTTATCAATGATGTCATCATTTCACACCGCTTGTATGTGTACAGCAGACATAGCTAACTAATGCACTGCCAATGGTTGTGAATGAAGCCAATTGTTATTATATGACATCCCTCTGGAGGAATCATGAATTTGCAGATGGAGATGTCTTTCGAAGCAAAGACACCATTATCATTGTAGCAAGTCAGCTGAAAGGGTAAATTGTCTATTTTACCCCAATGCAATTTTTAAAAAACTGTCATGACATTTCTCCACTACAATACAGTGTAAATGGATATCAGGGTAGGAGGGATTATTACATTCACCTTCAACTCTGCAACCTGCATAAAATTATCCATTCACACGAGCATGTACACAGTCATGACTCTTGAATATACTGACATAAGTAAATACAAGCATTTTTGTCTTGCCATAGCTGACATGTAAAAACTGACTGAAAAATAGCCTGATATAAGCTATTTTTTTTAACTTTCAGGCTGGAAACAACGCATAGGAACTTTACCCAGTGGAAATCAAATTACGGTTTTAATTTCAGCTGAAATCATACTTTTTTACATTAATTCGCTATGATCAATGTTTTTACATTAACAGCAGATCATATGATTACTACTGTACGTGAAAAGGGTCATTTAGAGTGATGAACCCTAAGAGAATTATCATCACATTCCACAGTGTCCACCACACACTTCCATTGTTTAAGTATTTTACAGACCCCAAACTATACTGTTTTGCTTAACTTTCCCACTTTTCCACTTTCAATCAGCAGCCAGACCCCTAAACTTTATAATGGTAAATTTCCAAGATGGTCTCAGAAGACTAGCTCATTCACAGACACCTACAGTGTTGAGTCATATTTTTTTTGCTAGATCTTTGAAAAAACACAATCCCCTTTAGAAAAGACTTCTCCAGTTAATATCCCATCATCACAGTAACAGGGAAGTGCTTGATACACCCAAGATGAGACAAATGGACTGACTTTCAAATAGACCGATGGTTTGGATAGGAAAGGGATAAAGATTTGTTACGTGACGTGTGCATGGATCATGTATTAAGTTGCAGGAGAAGGAAAGCCTCCTGTTGTGTGTGTATTTGTGCACTCACAAAGGTGTTTGTTGAGGTATGTGCATGCATGTGTGTGAAATGTTTGAACCTGAGAGTTGGTGCGGATTCAGCTGGGTAATTGAGTGCTTAATCCCATCAAAGGCTGCTCATGCTGTCCGCTTCTCCCATAATCTGCCCATAATTACACACTCCCAGCATCAGAAGCACACACATACTAAGTTGTGCTAGCACACAAAGAAACACACATGCACGCGTGTGTGCACACGCAAGCACACGCACTCACACACACACACACGCACGCACGCACGCACGCACGCACGCAGGCACACACACACACACACACTGCCTTATTTAGCCTTCACAACAGTTCATCTTAAGGTTATTGATGTTGTGTTGTCCCCATGGTAACTTAAAACATTTTTTTTCGAGACAGTTTCACATTAGTGTCCTAGCATAAACACAGCCCAAAACGTATTATAGAATGTTTTATACATATCTAATTACTGAATCTTCAAATCCACTAATCTGTACTTTTATTTATGTCAACGTGTCTGATGTCAGGTAACAAAGTTGGTGTTTCAGCAATGAACTCTCGACTTTATATCTTTAAGAAGTTGCAGTGGATCAGAGGAGAGCAGTTTTTCATTAATATGCAAATATGGGCATCAAGGCACTCCATAATCTTATCAGATTATCTCCTCTGTAGGTGAAGCTGTATGTGCAAGTAGGAGGTGTCTATCTTGTTAATGACACATTGTCTGCACGTTGTCTACCACTGTTAACATGGCATACAATAAAACCTCCGGATTACTATCTCTGGCCGTTTCTCATAATATCATTCCAGTCACTCACTTGTTATGACTTTGTCACACTCGAGAAATCCATTAATGTCCGTATTTGGTTTCAGGTTGTCCAAGGAGATACAAAACCATTCGTCTGTCACAGTATGATATATATGCTACACAGGGTGCGAAACACACTCTTAACCTGTGGGTCAGTGCAGTGAATCCCGGCGCTGACACATCTTTGATCAAGCTACAAAATGGCTCCAACAGGATAGTTGTCCCACATAAATCCTAAATAGTCCAGGTAAGTCAAGGAGGAGAAAAGGGGTGCTTTTTCCTTTTTATTTTTAGGCTAGAATGGCCAAAAGGGCTAGTGCTGCTGATGCTAGTAAATAATATAGTAAATACTGACACTTTTATTCCTGAACACTCCCATCTGTCTGGCCCAGGGAGGGAAAATAAATACTGGTGGAGTGGAAAGGGGAGAGGGAGGGTGATGAAGCAGCATGGTAGCCTATTAGAAATGCAGACTCGTGACTAGAAGCATCCTTTTTAAAATCCCATGCCATCTTGTGGAGTGTTCGTAGGAGAGGGTATTTTCCCACACTGTGAGCAAAGCGTTTAATCTGCTGGTATCTGAGAGATGGTTATAGTTGAATACTGTCCTTTAGCATGTTGCACAGCTGTCAAAATAATTAAATTGGCTATTCATTTTTAGCCATGCCAGTGGACCGTCATAGGGTCAAAATGTGTGTGATATGTCACTTTATGTCCATATCCACATGAAACACTACCTACAATCTCAGCTATACTTTGTAGTTAGCGCTACATAGCTACATAGCAAATGACTTATATGGACACGTGTGCAGACACACACGTAATCTGTATGTACTGTCTAGAGTTGAATTCAGCTCTCTATGCTACTGCTGTAATATGTTTTGACAAATGTCATAGCAAAAGAAATTGTTAGGTAAAAAATGAAAAATGCAAAAGATAACAAAAGATTAGGATGAAGATTTTATCCTGTGGGTAATGGGGGCGGGACTAGATAAGCTTTGGCTTCTCCCGCTTTTCCCTTTCGGCCATGTGTATTGTATTATTTGAACAATGATGAAATGTGATGATGATGACTTGACATGCCCGAAATAAACATAAAAACATAAATAAAAAAATAAATGTGAGCACATTAACATGCTGAAGTAAGATGGGGAGCATTGTAAACACTATACGAGCTGTGGTTTTGTCTGTAATTCGGCACCACAAAAAGTTAACTCTTCTTATTAAATGTGCAACAGACAGCGATGTGATTGGTTCAGAGCACCGTAGCTTCACATTTGCTTTTCCCCGACAATCGTGGCATTTTTAAGAATGGCAGGAAGGAGAAAGAGATCATGGTTTTGAGTTGATTTTTAGCGATATCATACACAATATGGACATTAAGGCTTTGTCCAAACCAGATGAAGCAGAAGCAGGTAATACAAAATTAAGGCTTATTCTAAAAATGTGCTAATCACAACTTAACTATGCGAAAAACTATTGACAAAGGTAAAAAAGGTTGGCTAAGATTTCCTTTTACATTTTTGGCATTTCTTCAGTGCATAAATTAAGCATCTGACTGAAACAGTTTGAACAAAACTTACCTAAAGATGAGTGGGACAGCAATTGGAGAAAGGCCAAAACTACCTTATGAAAAAATGACAAAAGGCCTGCCAAATATAAACACCCATCTATTGCATCAACGCACCCACACACACTTATACACCATCCATCAAACGGTGGAGGTGGGCCAACATGCACGGCAGCCAGGTTGACCTCTTGTCTCGCTCAGGTGTCTATCAGCTGAGACAGAGAGGGAGCCGAGGGAGGAGGGAAGAGGAGTCGAGGGGGAGGAGAAGGAGGAGGCCAGGGAAGGAGGCAACAGACTGCCAGATTGCTGTGTGGCAGAGCAGCGTGGCCTCTGGCACTGTCACCACCGCCGCCGCTGCTGCTTCTGTTGTTGTTGCTGTCAGATGACGACAGGACAGAGGAAAACAGAGAAAAACAAGGGAGGGTCGGGTTAGGGAGGACAGTGCTACTGATTGGAAAGACTACCACGCTATCTTATTCAAGTAGAAATGCTGTCACTTTACACAAGTTTTTTCTTAATTAGAAGTGAAATTACTAAGGACAAAAGGCTCACAAAGTGCCCCTAAATCCCAAGATGTCCTCTTAGCCCACGGCTGAAGTTTCAAAACTGTACACAGATGAATGTCCGATGAAGGTCGTCCTTATTTCTCATTTTATACTGGATTACCGTTAACATTAAGTGTATTACATTGGCTTGACTAATATATAAAATGGAGTATTTTGCTTCATTTCTGCAACTGACTGTATGAGTAATGTTTTAGACTTGATGAAACTATGAGTGGACTATTAAACTTTGGCTCATATCAGGGAGTATTTAATTTCTGCGTGATAAACAAACAGACCTCCAGTCTCAGTGAGCACACTGGCACCAGCTCATAGTGCCACATTCAACAGCAGTTCCCAGCCTTTGCAAACACGCCAAATTGGATTTCGTTTGGAGGAAACTGTACTAACTGCTGAGTTAGAGGCACTGGATGTCCTCCCTCACCCAACAGCCGCGATACTTTCTAACTCTCCGGCTGGACTCTATCTGTCTCTGCCTCTAGCCAAGGAAGCCAAATGTCAGCTTCAGTCTTCTTCCACTGCCTCTGGTTGATTTTATATGTGTCTTGTTCATTTGGAGGTTACTGACAAAAAAAGGTTTCAAGCATAACACACTCTGAAAGGCCCCGGGAGACACACAAACCTACCAATAGATTCTAAGACACATAGGGGAACACTTAAGAGCTATAAATATCAGTCAACTTTGGGAAATGTTAGACGTTTCAATGAGCAAATCTACAGTAATGAAGGATTGTTCAGTGTTGGCATGACATCCTCCTAAATGGAAAACATGCAGCACAACTCGATTGAGCAGAGAGGTCTGTACGGACCATTAGCATGCTAATGTCTATGATATCACTAGCACCGGATTTTAGCATGGGTAGTGATACGGACCACCCTAAGTTCTTCTTGGGTACTGAGGAGCTGCCAGATCTATTCACTGGCAAACTATAATTTCCTTTCACTGCAGACCTTCGTTGCCAAACTTTCCCTCTGCTCAATTACCAACACCTGAATGCTCTGAGCGCAGTTGCAATCTCTCTACGTCTCCTCTCTCTCTCGCATAACCACACACACATTACGTACTAACCCTATTCCTCAAAGGAGCCACCCTGCTCTTTCAACCCATATAAGCCAAGCTTGCAGGGTGTATGATCCCCAGATTCAACAACAGACATGATTGTTCCATTTGAACAGCTTTATTATTTCTTTTAATTTCGGCACAAAATCAAGTTATTGTCTGAAAAATACTTGATGAAAAGTGTTTTTTTATCAACATAGTCAGGAAAAGAAAACACACTGGAGTTGTAATTAAAAATGTTTTCATGTCATTTATTTGCATGTCAATATTTGATTCAAACTGTTGTTTTTTATCATGAGTACAATCACGCAGAAAGTGAATAGTACACAGCAAAAAAGGCAACGTGATTTTTTTTCATGAAGCGTGAAAGCATTTGTGCTGCGAATAAAGGCACCAACCGATCGTGCTGTGGGAAACAGACGTCATGTCACAACTCATGAGAATGTTGACCTGTTGATTGTTTGTTTGTCATAATCCCTTATTTTATGACGATGGACTGAAAATTATAAAATAACTGAGTAAACTCAGTTATCAAACTCAATCATTTTACCTCGCAGAACATGGGGTTGCGGGTCTGCTGCTGCCTCGATTGCTTAATTCGACCGTTTGACCCCAGAGACTCACAGGGTTCCCTCACATCCCTTCAACCTGAAATCAGCTCCTTTGTTTTGCTGGCTTTGAGCAGACGGTTCTATGTGTGCCTCTGCAAAACTGTTGATAAACTCTTGTCCTCCTGCTGATGTTGGCGGCATCCTTGGCATAGTACGCAATTTTGAGAAACGGGTATACAGTGTGAACAGGAGGGGGCTAAGCACATAGCCTTGGGGGGCTCTGATGTCCAGCAGTAAAGTAGAGGAGGTCTAACTGCCAATACTTCTGTCCGGGGTCTGCTTGTGAGGAAGTCCAATATCCAGTTGCAAACTATTGTGCTAGCCTTAAATGTTTCCAGTTCCAGTTTATGAGTGAGATTGTATTGAATGCTGAGATGAAGCATTATGATGTAGCTGTTCTTATTCTCAAGGTGAGTGAAGACTGAATGTAAAGCAATAAATATTGCATCCTTTGTGGATCTGTTGGTTCAGAGCGCAATGATGGTGAGGGTTCAGACTGTCAGGGATGTTGTCTTCTGAAAGGACTTCATCAGAAAGGGGGTTAGTGCCACATTTCAAGATTCCAGATTCATGTGCACACTATCTTTCCATTGTGCCAGTGGTAGGGGGTGGGCCTGTGGATTTAATGATGTGGGAAGCAGTAGGTTACATTAATTAGTTCATGCAAGGTAGTCATTATAATAAGAAATTAGTTATTCAGATTTCATTATGTGCAAGTCTCAGTTGCAATATGCTCACTGTTTAACTGGCTTTTATACCTGGTACATTCATGCCTAAAGTGCACTTATTGTGTCACAGTTTTCCATCATCAGCATGTAGCCGATTAGCTAAAATGTATGTAATTTATTATTATTATTATTTTTCGTTTAAAACAGAGTTATTAAATAACATTTAGTTCAATACAGTAGATATAATCTGTACCAATGAAGAAATGCACAAACTTATAATACAATATCCACAGGGGGGACAGAGCATGCTTTTGGCATAGGTGCAAATATTAATTTAATCACGTGAGGTAGAATCCATTTGTTGTTCAAAATTAGTTTGGAAAACAAATATGGATCACATGTATCGTTATGGATTGACCACAACGTTATTAAAGTAACACTCTTTGTTAATATGAGAGCAGTTTCCTCCTCATAGAAAGCTTATCAATAAACTATTTTCATCATCCAATATGATTCCTTTTAGACATGTTTTCACTTTGTAAACTAGACAAATTATCAAGCTTAATTAGACATGATGATCCATGTAAACAGTTTTAATTTTACATATATGGTGCAATGAATGTTCAGTTACTTTCGCTGTTATACTCCTAACTACTTTAGAACAAATTCTTGATTTGACTTTCACATTACAGGGCGCTTAAGTGCAAACAGAGTAATTAAATCGATGTCAACTCAATTTTTATCAAATGCCTGGCACAACAAAATGTGCAGTGGTCTGATAGGGCTGAACATTTTTCAATCACTGTAAAAGTGTTTGGTTATTCATATCATTTAAGTACACTCTAATTAACTTTAGCACTTTTGTAGTGTACTGTCTGTTCTGTCGTTTTCAAAAATCGCTGTAGTTATGGCTCAGAAAGCTATTATTTTTATTACATGCATGAACTTTAGTGGCCCGTTTTGTTCTGAAAAAGCAGCAAAATGACACCACTAAATACAGTTACAGTTCTCTGCAGACAGTTCTCCACTTTCACCTTTTAAACTTTGAGCCACTATATGTCACGCTGTCTCATTGCAAAATGAAACCTGACAAAGTGAGTCAAGTGTGTGTGTGGATGTGATGTCAGATGGATGGGACAGAAAATTATGCTGGGCTCTGTCTAAAATGCCCTCACGCATTTGCTGACAAACAAAACAGGAAATCCCCCATTAAATTCTCCACTCATGCATGCCAATCCTACCCGTGCACCGACACACATGTGGTGGGGACTTTACATCGCTTTTATTCCAATTAGCTGCATTCACACTTGGCTAGCTAACAACGTATGCCTGCAAAAAGTTCCATCTGTTTATGTATCACAGCATCTTGTTTTCTCATACCAGCTTTCACAGGTCATTTAGTTAGCCTGAAGCTTTTACAAATCCCGCAAACAACTCTATTGTTGTTGAAACTCCTTTGACAGAGGTTATGTGGTTACGAAGGTGGGTGATGCAGCAGTGATCATGATGATATTTTAATGTGTTGTCTTCTGTTAGAGTTGCAGCTGCTGTAGAAGATGCAAATGTTTCCATGGCTCGACAGGAGGTGACTATTTTTAGCCGGAGCACATTTGATGTTTGATGAGGATTTCAGTGTCAACAGAGTCTTTCTCTTCCAGGAGACGTGACGCGGAGCTGAGACAAATAGACAGTGAGAGTTTCACCCAGTATATTTTTACACCCGTGCACGCCGGCAATCACGCACACACACAC
>CAEMYA010000228.1:1060650-1074478 GCA_903131615.1 Diplodus sargus | reverse complement strand
AGAGCTGGAGCACTCGTCATGGCACAGCAGAAGATCATGTTGAGTCTTTTTCACTGTATGTCGGAGTAATGTTTCTCCTGTAGCTGATGATGTGTGTGGTGAACAGATACACTATTTTATGATGAGTGATGGCATAGTTAGTGTTACGAAAAAACATTCAAAATGGTGCAAAGTAGCAGAAAAGTCCAGGAGCAGAAGACTTGCTCTGGAGAAAATGTGGCAGATGTTCTTTTATACCGTCTATGTTAAAGAAACAGACATATAAGCTATCATTATTTTTAGATGGAGGCTTTTTGTAGTGCACTCGATTTGCTCTAGTGATTGGCACTCCATAGTGTTTTGTAGGAAACATTGGTGTGAGGGCTGTTGAAATATTCACTTCTTTCTTTCTTTTTTTTTCTCTTTTTTTCACACAACTGTCAAAATAACAAACCAAAGCTTCTTGTATTTGTGAAAGAACAGAGGATGAGAACAGATGAGTTTCAATCATTTAAGTCTGCTGAGTCTTGTAATATCAAGCTTTTTCCTAGGGGATCTTAGGAGGAGCAAGAGAGAAGTTGAAAGCTTCTTAAGTCTTTTTTTTTTAAGCGTTTCAGGATTGACATTGACACATGGTTGTTGCCAGTCAGTGATTTGTTAATTTTCAACATGGGGGATGGCAAAATGGGAGCACCAACGAAGACACACAACCACGTACACCTCCCAGACTTGGTCTGGGTGAAGAATTTCAGCAGCACAGAAACTACCCAATGATCACAGTAATATTATTGGTATACAGTATTCACTCCACAGGCAGCAATGTGTCTCTATTATTCTGCTAATCTTCCATGACTACACACAACAAACTGTTACTTTAACATTGAAGTTGACACTATTGCATTGAGTGTATTAGCTAAAATAAAGTGCATGATTTTAGTGTATAGTTAATGGTTAAACATTCATTCAAAGCAAATCTGACATAAGGGTGAGAATAAAGGTGCAATTACAAATCTGCTGTTGCTGACTTCACTACCATGGACAGTGCCATGGATTTATCAACATACAGCAGACAGCTGACATTTGGTTGGGGACATAGATTCTCACTTGCACAAACCTCATGTTGGATATAGGATTACTAAATCGGGCAAATTTGAGTATTCAACTACACAACCCTCTGCCCCAGTCACAACTTTAATTGTCAGAAACGGCACAGCGAGGCATGAACTTGTTGGTCATGTGACGTGTGTTTGAGTTAGAATGTGGCTTTGTTAGTGTAACAACGGTAAATGTAATTGATTAGTTCCATTCCTGCAGGAAGCATAATGACTACTCTAGGTAATAAAGTGTTACAAATGCATAATTACTTTAAAGCTACACTGGTGACATGGCTCGTTACTGTAGGATAATGTCGGCCTGTCCATCACTCATGTTTAAAAATCTTAGTAAATGTGAGATATATTGTCTCATAATTTCTCCACGAAATGGTACTGTCATGATATCCATGCTGCACAAAGGATGAATCAGAGAGTTTAATGACCCCCTGACTTTTACTATAATATCAGCAGGTCACTTTTTGCCTATCCAGTGAAGTCATCATCTATTGGATGGACTGTCACAGAACTTTGTACAGACAGTAGTGGTTCCCAAATGATCATCCCTGATTACATTGGCGAACAAATGTGGTTCTTTGCCAATGTGATACAGACACTGATTTTTCATCCGAATGAATGCTAAAAACTTTGCTGATCCCTCTGACTTTTTATCTAGGGCCATTAACACATCTGTGCTTTAATTTGTCTGATACCTCTAGTAGATATATTCAAAACAAATGGCGTTTTAATCAGCCAAAGCTAATTACATTACAATAGAATTTATGAACATAGACATGTCAGTCTTGGCATTGTTAGCATGTGAGCAGGCAGATGTTAGCATTTCGCTAACCACTGTACAGCCTCAAAGAGTCGCTACGATGTCCGTCAACACTATTCTCATTTTCCACTTTCATTGAGTTTTTCTTGTGATGACAGTCGGAAAAGAGACGACGTTGCCATTGTTGCCTTAAGCCAGATCTAGATCTTCATTCAAACATTTGCACTGAGTTTTTCTGTGTGTTTTGTTCATATTTGTCACTTCGTTATCAGCAATTAATCATTGTTTGCTCACTCTCAATTCTGCTGCATGCCTGACGCAAGTATCACTGCGTGTGATGCCTGAAGGTCTTGAGGACTGTTCATTGTGATTTAGATTTCTTAGTTTTTTTTTCTCATTATTGTGGAAGTATCATATTCCTAGGGGATTTGTATGGTTTAACAGGGGTGCAGGATAGAAAAATAAATCCAAAAACCTGAGAAGCGAGTGTGATGGTACTCTATCGTGCGACCATAGCAAAGTGTCCTGAGTGTGGCTAATGCAGAATGAACGAGGATCCAGTTGTGCCATCTTATGATACGATTTTAAAATAACCAACAGATCTGTCCCCTTTGTGCGGCCTCAGGCTGAGGCACATACCATGTCGTCACGTCATGATGAGTTTGGGTCCAGCTCCAAACCCCTGTCTAATGCCATACTCGATTCCTTTCTCGCCTCCTCTGCTCCTTTTTTTCTCCACACATGACTTTAAAAGCGCCAGAAATGGTGGAAAATTCCGTCTAAAATGACTGCTCTGCTGATTGGTTGTGTACTGTATGAACACAACATAGGGACTTCTCGCATGTGACAGGAATTGGATTTCTCCCGCTGAGAGGGACGCTGGCACCAAAGCGCCTCTCGGTGTACACAAAACCGCGGATCAAAGGCACAAACAAGTCTTTTTGTTTTGGTACGCAGGCATTCAAAAACAGGACTCATATTGCCAAAGCCTTTTTTGTGTTTTATTCTTTTCTTCATTTTTACTTGAAAGTAGAATTTCATTCCAAAATAATACATGGGCCACAAATGAAGCTATATATATATGTTTCTTTAACAAGTTATTAAAGACCTGGAATGAACTGCAAAGAGGATTGAGGACGCAAGTCACTGTCTTTTTTTCCTCAGTTGGTGTGTGTGTGTCTGTGTGTGTGTGAGTGTGTGTGTGTGTATGATCAAAGCGCCTTTACCCCACCACGTGCTGATCCAGCCTAGGCCAGATAGAGCTACTTAGTCCCCATAATGTCCTGGGGTCCCCTCTCATCGCTGCCTTTGAATCCTGTCACAGATAACAGTGCAGATTATATGCCTCTCCTGAGTCACTTTCAAGTTGACTGTACTCCAAAATAGTAAATCTCTCAATCTGACTGTGTACACATCTGCAGTGGAGAACGGCACTATCCCAGGCTTCCATCTGACTTTGTTGTTTCTTACTGGCGAAACAATTGGAGGGAGTTTTTGTACACAGTGTTCTCAAGGAAGAGAAACAACATGCATACAACAGCGAGGTGGTAGCATTGTTGACAGACTTGGGCGAACAATAATCCTCCAAGGTCTTCTGTAACCTGTTATTACAACCATCCATATCTGGGGCATTTCCAATAAAGACTTTGCCTATGTAGAAAAGACAAATAAAGAGAATAAAGTCAACTCTCCTGGTCCCTCAAATCCAGTTAGTGGTGCGATGTTTCAACATTATTCTCAACATTTCGCCTTTTCTCTTGAGGTGCATAATGAAGAAAAAAACTTCCTCCTGACATTATTTTTCTCTCACCCCTGGCCCTCACACTCTTCTGTAGTATATGTATGTGCTTGAGTTTGTGTCCTCATGCTTGTGTTTAGGTGTGTTTATGAGGTATAGGTATAAGTATAATTAGAATTTTATCAAAACAATTAATACTCTTTATCAGTTTGGTTTTTTATCGATGCTCTCATCAGTAATTTTCCAATGAAAATAATGAATTACTTTAAAAGGATGTAATTAAAAAAAAGACTAAATTGAACAGGAACAAAGTTGAATGTTTTGAATGTACCTATATAGTTTCTGGAGCAGTGACAATAATGTCTAGAACAGCAGAATCACTATAAACTCAATGATACCTCACCAGAGACAGACAGTACATGGAGGAGCTCAGGAGCGTGATAATAAATCACACTAAAACATTTAAAAGGTAACAAGGACATTTTGGTACCCATACGTATTGAAGGGGAGCCTATAATGCATCTGCATAATGTAATCACACTAGTTCAGGTTTCACAATGTCATATTCAGGTCATATTGAGCCCAAGTATGAGATAATTTTCCAGTTCAAAGAGAAGTAAAAAAGGTTAGCTATCTATATCTGCTATTTGGTAGTGGGGTACATCCTGATAGTCATGTCCTTCGCATATTATTAAAATGTTACAAAAATGAGTAAAAGAATGTTCAAATGTATGCCTTTTGCCATTTTTCCATTTACTTGGTCTTTTTGATATTACTGAATCCTATATTTATTTCAATCTTAGGGCAATAAACAGTGAATACATTAGCCCATTGTCTTGCCTGAAGAATGAAGTTTCTATGGCGCTTTAGCCTTTATGTCCCTTAGCATGTGTCAATACGGGAAACATAAAAGGGACAGATGGTGATATTCTGAGTTGGAAAACTGTCCTTCAGCTGTATGCTCATGAGACAAGTAGACCATAATTGCAAGCATCCAGTCTGTTAAATTGTGCAAGGAAGTGAGAGTCCACCAGCTTCATAGTCCTTGATTTATAGCTCAATATGATTTGTCCCCCCTGTGGCGCAGCTATCCCATAAAAGGTGGCAAATATGGAGTGAAGACATGGCAAATGGAGAAAATCGAATGTATTTAAATTTCCAGTCGATGGAGATAAGGTATAATTTCCCAGTGCGATGTTTCTGACAGTCACTACTTCGCCTGTGCTTTTGCTCACATGGGCATTGATTGCGCCATTCATTTTCGTCGGCTGGTGTTATTTGTGGGTGTAAATCTCGCCCCTCTTACTTCCACGTATCTCTTACAAGTATTTAAATATGTATTATAATATTAGTTTCCAAGTAAGTGCCGCGCGCATTAGTCAGTGATCGGGCAATAAAATCCTCTGGCTTAAATGCTGTCTTTTAGACTGGGATGATGGGCTTTGGAGATGGTGAAAAGTTCAACCACAGTGCAGCAGGTTCAGCCGTCGGTGAATCCGACTATATATGTTGAAGACTCGCTGTTCTCTTAACACACTAATCGCGACTATTGCCGCTTTAAACGTGCATTTCAAACTGTGAGAAATCCCAGGTGTCTAAAGAGTGAAGAACCTCTTTGGGTGCATTAGGTATCTGCATAGAGAAACCATTTCAGACGCTATCACTGTAGCAAATTACATCCCACTACGCCACCATGGCAACTGGATTAAATTTGTTGACGCTATACATTGCAGAGCCAAGGACATCTGGAACCAACCCACTGCCAAATGATGACCATCCTCTACTCAAGTCTAGCTAATCTTATTAATGAAGACTGAGTAGCCCACAGTGTTGTGTTTCCCTCTGCTCACGGTCTTGCTGTCTGACCTAGGATGCGAGAATCCCGAACTCTATGAAATTAAATCTTTTAATAAGGTTTGATATTAAAAAGAGAGCCACCAACTCCACCGTCCCCACCCATTTTACCCCTCTCTTCTCCGGGCTGGGCCGCTGTTTCCCCATGCAAGCGGCGGCAGAGCACTTAGCTTCACCCGAGACACGTCAGCCCTCAGTGGATGTGACGACTGAGAGGCGAGGTAGCTGTGGAGGGGGTGGTTGGAGAGTTGGGGGTTGGGTGGGTGGGTGGGTGGTGGGGTTTGCACACAGGGCCTTGTTAATGGGTACACAATGTGCCGAGAGACAAGAAGCAGCACACTCCAGCAGACAGCGCTGTCATCACAGAGGGAGAGACAAAGTGGGAGGGAGAGATAGAGGGGGAGAGAGGGAGAAAGGGGTTATTATTCTCCCACTTTGTTTATCGGTTATCACTGGCGAGCACATAGACATGCGAGGACCAAGGCATTAAACTCACTGATTGAAGCGCGCCGCACAGCGTGCCTTCGTGCAGACACACACACACACACCCGACGTGCCCAAGTAGACAAAGACACTTGGGTACGTCGGGTAGAAATAAGGAAATGAGCAAGACACACATTCACACCCACATCTACACGCACAGCATGGTTAAGTGAATCTACTAAATCACAAGCCAGTATTCAATTCATTAGGGGGCTCTTAGCAGCTGTTCTTGTCTAACCACATCAAGGTGAAGATTTAACACATGAATCTAACAGTGAACACTTAGATAAGTCTGCTTTTCTACGGGATGGGGGAATTCTCTCAATAACAGTCAGCCGACAAATTGGTTTAAACCCCAAGTCATAAGCACTGTTAAGCCGGGGGTACACTGCAAACGAAATCAAAATCAATGTATTCTCATAGGCAATATGGTGGGTGTGCGGCCCAAAAAATAAAACCCTGCATTAAGCTTTGATTGCCGTAGTGTGCGCAGGCCTCCGGTTAGAACTTGTTGAAATTTTTGCACAGTCTAATTCACCGTCCCTAATTGTCTCTTTGCCTGCAGTTAATTTGATTTCATTAGTTGCAGTTTTTTTTTTCTTCACACGTGAGCAGCGGATGCATGTTTCCTGTTTGTTTTGTTTTCACTCTGGCTAGATGGGCCAGGACTCCAGGATGATTTTATTCTATTTTAAGGATGATTCTGCTTTGTTTACACTTTGGAGTCTCATTGTTCCTTAGCTTTGGCCCTCATTATGACACAGCACCAGGAAGCTGAACAGGGCAAAAATATTCAGCTCATCAACAGTTTAGCCTGATCATTTTAACTATTTGGTTTGGAGATTAACCAAAAATGAAACACAGGCAAATTTTCGCTCATAAACCCCTACGTGCACGTGGAAGGCACAAGAAAATATAGTCCGCAAAAACTGAATGGATATTTCAAACAAATTTCAGAGTTTACAATATATATTTCCTCCTCCAATAAATGTCTTTATTAATCTAATCATATCACAAGATGTTGATATTGAGTATGTCAGTCAAATGTTCACCGACAGCTGCATTTCGTTTGTTTTCCTAGAGTATCCACTCCTGCAGAACAATTTCCATTCATAGCTACCAATGCACTGTTTTACAGTTAACAGCTTCTCTGAGCACTCAAAGCACAAGGTCAGGAAGAGCTTGTGGTCTTTGGTGAATACTGAAAAAGTGATTTGGAGCAGGCTAATTTCACATAAAGAGAATTTCATTTCCAAGAGCCTTTTAATAATGCATTCTGCAACTGCCATTAACTCCTTAAATGGTAACTCCACCAGTTTCACACAATAACGCGTGTTTACAGGTCTCGGGCAATACCACTACATATAAGGAAAACAAGTATCATAAAGCCTTTGCCCCCTGTTATGTCACTCAGTGGCTAAGTTGCATTGTGGGTAATGCCAGCTTTTGAAAAGGCAGAAGAATGTGTGTAATACAAAATGCGTACATATGCAGTAAGAACTGAGACCTGCAATCTCACTTTAATGTGCAAAACTGGTGTAGTTACCCTTTGATATATAATTGTACACAAGCAACTCTTAAAGAAAAAAAAAAAGATCATCATATAGATTGTTTACCATGTCCAGTACCTGCTGTTATACTGGGCTTGGACCTGAATCATGGCCCATAGATAAAATGCACAATGTATTTGAGCTACATTCCTCAGGTATTGAAATAAATTACAGCCGCTCAATTATTTTCTCACTCTTTATTGCTCTTTTCTAAGTGATGGATTGCTTTTAAATATGATGGATGGCGTAGAAAAAAATTAACTAAAGGGGTCACTCAGTTTGGGAGACCATTAAATCAGATGCACATGTTCACCTCCTCATCCATCCTTTTTATCTAATGCTGGAAAAGACTAATCTCTCCATAGAGCCCCTTTGTTCAGTTCAGGGAACAAATATGCTACCTGCTTTTCTGAGGGGTATTTCTGTTGCATGCTTTGTTTTGTTTTTTTTCCGTTTTTCTTTTTTTTTACTGTAGAAAAAAACTGTAACGGCGCCAGTGAACCAACAGCAGATTTTTCCGAGCTGATAAAAAGAGCCGCCTCACTTTGGGGTACTTTCATTCCACTCATAGCTCATCCCGAGAGAGAAGCTCAAATTGTCAGAACACT
The DNA here is from genome assembly GCA_903131615.1 of Diplodus sargus. Classification (NCBI taxonomy): domain Eukaryota; kingdom Metazoa; phylum Chordata; class Actinopteri; order Spariformes; family Sparidae; genus Diplodus; species Diplodus sargus. Next base: position 1,066,397 of record CAEMYA010000228.1, on the reverse strand, counting down.
GGTTCAAAATAATTTCCAGCCAGACGTATTATAACGGTGGCTGGAACTTTCAGTAACTTTTAGTACACCAGTGTGTGTTTCATTATTATTTTTTTTTATTTTGGAGGGAGGGGGAGGAGGGATTTCACTGTTCCAACTCCACCTTTCTGTAGTAGACAGACGGACCTCCATTGGCAGCATCCTATAACATTTGAGGGCTAGACAGCTGAGTGTACCGGAGCCTTTTCGCTTACACGAGTAAGCACGGTAACTTTTAACAATTGCTCATTTTACGCCTGCGTGAATAGCCAAGAAAGACAGTGTCTCTAAAAGCCAGCGTTCCCTCCAAACACCAGATAAAGAGGGAGGTTGGTCCTGATTGGTTCTGGTTGCAGTTAAGATTCTGAGCACTCTGTTTAAGAGTAAAGACTATCAACTGCTGTCTCAGGCTATGCACTCCGATTAACGTAAGCAAAGGCTCTGTGTTTATGCTCAGCTGTCAAAAACAATAAGCTCATGGACAAAATGGTGGGCAGCTCAGGCTGGCAAATGGGGGGGGGGGGGTGGGAGGTCACAGAGAAAGACCGAGTGAGACAGAGGAGGGAAGAAAAAGAGATGGAGGATACAAGGGATAAGCTTAGAGGACAGAAATGTGTGTGTGTGTGCGTGTGCGTGTGCGTGTGCGAGCGCATGAGCAAAGCAGTGAGTAAGCAAGTGTGTATGTTAGTGTGCGAGACAGACTGAGAGACATGCCTCCACCAGTGCTGAGGGCAGCAGGATTTTGGCAGAAGCAGCGCTTTCGTGGGCGGAGGGGAGGAGAAGAGGACGAGAGAGTCAGAGGGATGGAAGAGGAGGAGGAGGAGGAGGAGGAGGATGTGGAAGAGGTGGAAAAAGAGAGCATTTGGCCGTGGTACCGGTGCCAGGCCGCGTGGCGATGGCAGGGTCGTGTCAAGCCTGATTGGCTGCGGCCTTTGATGGAGGTTGACCTTGAGAGCTCGCTGCCTTTAACTGACTCTGACTGCTGGGTGAACAGCAGCCGGACACATTCCCATGCTCCGTCCCTGAGGCCACAGTCAGCAGGAGGCAGCCACACACGCATGAGAGTGTGCGTACGTGCGCGCGCCGAAGTCACAGTGGCTGGCTCTACACCAAGCATCAAGATTAATAATTCCAGTTCACCGGAATTAGAAAAAGAATATATTTTCTCACTTGCCTTTAGCTCACATCAACAATGCAGATTGTTTTGGATTTATTCGCCCGAGCTTTTTTAGGCATCCGAGATTTCTTGCTGCCACAAAATAAAAATGAGCGAAATATCATTTAATTGGTGTTGCCAAAACATGAACTTGGAAAAAATTGACTTCAAGCTCATTTTCATTGCTGCGTCAAGGTCAATGTCTACCACTCCATTTGTGGGCAAGTTCCATTCACAAGAATTTCACACTGTGAAGCCTAAAGTCACGATGTCTGAAATCAGCAGACAAAACATAAATTTAGCAGTGTCAGTAGTGGTAATAGGCGACCCGAGCCAATTAGAAAACATTAGCACAGCTGCCAGCGGCTGTGTCATGGCAGCGCCGTACTGTGAAGAAAATAAAGGCGATATTGTTTGGCACCAAATGTAATGCTAAATAAAATGTGTTGCTTCAACAAAGTGGGCCCCAACTTAGATGAAAGGTGATAAACAGCCAAAGAGATGACTATTTGCCGAAGACTTATGCAAGAGGCCTCGGATTGCACTTCAAAGAATGAAAAACTCTGAATGCGATAAGCTCACACCTAGCGATAAGGGTTCAAGGTGAAACCAACTGAAAACTTCTCTCTAGAGAAAGCGTTTGGTCTGCCTGTTCTGGGCTACAATAGAAACATCTGTGCAACATGGTGGAGGGCCTGCACCCTCTATCTATATAAAAGGCACAGGGGTGAACTGCTTGAGGGTAACAAATACATCGCTCTTACTTTCAGTTGATTTCACACAAACGGAATTATAATAATGAATATTATATCTCACTCTTCCCCTACATCTTGCACACTAGACCTTTAGATGACTCATGGCACTCAAGATGAGTCAGTTCCTACCAGTGGTTCTTGAGAGAGGTCCAGCGTCCTAGTCACTCTGGATATTCCGCAGACCATTCATTTTCAGCCTACCTCGTTTGTATTGCGATGGTGGCAAAATTTCTATGTGCTGATGGAGGTCATAATCAAAATATTATCAAAAAGTCCAGAATAACGACTGAATGGGCCTTGTGGTGAGACTTCTCAAACACTGCTTTTATTGTCTGATGTGTTTGTGGTGTCACCATCTTTAATCAATCAGTGACCTGACAAGTCAGAACAGACTTCAAAACGTGTAGTCTTGACCCTCATTAACACACATTATCCTCCCTTTCTATTAGCTTTAATCTGAAGCTAAAAGCTAAGAAATAACCTGAAATAAAAATATGAGGATAAACAAAACAAAACAAAAAATCATTGTAGATTTTCATTGAAATTGCAGCGATAATAGTGGAACAGCACACAGACATATGTGTCATTCTATCCAGCTGTGAATGGATTTGAAAGGATGCTCGGGACCTGAGGCACCTGTGGTGGAGAAGGTCACACGTCTGAGTGGTTCATGAAGGACGCAGGAAAGTGATCCTCCCTTTAAAAACCCCACCGACATCACATTAGCTGGCGTACAGGGAATTGCAGTCATGGCACACACACATACCCACACACCACCACCAGACAGAGACATCGAAAGGATCCAGTTGCACCTTTAAACATGTGATTTGTGGGAAATCCTCTCAAATTGCCCGCATTGGTCCATGTTCCCTCTTGAAGCAATATGCATTGGAATCAATGCTCGAAGCAGGGAAGAGGAGGCCGGCCTGCACCTAGAAAAGAACCATGACAGCTAGGATTTTGTGTAGTGGGAGACATTTTGAGCGATGCAATTATTGACATATGTTTGCTGTAGTTGTTTTGTCAGTTAGACACCCAGTTTAGACACCACAAGTTGTCATTTGGTATTTCTGTGTACGTGATAATCGATAATCACATTTTACTCTCCCGATCCTCTCTACCCGGTCCTGTGTTTCTTCTTGAAAGACACAACACAATGTGGCCGTGATTGATTTTTTCGTGTGCATTATTCAAATACGACTGGCTGTGTAGTACAAACAAACAACATTTCTGATGCATTTTTCTTGTTCAGCTTTTATGAAAGCTGGCTTGCTTGATGACTGCTTTTGTTGTTAAAAACTGCTGCTTGTTTTTAAAGCCTACACTTTGAGATAAGTACCAAGCAATTTTGTGAACAAGTTGGTGCCCGTATTCAGCGACGAGAGAAGGCTGTGAAAGCCAAGAGATTCTTAGCTTCAATAAAAAAAAAAAGTAATAGTGGAGGATTTGACTGGACAAGTTGATCAGCTGGGTAAATTGCAGCCATTGTCACATGGATACCTTTGGATAGGCATGTAAACACAAGGAAAACAGGACGCAGGGGATGCTGTGCTTTGCTGCATTGTCAAAAGAGGTGTTCAAAGACAAATGATGAGATAGAAAATAGGATGTAGCGTAAACACCAAAGCAGAGACGATAAAATAATTCACTGTATGATCACCTGAGACTGAGACTGCCGTTCAAGGCTGCAGAATGCTCAATTTAAGGGGGACATATAGTTGTTTAGTCCTGTTTATGTCCATGTACAATCTGTATGTACATATAGCTGGTTAGATTAATACTTTATAAGTCAAGCTAATATATTATGATTTTAAATATGATGCGACACTGCTGTAGAGTAAAATACCCAACGGAGATGGAGCCATCAAAGCTCATTCTACCTAAAACACTTTCAATATTTTAAATTTGGCACAGTGCTTCACTCTGCGAGTGAGTATTTTGAGCACCCTCACTTTTGAAACTTCTCATATGAGGGAATATTAATATATGAATACATATATAATTGAATTTTCAAAGCGATTCTACAGCTTTTACAGAAGTGGCTTTCGAATGCAGGACTTTGAAGGGAATATGTTTACACAGTGATATTCTACAGGACGAGGACATTGCTATTGCTACATTGCTGTACTTCCCATTGGTAATGTTCAGGTCACTGCAGCCATTGGCGTAGAGCAAAGGTCGCTGAAGAAGTTAATGCTAGTTGATAACAGAACTAGTGACTTGAGATGAGGACTAGCATTGTGCCTTACTCTATAGCATTTACAGCAACATTTTATGAAGGTGCACCGCACATGTTGTAGGACAACAGATAGATAGAATAATACTGGTTGTATGGAAGGAGTGTTAGTGTGCACAAAAAACGAATGGTGAGAGGAAGGCATGCACTACCGCTTGGTCAATTCAGATCATGTTGTCATGATCAACACTCAAAAGTTGACAGGTATGTTGTGACTGTACAGCATATAATGTCATTCATCATCATATAACCTTTAACTTGAAGCTGCTGCAAGTGATGTTTATAATAGCTCTATAGCACAACAGTAATCACTTCTTTTAGAGTGTTTGATCAGTAACCCTTATTCACTAGGTCTGACGATTACAGCTATGCGTTTATGGGTTGACATAGAGTGGACGGAGGGAATTCATAAGTGCAGAACTGACAGGAAGTTAGCTAAAGCGGCAACACTTAGAGCAGCTTTAATATCCTGTAAATATAAGAATTACAGAACTATGAGGATAACAAGTGTATTCTCTCATTTTGTTAACAAAACACATACAGACCACAGATGACTAACGTCTACCTCCCTGGTCTGTTGCGTTTGTTATTAGAAGTCAGAAGGCAGTCAGAATTGGTTTTATTGCCAAGTAAGTTTACACGTTTGAGGAATTTGCTGTGGTCTTTAGGTGCAAAACAATACTAAAAATACTTGAAAGACATAAAAAAATATAAATAGAATTTAATAGAAACATAAATAGAGTGTGGCTGATTTTGAAGTCGGTGAAGACTGTGCAGATTTATCCGGTAGTACAAAAAGTTTGACCTGGATTGTGCAAGGCCACACTAGATGTGGATAATGTGATGTATCAGCACGACTTGAACCTTTGCGATTCTATGTATAGAATATATTCAGAAATAGGTGATACCAAAAAGCTCTTCGGATGGCTTCGTCACCTGTGTAGGTGTCCAGGGTTTTGTCTCTGCGCAGGCATTTGTGTAACCTCTGGAAATTTGAGCCAGGATGTGTTACACAATAAGAAATACAGTAAAGCACCCCTTAACATTTATAGCTGAATTTCCATATGCTGTGCTGCAAATGTCTCCTGTGATGACTCTGTGTTCACAAGAGGAAGACAGATTTTTGTTTTGATGTGAAACGACACTGACACTTGAACAATAGTATGTCCCTCAAAAGTCCCCCAGGTCTAAATAGGTCTATGTACATTCCATGCCATATATTTTTCACATAGGACTGTTGAATCATTGTTGAATCAGCTAGTTAGTTGGATTTGCATGCACATGGTAAAAAAACGGTTTGCAATTTGCACACAACGCCTTTTTTGATGATAAAGGGCCCCTATGGTAACAACTTGAAAAAAGAAGGAGATAAAATGCTTCTCTTGTTGAGTATATCCAACTGAGCTGAGCGTTTCAATGTTTTTTCAAGTGTGTTTCTAGCAACTGCTTTTTCCTACAGCAAACCTTTCCCTGCTCATCTCCTGGGTCTAAATATAGAGATAGAGAAGAAGGCGAGAGTGAGAGTGAAAAAAGAGAAATGTCTCATGCTGGCATGTTGTCAGATCATCTTTTTTTTTTTTTT
>CAEMYA010000228.1:1019703-1050447 GCA_903131615.1 Diplodus sargus | reverse complement strand
AAAAAAAAAAAAAGTGGTGAAAGGGAAGGAGATGGAGTAGCGTGACTCTTTCCAAAGTGAGTCAGAGAAATAAAGCGAGTACATTATAAAGTTTGTGTTTCTTTCTGCCTGGACTTAAACTTTTTTCCCCTCGATTCTGTTTAAATATTAAAGGTTTGTAATTAAAAGGTGACGGAGTGGGACGCCACGGGGGGCTCTGGTTTTATTGACCGAGGAGTGACAAAGTATCAGTTGCTACGAATTGCAGCCTGCAATGAAGGGAAAGCTCGGGGATCTTGAGGCCAGCATGTCTGGATGTTGGGGATGTTTTGATCCGTTTACCACACAGCAAGGGCTCGGCCAGCCTCCCGGGGCGCGCTGACAGATTTGCAGCAAGAGCCCACCATGACAGCTATGTATTTCTGAGCGTTTATGTATTGCTTAATTTGTTTTTCTCCTCCGCATGGGATTGAACTCTTGATGAGAGATGACTGGCAGGCAGGCGAGAGGGGGGGGGAAAGTCAGTTTTCAGCATTTTATAGTAGCGTGTAGTGCATTGGCAAGTCCCCTGCTGCCACCGCAGACGCAACTCTTATTTGGAAACGCACACAGGGAAATTATTCATTGTGTTTGGCTTTCTGTATGTTGCCCGGGTGCTGAAGTTGTTTATCGTCGTCTCTCAAGCGCGCCGGCATTGGATACACACTTGAAAAACACTGACTATCATTGTTTTGGTCAAATGCAAGAACATACACCAAAATACAACACCTTATCCTCGATGGCAGACGCAGAGCCGGATGGCTGGTATTCCAGGGGTCAGCGGGCTTTCCACCTGTACACAAGGAGCACATTAATCGATACAGTATTGAATGATTCAGTGTGACCTCCAGATGATGAACAAAAGCGGCCGTCGTATCCCGAAAAGCCCCCCGTCAGGGCAAAGCTGTGGGTTGTGAAGTTGTGAAACAGGCAGTGATATTGTATTGGATCCTTACCTTCATTAATCATACATGCCTTTGAGTAAATTCACAGCTTCACAGATTTAATAAAAGACATGCTGGTAGGCCCAGGCACTCTGTGTGCCTCATATATACCAGTGTAAGAGAGATCATTATGGAAATTCTCAGAGGGGGGTGAACTTTAATAACTGCTCAAAATAAATCAAGAGGTGATATGAAAATTGACAGGCGTTTCTCCCCCTCCAGACTTCAGGTGGAGTGTGGAATTGAAACAACAGCGAGCGTCAGAACATCTCAAGTAATATTGCTTCTTGAGGGAGACTCTGATTATGCAGGTTAGAATATTATGTGCCACTGCTTTGGGTAATCATGTCGCGCTGCCGCTGCGCTACTATTCCAATAAATCACAGTTTATGATAATGACTCGGGAGGAAATCATTGACACCTATGCATCTGGAACACGATGTGCAACGTTCATGCATATTCAGTGTGGTCACCGCAGTTTGTTCCAGACTTTGCTCATCGCAGAATTCCACAGCGACATATGTGATTATGTGAGGAGATGTAAATCTTGGGCAGATGACAAAAAAAAACAAAAAAACTGATGACCTTTCCGCACAAATCCGAGACGACCTTAGTGTGCGATTGCAAATGTGAGCAATGACTGATACAGTTTCAAAGGGCGGTTGTGCGCACAAGAAAAAAAGCTTGCAGGATTTCACTGATACATTTTCTGGTACATGTCCTCGGCGCCTGATACATAACTCTCATAGGGACTGAAAAATCCAAGGCCATCCTCAGCAGAAAAAGGGTTGTGTAGATGGTCTGTGCAAGCGGCTATACGACATATATATTTACATAGAGGTTTGGCAGCGACCTCTAGTGGCCATGGTTATTATTATGGGAGCAAATGAGGAAATCAGGTAACGTAATATGAAAGTAACAAAGTACAGAGGTCGCTGTCCCACGCAAAACCCAAAACTCACTGGTGAGTTAATACAAATTGCGATTAAACTATATCACATTTGTAACATAACATTTTAAAGAATATCTTATCGGAAAGGTCCTTTTTGTAAGAAAAGTTGATTTTTGAGCCTCATTCCCAACTCTTCATATACTGACACTTCGGGATACTTGGCTGGCTGCTGGCCCGCAGACCTACAATCCCAATGCATCAGCACCTTTAACCCAAATCATATGCCATTGCGGGAACAATCATTTTTGTCACTTTGGAAGTCAGTAGCAATCAAAATTCCAAACTAAGGCAAAGATGCTTTCCATAATCTATGAGTGGTGTCTCGTATCTAACCATGACTGAATCCTTACTCTGATGTTGATTAAACCATTTCATTTTTCATGCTTAAGGCTATTTATTGTATGGTCTAAATCTATCTGTAAGAGTACCACCGGGTCGGACGTAATGAGGTTGACAGGCAGTGCAGAAACCTCCCACAATGAAACACTTGGGGGGGAAAGATCAATCATTCTGTCAATTCAAATGCACTTCGAGTTTTCATAGTTGCTGCAGTATGGTACACAAAATATACAAATCAAAGCTGGAGTAGAAAACACGTCATTTTCCTACAGTAAACTAAGATGATCCAATTAACATTTAATACAGTCCATAGACTAGTGAAGACAGGTCCATTTCATAAGTTTAATCCATTACATATACCAACATGTGCAGTAAAATCTAGGATGGCACACTCATTACGCTGTGCTTAAATGATAGTGTACAATTGAAAATAAGAATGCGGAATATTGTATATGTAATATAAATGACTATTACCTGATGTGGTGATCTGTGAAATGTTTCACTACATTAAAACAGAAAATATACAAATTTCCAGAGTCTCTATGTGACATATGTACAAGAATGTCGAGTGTACAAATATTTAAATATGCAAGTTGGTACAAGGGAATCCCAAAAAAAATTGACAAACCTGAGGATGTACGGAGGTCAGAATTGAACCACTCCGACTGCCTTAGGAATTAAGCATTTTCTTTCAGTGTTAGACTTGGTGTTAAGGATCCTTCGTAATCCTATCAGCTGCGGTTACGCACCTTTTGGTGTAAGGGTCCTCTGAAAGGCTCCAAGGTCCTGAGCAAAGCAGCTCTCAGACCAGTTGAAGATGCTCCCCTGATGGGATGCTCTCCACAGTGAAAGATCTTTTGGGACCTCTGATAGGCTCTGATGTTCTTAAACCAACTGAAGTGGAAAAGGCATGGCCTCGAGCTGTTAGTGTGTGTGCGGACCTCGTCTCACAGTTTCTTCACTGGGACCTTCCAACATCCTACTTGATTTTGGTCTCATTCAGTACAAAATGTTCAGACTAACATAACAGTGACAGGTTCACCACCTCAACCTTCGTCACAGCCAATCCCACACTGCTCTTCACCATAGATGGTGAGAGTTAATTCCTGCTGCAGACCTTTATTGCGTCTCATACTCATACCGCTTCTCTCTCCTCCTAGAAATATATATATATATATATATATATAAAAGAAAAGAAAGAAAGAAAATGTTCACAGACTGTAAAATTCTGGCTGTAAAATAACTGCGAGCTAAACGTGGTACAGGAAAATGGTGTGTTCAATATTAGTGTTTTATTAATTGCATTTCAGAGTTTACACTCAGCTCACAAAATGTTATAAGTTTGAGGACTGGATATAGTTTGAAGCACTGTAGGCACAAAAGAGATTCATTGCAGTGCAATGAAAAGACAGAATATCTATAAATAATGAAGAGGTAATTTTTTTTTTTAGTACTGCTCCAATAACCTTTCTGACACTCAAAATTCAGATTCTTTGCTTTACCATTGATTATAGGGATAAACTGGCAATTTTGTTTGGAGAGTAACACCTTACTTTATTGGAATGCGTTTTCTGCCTTGGCAGTTGAGTTTGGCCGTTTTTACTGTTTGTCTGGAAACATTTGCCAAAGGAATATTTGTCATTTATTTACACCAGCTAACCACCTGCGGAGGCTGAGTCAGAAAAATACTGGAAGAATACTGAAGAGATGGCAACATCAGTGAGATTAGTAAATCAAGTCGCTTTCTGCAGCAGCACATAAACAAACCACTCAACTGAAGGCCGAGATTTTTTTCTCCCGCCTGCTGCATTTCATCCTCAATCATGGATAAAATGCAAAGCGGATGATAGGGCCACTGTGATTGTGTGCGTGTGCTTTCTGTTTTCCTGTACTTACCCATCAAACGGCCTCATTACCATCTTGAGACAAGGAGGAAATGATGTCACACCAAAGAGTCAAAATAGCTTAGATAATGAGTCATCTTTACTTGGTACAAACTATTGATTTCTTCTTTGGCACCGTTCTCAAAGAACGTTTGTAGCAATTCGATCAATCACAGACGCAGGGCGGGTGGAGTGTCATTCATAAAATATGTCTTTATTTTTACCCCTTCGACAAAACGGTACAAGTAATAAAAAAGCGCCCTGACCTGTTATGCGCTCTTATCGTCACAGACTTACAATGGGGTTTAAAAAGGAAAAGAAATATAGTTTTTGCTTGTGACTGCTGAGCCCTCTGGGGATTTGATGGAAGACCTGACAAGCGGTGACAAACTTGGAGGACTGTCCCTGAAGGTGCTGGGGTTGAGCGTTAAGCAGGCAGAGTGATGGTCCCTATTTTAGTCTCTGGGAGCTGATAAGGCTGGAATTCTGAATCACACATTTACAGTCACGGTTATTGAAAAGCAGGGTCACTTCACTCAGACGAGCTCTTCAGATGGAGATGGGGAGCTCGAAGAAAAGAAACGAATTAAGATTGGCCCATCTTTGTCTCTACCCGAATTGAATTTCAAGGACTTTTTCTGCCGATCCCGTTCAAGAAATAGACTCTTAATAAAATCTGTCACAGCGCTGCACTGTTATGAACTTACACGCTTGTGTCGTAAGTGTTTAACATTCTAAAAAGGCAGAAAGTGTTGATTTACTGCGGCAATTACATTCTTTTATTATTGCTTACTATTGCCGCTCCTCTTTCTGTTCTGCAAAATATGGGTGCTATAAAGGAATGGGTTTTCAATGCAATATCCCGGAGGAGAGGAAGCGTGTTCTCGTACAGAACTGCTGGAATCAATAAAAAAATGAAAAAAAGAAAAAAACTTGTTTGTGTGCTCTGCTGTGCTGTGCTTTCGTGTTCGCGCATTTGAGAATCGTTTGGAAGAATTACATATTCCGATCCCACAACGCACAAGTCTTTTTATTTCTGTTTACTGTAACTCTCAACATTGGGAATATTAATTGTGCCTGTTTGAGCGAGAACTATTTAGAAATTAGTCGCACTAATGAATGTGTCTTCTCCAAAATGAATACTTCAGATCTCTGCCGTCTCATTTACTCCTCTTAGTCAAGCCAAGCCTGTTTGTAAGTCGTTGCTATTACTCCGTAGGCTTGTTTTTGATACAGGAATGATTCTTAATTCAGCAGGGGGATGAAATAGTCATTATTTAAGTCAGCATATCATATTTGATATGACATATTGTATCCTTTTATAAATTAAGGCCTTTTATAAAATACTCTCAGACCATCTTTGAATATCAAAAATATTACCGCCATCAAAAATCAAGCTGTTAAGCTTGTCCAGGTTGCTATCAGTTGATTACTTACATTAAGACAATTTTTTTTTTCTTCTGAAATGTCTTGTTTAAAGTGGCTATAGACAAGATTTGTATCTTATCAATATGAAGTTAATGGTGATTACATTATGTAATGTTTATAGTGCCAACGGGCACGGAATCTCCCGTGAAAATAAAGACTGACTGGTGATCTAATTGAACTGGCAATGGCAATGAATGAAAACAAATAATTGATTTGAATCCCGGCTCCCCCCAGCTGCGTGTTGAAGTGTCCTTGTGCAAGACACTGAACCCCAAATTGCTCCTAATGGCACCTTGCATGGCAGCCTCCGCCATCAGTGTGTGTGTGTGTGTGTGTGTGTGTGTGTGAATGGGTGAATGTGGCAAGTGTTGTACCGCACGGAAAAGCGCTACAGAAATGCAAGACCGTTTGCCAAAAAGAGTTTGGTGTATGTAAGTGTCACTAAAGCTGACATTTGTCTGTCAGGGTATAAGAAAAAAAAAATCATAAGTGTTTCACTATGCAAATGAGACATTATCTACTTAAATATGTACTATGTGCTGCTGTCTTGACTAGAAATCCCTATTTGCTGCTGTCTTGAACAGAAATCCTTCTTAAAGAGATTCTCAATGGAAATATTCTTGCTAAAACCAAGGTTAAATTGGAAAGGGGGAAAAAACGTAGCTATCCCGATAATTCAAACAAAGGCTGTCTATGTGAAATGGACTGAGCTACATTGTGAATGTAATTCTGAAAACTACACCTGATTAAGTCTTGCTGTGAGCAACACTTAATCTATTTACTCTTGCTTGAGGAACCATACATATAGTTTAGGTAGAGTGCTGTATACTGTTAGACCAAGCCATGAAATAAGAACAAATAAATGCACTGTGGTCATAAAGTGGAAAGCTTAAGATGAGCAGCCACCCGTGCTGAGCTTTATCAGAGGCTCAGAAAGTACATTTTTCTCCATTTCAGCCTTGAACTAACCCAGCAAGCTGCGGAGTGAATCATGAGCTCATAGGATTCGAGAATATGCGAGGAAAACACAAAGGTATATTAGTATTTACATAACATTTTTTTTTTCTAAAAGGACTGAATTACTCATCACACGTCTCTCTCATCGTCATTTCCTTTGGCTTGTGAGAAACGAATGATTCAGTGAGCTTTAAGATCCTCCTGTGGGTTTACTTCAAGGTGCCACACCATGACCTTGCCACCGCTTTTACTTCTTTTTTACATCATAGATCAATGTAGGTGGCGGCACTCAACCTGAATATCATGCCTGATTCTCTTAAACAAAATAACAGCCTGGATCTCCTCGTGCAGACACACACCGGTGGCACCCAAGGTCAGAGAAAGTATCATTTTGCCGATACAAGAAATCCCCCTTCTGATAACAGCAAATACCGCAGCTGGAGAGGACACAGACGCCAACCGCAACTACAGAGAGGGAGAAACCTCAGTGAACTTTCCCTGCACTGAACCAGTCTGTGATTGATTTTCTACACAGATCTCTAAACGGGTGTTACTCTCCTATCTGTAACAGTAATGAATTTCATTATAAGGCCCTGGAACACACACAGAGAGATGGAGATGCTGCCCGATGGCAAGGGGGAGAGACAGAGAGAGAGAGAGAGAGAGAGAGAGAGAGAGAGAGAGAGAGAGAGAGAGAGAGAGAGAGAGAGAGAGAGAACGGGAGAGAAAGGGAAGACAGAGGGAGAAGAAGGCAGGGCTGTCATTCAGGGTCTGTCTGTCAATAGTGACAACGCATCTCCCCGCCGGCTGGAGACTGAAATAACAGCCAACCGCAGAGCAATTATAAACGCTTCCCACTGTTTTTAGGCAACCTACATATTTCTCAGCATGCCTCGTGTCTTACGGTTGTGGAGGTACACATTTTTTTGTGTGTTTTTAAAAAAAAATATTTTCTTATTGTAACATTCGTGTTAATATAAACGTACGAGTTTCCACCCTACTTCCTTCTCCAGCTTGTCATAACCCCTGTGCCCGGTAACCAGGGTGACCAAAGACGTCCCGGGGCCGCGGATGTATCCAGGCCGCAGTGAGTCAGTCCGCACAATTGGATGACTCATTGCCATCTTGGGGCTAAAGAAGCCTTTTCATCATTATCTCTCGCTCTCTCTAACTCTTCTGTCTTTCTCCCCAGCCACCCCCTCCTCCTCATTTTGCACTTATCTGCACGTCGGCATTTCCCAGGTAAATAAAAGCCATTTGGTTCTCTCCCAGGCCCGTGGGGAAAGTGTTGTCGTCCGAGGTGTCTGGGCACTCTGTTGACATGCCAGCCGCCTAATTTTCATATCTGCTCTCCTCTGTTGGTTGCTAAGGAAGCAAATTGCAGCCCCATCATTTTGTGCTCATTAGTATTCATGGAGGGCAGGGTCAGGTACCCCAGGAGTGATTGGCGCTCATGAATAAGACAAATGCCCTTAGAGTACTTGCAGAAAAATGTGTTATACTAGTTTTGTTCGAGATTTCCCTCTTAAGTTGACAGTCTCCAAAGTGAATGCATGTAATAGTAATTGAAGTTATTCAAAAGGTTACGCTGGTTATTCATTTATTTATTCTTTATCATTATGAACATTATTTGCCCGATTTCCACTGCAGGACCAACTGTTTCTACCCAGAGCTCCGTCATTATTTATGCACCTCCATTTCCTCCCGAACAAAATTGATTTGACTCCATTCTCATCATGTTGGCCCTCAGAAATGATTTCCCAGATGGGGCATAATGTCATACAAAAATATTAGGTTACCACTTAACATGGACACGGAGGAATTTTGTTTTGAAATAGCGGCTAGATAAATTGGCCCTTTGTTTCCGCCAGTGAATCAAACATTGTCAGCTAAATGATTGCTGTCAAAAGGACACAATCAGCTTTTCATGGGTGTCTAGTAGTGCTGCTCTTCTATATCTGCAGCCGTTATATAAACAAGATAATATAATGCATGATAGTGAAAATCAGTTCATGTCACTTGCATTTTACGACCAACACCAGCCTCAGCCATTTTACCCAAAGGTTTTTTTTTTGACAGATTAAGACAACGTAATGCAGAAGGTGTGCATTCGTGTTTTACTCCTTCACTGTTGAGTAGGTTATTATAATGATCCAGATTAATTGGAACACAGAGGTATTGTAAAAGGTTAGGACACTTTTTGTCACTCATTATGGTCACGGCGCCTCTGTGCCCACAATCATAACCTGCATAGTTTCTGGAGACAGCGTATTCAAATGTGGCTCATTACTCATTTGGCAATGTTAATTTTTTGTTGAAGAAAACCAGGCAAAGTGTAATAAGGACAGTAACCCCACCTTTTCTAACATAGCACAGCACCTTTCTTTCAGGTGTAAAGTGCTGCACAGGTGAGAGCAGGAAATGATATATAACACGATCACTGTGTCGAAGTGGGAGTGAACTTCAAGAAACTCAGCCTGAGGATCTCAGTTCTGTTAATAGACACATTTCTGGCAAATAAGCAGGACACTGCTTCTTCAGGTCAGTATCAACCCCCTTACTGTTATCAAATATAGTTTAAAGATAATGATAATATACATTTCATCAGTATTAGGACCCATACTTTGGTAGCCAGGTTGGGTTATATATTATATGCTGATGATACACAAATGTATATACAAGATGATAACAGTTGTTTGTCATCTAGTATTACAAATGTTCATTTCACTCCCTCAAAGCACACCTGTTTGGCTTTTAATTATGTATTTATCCTTGCTCTTAACATTAATTTGGGTTATGGTTAATCATTTTATGGACCCCAACGAAGCTCATCTTACAATTAGAACTCTCCGGAACCCAAATTTAAATTCCTACTGTTCTTCAAACCATTTTCAGACTCCGTGATGCAGTATAAACTGGTTGTAATAAAAACAGATGAACGCGTGTGCGTTATCTCTGTCTGAAAGAGGTATTACACTCGGACTTGGGAAGAAAGCTCCTCCAAATGTTGCTGTTGGTCAGTGGCTCATGTTCCTTCCTCAACCATAACAAATCCCACCCTCTATCCTCCCTTTGTCCGACTGTATTTAATCCATCTCCTTCATTGCCGTCCCTATCTCCCATTCTCACTTAGTCACTCTAATCCCTTCACTCTGCCCTCGCGTTTAGCTTTTCAGTACATTCCCATTTCTCTCTCTCTTTTTTTTTTCAGCTTTTGTTCTTTTTCTGGCTTTTGACCTCCTGTTCTGCGTTTCACCCCTCTATTTTTTTTTACTTTCTTCTTCAAATCATGCTTCTTTACATGGCACTTAGTTTCTCTGTCTCACTCTTCTTTCTCTTTTTCACTCTTCTTCCTTTTGTTTATTCACTGCTTCTCTCTGTACTCTTTTCTGACCTTTTTCCTCCCTTCGCCTCCGGCTAATGCTCACCTCCTGACCCTCAGCTACTGTATATGTATATACTATACATGCATATAACCACCGCTACCACACACTTTCTCATCTCTGCCCCTCAGCCGATGCATGTTTAATCCCTTGATTTAATTTCAGCCTAACCTGCATCCTCTGAAAAAAAAGCCTGACACGACAAACACTGACTCGCTCCCTCAAGTATAGCGATACAAACAAACACCCACACGCTCCGTCCCTCTCTCTCTCCCCCTCCCGCTCTCTCTCTCATGCCCACATACACCCATGCACACGTTGACGGCTTGTCGCCTCACTGACGTGACTGCACAGAGGTGACACTGCGTCTGTCACTCTGACAGCTGGCATTTCACAGCGATCCACTAACTACGGCACTCTCAACGCAGACAGGAGATAGATAGAAAGAGATAGGAGGGGGTCACGGAGAGAGGGAAAGAGAAAGCGAGAGAGAGAGAGAGAGAGAGAGAGGGGTTGTGTAAAGCAAAGATCAGCAAAACAATAAAATAAAACATGACGACAGATGGACAGTTTTGCTTTAATATTTCTGCCCTTATCTTACCCTTGTCTGTGAAGATAAAGGTGAAATGCTTAAGCTTAGTCTGCTGCTCGGTGCACAGTGACATGCAGTATGTTTGAAGGACACACTGGGTAACACTAAGGGACGAGCTCTAAAGCAAATGCTAATTGGCCGCCTTTGGTAATAAAACCATATGGTCCCTCACAAGTCCCATCTATAATTTTTTTTGATCATGTAAATCGCGCTTGCATCGTAATTGAACAATTATACAGTTGGTGCGCAGGTTTGACAGGGTTGCTGGTCGGTACCAATTAGTGATGACGAGGATGGGATAACGAGGAGACAAAAAAATCGGACTTAATGTGTTTATGTTGCCCTTGGACAACCGCGCCAAAATGATTGCGGCCAGTCTGGGCTGTGCCGTGCCTCCCGATGCAACCGATGTGCAGTGACTGAATGGACGATAGATGTGATGGCCAAAGGAGAGAACATTTCAGACCTTAAAGGGAGTGTGAGGGGCTTACTGTAAGAGGATCTTCTGCTGCAGAAGAGCTCTGAAGATCTCTGTGTAGAGTATTGCCAATTTAGCCTACCTTCTGCTTAGCATTATGGAAATACGAGCCAAAGGAGCTCTGTTACAGTGTGCCCCCAGTGTAGAGTAAGACGTGATTCACAGTCTTGTTCCTCAACCCCCTTAGTTTTAGCCACGCTTCATAAATACTGCATGTCCTCCGCCATAATGGAAATGTGTAACACCATTATTTCTTCCAGAATTTACAGTGAGATTGATAGTGAAATTACATCAAAGACTGCAAATGATTCTGTACTATGATCTTCTGATCTGAAAATGTTACTTGATTGTGAATTCTCAATGTCAGCCAACTCGGTAAAAAGAGATTTACATATTTAATTATTGTTTTTTTAACCGCAGTCTCGGATTCTAGAGGTCTTCGTAGATAATTATTTAATGTGCATTTAAAAGATTGAAACACTTAATACATTTAAATGTGAAAATGTATGAACTATATTTAATTATTAAGTTGCTTTAAATTATAATCAAAAGAAAACAGAGAGAGCTTGTGTGGTGAAGGCAATGAGATTTACTGATTTACTGCAATCTCCATGTATTTTTAGCCATAGCTGTTAGGATAGCAACTGTCATTTGGTCAGTCCACCACTTGAGTCCACACACAATTATCCTTATTGAAAACATCCAGAAACCACATTTGTCCTGTGCAAAATTGAACATTGATTTTCATGACGTCTTTCACAGGCATTCCCAGAGGATGAAGCCTTCTGACTTTGTTTATTACCTGCTGTCTTGCTTCCAAAAGTATGCAGATGCACAGATACAGAAGGTCCACCTGTGTGATGGCCATCTCATATAGTGCTGAAAGAAGAACAAGTTGGCCTTTCAGAGTTGAGAATAAACAAGATAAAATGGGTAATTCTATCAGCATTACAGCTATAAAACGGAAGAAAAAAAAAGTTCGGAGTCTAATAGGAAAGTGAGCAATCTCAGAACTAAGGAAGTTTTAGTCATATGAGAAAAGGAGAGCCTTATAATGCACCGGAGAATAAAACTCAGAAAATAATGGAGAACAGCATCAGAAGATGAGAAAAAAAGGGTATAAGTGAGCCGCAAGAAGACCTGAGCCATTTCAAAGCTTAAAAGAGGAAGGGAACGTTAGAAGGAAATGAAAAAGAACGTGTCAGCTGGGACAATCTCTGCATGGATCCCTTTAAATTTGTCAAAACTTCCCCCTCACTGGGGAGAATAGTGGGAGATTGACACCAACAAAGTTGGATATACAAATCGCTGCATGAGACGCACGCACACACACACACACACACAGACTGGGAAAGTCAGTGAAAGTTGGAAAGGTTTCAGATAATGCAGAACACAAAATAGATTTTAGCCCAGCGACATGGAGAAATGATGCAAATTGCAGTGGAACATTAAAGAGATGAACAACTCCAGGATCCAGTATTATCTGCTGGAAGGTTAACAGGTGCCCCAGGTGTTGAGAGATTTAAGTCCAGGCTGATGAAGAGGAATACAGTCTCTGAGACCAGGAGGAACTGCAATGCTTAAGGAAGAGTAACTTACCATCTCTATTAAATTAATGACTTATATTAAAAAAAAAAAAAAAAAAAAGATTATTAACCAATTTCTTGCTGCATCTGATCAAAACACAGAACTACTTAGCTGCATCAGATTACAGAGCCAAAAACATGCCGAGTAATAAACCAGGAAGTCCTGGCTCAGCACAACTGTATGTGGGTAGACTGTTTTGTGTGTGTGTACCGAATGGCACCAAAAAGCGTGTTAAAGCCCATTTTCGAGACAAAATGTGCTAAATTTAATATGCCTCACAACATTGGATTGGTACTTACCAAAGCATGACAGCCCCTGAAAATTGGTATCATGGCAGGGTGCACAATCTGCCTGTAGCACTCACGATGACAATAGAGGTGATCATTAGTCCATCGAAGTGGCTTCTTGTCACAAAAAGGACACTTTATTCAAAAGAAATATTCGGCAAATGACTTTGCTCCAACAAACAGGAGAAGGCAATTATAAGCTGATGTAGATGGAATTTAGTTTTATAACTAAACTAAATTGAAATTTTATTTTCACCTCATCATTAAGTCTGATATTGCCTTCATGTTGACTGTTTTCTGTTCTGGGAAAAGAGCAGTTTTGCCCAAATATATCAGCCATTAACTTTTTGTCATGTTGATTCTGGCATTGAAAATAAAATCCCACCACGAAGCTCTTATTAGTTTGGTTTTAGTTCGAAATTAGCAGTTTAACAGCTGCCAGTAAGCCAAAAACCAGACCTATTTGAACTGCTGCAAAGAACCAAGAAGTGCAATTCAGAAATCTGGAAGCAGGCTAGCTGTAAGGGATCAGCAGACAATAATTGACAATCACATCCATTAATTCCAAGCTGTCCAATTTTTGAAATAGAGGTAGG
Source organism: Diplodus sargus (assembly GCA_903131615.1). Classification (NCBI taxonomy): domain Eukaryota; kingdom Metazoa; phylum Chordata; class Actinopteri; order Spariformes; family Sparidae; genus Diplodus; species Diplodus sargus. The sequence goes on along the minus strand of CAEMYA010000228.1, from coordinate 1,037,003 downwards.
TTGTCAGATCTCATCAAACTTTCGGGTTAAACTCAGAATATACCTTAGCTGTTTGAATGTGCCATTACATGCTGTAGCCTTTTTATGAGATGATGTTGAGGTCTAGGAGAATCTGTTGATGAGGAAGCAGCAGAGAAGAGAAGATCACAATCACAGCTCATTACACAGTGACCTTTAAATCCTCAGCCCTAAATAGAGCCATTAGAGGATTGGGAGCAAACCTCTCCCAACCAGGAACAGGAGCAAACGATAGGGCTGTTGGTGCCTGGATCGTAAAGACTGTGAAATGCTCTCCCATATCTTGTGGGAACCTTTTTCACCCACCCATCCAAAACACCAGATGATGAATATCGGCTGCTTAAATATTTATGATAGTATTACAATTTTCAGTAGATGGGGAAATGTCAAAAAAAGAAAAGAAGAAGGGACAATGACATATACTGATTCTGACTCGATTTGAAAAGGCAAAACCAAACTGCAGTCGAGCTTATGCAGCAACCCAATCACAAGAATAAATGTTAGCAATGTTCCTACGAAACCACAGACACGTTAAAACTTTGCATTTCCTTATAGCTCAACTTTACATTTCTTTAGGTTCAATTTTCTATTCCTCACTTGTCACAGCGCTGTGCTCATACCCTGGGTAGGTAAAAGCACAAAAAACACTTGGTTCGGGTTAGGAGATTATCATGTATATTTAAAATCACCCAGTCTTATTGCCTGAGGTCCAGTGGTGTCACATATGTCGTAACGCAGACTCAAACCACTACCATCCCCTCCACCTCCGGACATGAAAGTCAGATCATATACATGGAATCAGATTTTTTTTTTTCTTCGATACTTTACATATAAAACAAGTCCCCGTCTATTCAGTTGTTGAGGCGTTGTTTCGTTGCCTTTCAATCAGTATGACGGGGAGTAGGTAATGACTGAATTTTCATGTTTGGGTGAACTTGTCCTTTAATGGAAAATGATCGCGGTGTAAGTATTGGTAACATTTAGAATATAGTTCTACCATCCGGAGATTTAACCACTGCTTCATCTTGCCTGGTTTTGTCAAGCGCTACCTTAAGATGTGATCTGAACTTTGCTGTGAGGCAGCTGCTCTTCATGCTAACTGTGCAGTTCTTAGTTTTTATTTCAAAAGAACAGCTGCTGGTAAAGAGACACAAGATACATTTTTGGATGAATGAAGGACGACTTTCTGTTTAAATGGTCTCTTACTTCGTTCTTGCCAAGCAAGTGACATTGTGGGTTGATCGGATGCTCTTCAGACATCTGTTAGACATCGGGGGTTATGTGATAAAAGACAATGGAAACGTATCATACTGGAATTTAACTTAGAGGAGCTTTATTACTCTTTGTGCAGACACGTATTTAAGCTAGACCTCTCACCCACATTGGATACACTTTTGTGCTTAATACACCAGAGGATTTGTTTGACTCTGGAAAGACCAGCCACAGAATGTTTCATTTGTCTGCAAAAGTAAAACAGACTAGACCCAAAAAAGGCACAATGAAGAGAGTTAAGACAGACTGACTATAGAGGGACAGGCTCACCTGATGTGTAGAGTAACATGAGAGGATATTGTTATCTCTGCTGATGCTTCCGTGCAACTAAAGAACGCCACCAGGCAGCAGCCTGTCTGGAGTGGGGCGGCGGCCTTATCAGAACTTCAGCAGACGACTTGCATTTTTTAAAATTCCCTTTCACTAGATTTCCAGATGAAAACTGGCATTTCCATCAGGTGTTTTCTGGTTTGCAAGCAAGTACGTGTGAGCTTGAGTCTTACTTTATGCGTGAGTGTGTGTGTGTGTGTGGTACTCCAGGTAAATGAGAAGGTGGCAATTTGGGTGGTGTAATAATGTGTTATTTTGAAATACCATTTGACTCCTCATTAATAATTTTACAGAGTGTGCTGGCATTTGCTTTGCAGAAGAACATCTGTCTGGGACTCAACCCTGGAGATGCTATTGTTCTGTCTGGTTTGTGCATGTGTCTGGCTTGCATGCGTGTGTGTCTGGTGTGTGTGTGTGTGTGTGTTTGTGTGTGTGTGTCTGTGTGTGTGTCGCGTGTGCGTGCATTTGGCTCTTTCTAAAATGCCTCAATCTCTCCGCTTCAGTGCTTCCACTTTTCTAATTTCCACTGCCTCCCCCCTGCTCTTTCCTCCATTCCTTCTCTAATTACCTTTTCTTTACCATCATTTCCCTATTTAGCATATGAATTGGACCCAGAGTGTCTCGGGGTAGTTCACTTATTATGTTTGCACGTGTATGGATGAAAGAGTATGGCTGTCATAATGAAATACACTGAGAAAATGCATTATATTCAATTACAGCTGTGACTGCAACATGAGTTCAAAGTTGGTAAGTGTGTCTTATGTTTGTACAATGTAATGTATATGACCTTGAATCATAATTAGGGAACACAAAGGGATGTTTGTAATTGCTGTGCTGTTGTTTCACCACCAGCTTCCTTATGTCTCGTCTCTTCCCCATTATCTGCTTTGCTTTGTTAATTTCCTTTACATGTTAATGACATTCAAGCAAATATACACTTGTGGAAAAAAAACATTTGTAATGTTTATTCCTAATGTAAAGCTCTGGTGATGTGGAGGGCAGAGCTTTGTTTCCATCTTATGTATCACCTGCTCCTTAAAGGAAAACAAATGCCTATTGTGACTGGAATGGGTTTATGAAAGCTGATCTCTCCAGACTGAAATGACTGATAAGTATCACAGTAGAACTGATTCTGTAGCATATTTTTGCCTCATGTTCTGCAGCTTATATTTCAAATTTGTATGCATTTTGTGTTGCTATCTCAGCATTTACAGCAGGAACACTGTGAGAGTTTCTGCATGAAGGACCAAAACAAACCAGTTCAAACAGTGCCACACTGGTGGTTAACACTGTAAGTACTAGGTTGCATGCCAGTTTCCCAGCATCTTTCAATCCCCTAATCAGCAGTGTTAAGATAGAGACATAGCAATTATAATACAATGTTTGTACACCACTTTTCAAAGGCCGAGCCAAAAAAAAAGAAAAAAAAGAGAGAAATAAACAACTAACCAAGACTAAAGTATGATACAATAATAGGAATTTAAGGTTTGGATGTGATAGCTTAACATTATTTTCCAGTAAATTAACACAAAACATATTTATATATTTTTAATTTAGGTTCCAGCACCCCTCCAGAGGATGCATTTGATTAATAGCTTCTCTAACACAACATTACAAATAACATAATAGAAGTACATGTAATTTACTGCAAACATAAAACAAAAACAAAAAAATTATGATCTTATAGAATAGATGCATTGATGTAGGTTCAACTACCCATCAGTATATAAACGAATTAAACAGACAGCTGTATAATGCAACGTACACATTAATATGGCAGTGATATCCATCCAAACACATCAGATATTAATAGTAAAACACTGACAGGGACATTTTTACTGCTGAGTTTCCACTTTTAGTTGAGAGTTTTAGCAAATGTTACTGATAATTCTTTGCATACTTTACTTAAATAAAGTTTTGAATGCAGGACTTTCAACAGTGTGGGATTACGCTTTTACTCAAGAAAAATATATGAGTATTTCTTCCTATACTGTATTTCTTCCTATACTGTTTATACTTATCAACAATTGGAGTCCTTTTGCCAGGGGACACTGGTATCGAAAAAGACTTCAAATCTTCGATTAATAGCAAGAAAATGCTTTTGTAGAGTAAATTACTCTCTGACCACAGTCACAGAAAAAGCAAATAATTTGCATATTTGTATTTGTTTTTTTCTGTGTCTGTGGTCAGAGAGTAACCTCTGTCATGCTCAGTGGAAGGAATACTGTTCATGCTCTCAGTAACACTGAGAGATTTATACGTCATTAGCATGGATATGGATGACGGAGGCACGGCAGGGACATAGGGAGAGTGGGCTCTTGAAGCTGATATCACACGTCTACACTCTCAGATTACTCCCTTCTCACATCGCATTTCTCACTCATTTCCTAATGAGCTTAATGGACTGAGAGCAGAGTCTCACCTCTTTAAACCTGATGAGGTCGGGCAGAAAATTGATCTGCCTGAAGGGCTGATATGTGCTCACGCGACATTAGATAGATGCTATGTACATTTTTTTTCTCTCTCTCTCTATTGCTTAAGGAATGAGGGTGTTTGTGGTGTCGTCACTGTTAAAGCTGTCATAACAATATCCCAAAATGACCCAGAAATATGTTAATAATGTGACGCTTAAATCCTCAAAATAAAGTCCCTCATCACTGCTTTATAGCGTACAATAGCTTACTCATGATTAGTCTCGTTCCTCTGATTTAAAGATAACATATGCAAAATGTCTGCATTAAAAATGTTCCAGAGAGCTTTTCTTGGATATTTTGTTGAGACGTGTACTTACATTATCTCAAGTGTTCAGAGAAATCTGTGTTTCATTCAGGGTAACGGTGTTTTTAATTGTGTCACCTCTCGCTTCAGGGAGGGAGAGAGGAAGTCGAGAAACGTGACCAAAAGTAACATAAATGAAAGATTAAAACACTTCCTTGTCCTTGAACATTTCTGCCCAAATCCTGTAGGTTTCTCGAGCGGTGGTGGTTGTTTAGCAATAAAGACAACGACTCCCATGATCCTACATTACATACGTGTGTTGTGTTTGACTAACAGAGCTCTCGTAGCAGAAATGACCTCCTATGCAACAGTGTACGTGGTCTGACAAAAAGCGGCCTTTCAGTGATGTTCAACCGTGCGTCTGCCTCTGTCAATGTCTCTATCATCTCCTACTTTCCCTCTTAATCGATATCTTGTTTCATATCCCATCTGATGGCATCATTGTTCAAAATCCAAAAGGTCACCTCTTCAAAGAGCACGATGAAGGCTTTCGTTTTTTCCAATTAACACTCACAATGGCGAGTTTTTTGAGCTGCTGCATCAAAATAAAGCATTTGACCAGTCAATTTAGGGATGTTGAGTGTGAAATAAGTTTTTTTTTTGTGTGTGTCAGTCAGTCAATAAAACAAATCTTGAGCGACAACAGTGTAACCATTAGCTATCAGCATGCGGCTAAGTGGCCTGCTTAGAAAAACTCAAACACTTGAGTTCAGCTCCTGGAGGTGCTTACCTCTCAAATAGAGTTTTTTTTCATAACAAGGTATCTTTGAATATCACAGGTACAAACGCAGCATCTCGCTACTGAAGACTTGTGGCAATTAGACAAAAAAAGAGTGTGGGGGATCAGAGTTGTGGAGTTGGCACACAGGGGGGTCGAGGATGATCACAGCATCTCGCTGGGTCTCTGTGGGTCTGACTCAAGGGGAGATATCAGATCACAGAGCCGGGGTTTCACCACCCTCCGTGTCGGAGACTTGACTCTAAATTCTAAGTAGACAGACAGACGCCATCTCCCAACAAATACCCCTGCCACTCGCTTTTAAACATCTGTTAAAGCTTTGACATCACTCATGTTGGTGATTCCTCACAATCCAGACAAATAGCAGCTAAGCAGCATGTGAGCCACAATGAAAGGACGAACTAAAAGACAAAGTGGCAAATATACAGTATGTCCCTCATTATAAGTTATATATAACTCATATATGGAGAAGAGTGTTGGGCAGAAGCCTTCCGTATCCTGCCACGGCTGCAAACTCGTATCTGTGACACCTCTCAAACTGTCAGTGAGAAGAGTGTACCGTGTGTGTGCGTGCTCATGTGAGACAATCGAGCCGTCACATTTTCCCACACTTCAAATGGCAGCCATCTTGTTGACATCCATGCGCTGCAGCCCTGGGAACTGGCGACAAGTCTGCATTGAGGACAGAAACATGCATTCCTGTTTGTTTGTTCCCATCGCATTGGAGGAGCACTGATTAAAGCTTTTGCCACCACAAGGAGCGATCCATCAGGGTTTTACATGAGCTTTCAAAAAACCTCAAAGCTGGCGCCCGCTCACTGCTTTGTCTTCCAATGTGAAGCAACGCAGCACATCAAATGGCTGACAAAACCTGGATAAAAAGAGAATATTTTATTCATGGCTGTCAACGAAAGGGAGGAGTGAGACGTTAGGGATGGGAGGAACCTGCCGTAATTTAGATCCTGAACCCTGAACCTGGTGTCTCTTCCATTTGGGGCCTATGCTGGGGTTTAATGAGGAAACATGATCAGAGGAGCAGATGACATCTGAAGTGTGTCAGGACACGAGAGGTGGTGATACGTACAATAGGCAGAGATTTCACTTCTCGCTCTCTCTTTCACATCAACCCGCTGGATCTATTTATTCTCGTGCTGTTGCCGGGTTAGAATTCCTACAACGTTGGACGCTAATTAAAACTTTATCTGTGAAGCTTCTGTGATCACATTAAAATTTTACGTTTTTCAAGTTGTTAAGGAAAAACAGATTGAATGCAGTTGATTGCAAAACGTGTAGGGTAAAGATAACTGACAACTTTCCAGGAAAAGCTCTGTGGACCAACCCGAATAAATAAGGCGTAGTTTAAGTACACAGCTATTGATTTTTTAAAAAAATTGCATTTTTCAATGTTTTCAGCACCACATATGGAATTCTACTGACCTCCAGTTTTCTTTAGCAGACTCCAGGAGTCTCAGAGGCGGATTTCTCCAAAAGACAGCAGATAAAACCGAAGTGATCAGCATGCCTCCTTATAGTATTTGTAGTCATTTTGATGAACTGGCTGTTAAGGAGGAGTTTTAAATTTTTGGCTATTCTGCCTCCATAGAATGTAGTCTTTCAGATTAACATGAATGAAATGCCCATGAAAATGTATGGAAATTGCTGCATATTTAATTTGATAACCTACTGTAGTCTCCATATTGAAACATAAAATATTATAGAACTGAAATGATGACAACTATAACAATTGTCCTATTTTCATTTATCAATAAGTTTCATGTTGACATCAGTTGAATATTTTCCCTAATCACCACTGTTTTGGCTGAAATGCACTACATTTTATAACATCTTACAATAAATAGTCCTTAAGGCTTTTCCGTCAAAATGAGTTTACCCCGAACCAGAAGTCACCACTTCAGCAGAGATCACATCAGTTTTATGTCTATCTTTATTCTGAAGGTTTTTATAGAGGAGTTTGTTCATATATCATTCAGAGCCTGATTTTTAGAACATTTTATTCCTAAAAAACATAGCAACAAGGATTTTTTTAATGGCTGTTGACAGTATTTTCTGATTCTCCTATGTTAACAAAATGAAACAAGATCTTTGAATCTGGCATACTTTTGTGGATTTTTACTGCAAGTTATCAAATATTTCATTAGATAATGCTGCATTTGCATATCTTAACAAACAATCCAATACAATTAGTGGGTGACTGATGTGGGTAATAATCTGGGGTAGTTTTTAATTGGGAAATTGGGGATATGTATTAGTTAACAGTAGTGTCTCGCAGCCTGTCCCTGTCTCATCAGAAAAACAAAACCAAACTGTGAAAGCAGCTTATTTCACCCCATATTCACGTTTCTTGTCGAAGTGACCTCTAGTGGCGGTAGTAATTACGACAGCAGCAAAAAAGGGGGTCAGGAGAGGTAGTATGAAGCGTAACCAAGTCCACATACCATGAGGATGGTTGGATGGCTGGGTAAAACAAGCACAATTTGGAGAACACTATTTTAACTTATTTATGTAGCTACGTTACGTTGTAGACATAACTTAACTGAACATTTACATAAGTAACGTAGTCACTTTAATCAAATCCACAATAATTTCCTTAACCTAACCCAGTAGGTTGTTTGCCAAATTGCATTTAAATTATGTTTAAATGCAAAACTGAGCAGAAACAAAAGGGAGAATGGAACATGTCACTGTTCGCTTCTCGCATGTTTCACTCAATCCTGGTTAACTGAAAGTGCTACCGACGCACTGTTCACACATGAAAAGTCAACCAAGCGCTCTGTGTTGCAATTCAAGCCAGCGGGTCTTGAATGGGAAAGAAAACCATTCTACTTAGTCGCATGCTAGTATTGTGACAACATCGGGAATTAACCTAGTCGGCCCCATGCGAGCAAGTAACTAGCGTGAGACTGAAAGCTTCAGCAACCCGAGCGCCTTGTTTTGATACAGAAACCATGGAGCTGTCTTATCTCCCATTTACAAAAAAAGGAATTTTCTCTTTATATATCAGTCTGTCACATCCCCTTTGGACCAAACCAGTGTAACTGTAGCTCAACTCCACTAATGTATTAAGCTTTGACACCACATCTTCTCCCTATCCTCTTCTTGTATGCCGCCGCTGCTCCTCCTCTTAGACAGTGCTGCTGAGAAAAGGAAAAAGTTTGAAGCAGCAAGCTGCCAGGCGATAAAAGGGTCTTTTATCGGCCATTAGCTGGAGAGCAGACACGGCTTCAATCAAGCTGTATTCACGACTGAGCCATGTATCATATCAAACGGAGAAGAGAAGAGAAGAGAAGAGAAGAGAAGAGAAGAGTGCCCAGGCATGTGTGAACCTGTATGCAGGCATATATATACAGTGTTTGTATACAAATGCCTGCTTGGATTTGAAAGGCGGATGGAGACAGGAGATAATTGTAATTGTGCTTGTACATTAAGCGCATGCATTTATGCGTGTGTCCCTTTTTTTCAGGTCTGTCTGAGGTGTCAACTAGCACACTGTCGCTCTGTGGGCTGCAAAGGTTTGTTCACCCGACTTTTTCAGGAGCTGTGATTGACAACTGGGTGGGGCAACGTGTGTGTGTGTGTGTAAGAGAGAAAGAGACAAGAGGTTGTTGGTGAGCCAGAGGTGACGTGTGTATTTGAGTGTGTGAGCGAACAAGTGCACATGTGTGTACGGGGATTTATGAGTCAGGAACAAATGCGAGCGTGCCACGCTGACAGTCTCCATCACAGAGGCCTGATGCGAAGGGACAGTTCGTGTCAGAACACAGGAGCAGCAGTTTCATCATCCAAAGGCCAGATGGGAGAGGAAAAAAAAAAAACCTACAAAGACACACACTCACACTTAGATGACAGCGTCCCAATGCACTGATCGGCAATGAATGCATGGAAGGACACGGGTAATCCTGTGCTCTATCACACACAAAAGAAGGAAAAGGAAATGAGATTTACATCAGTCAATCAAAGGCAGGGCTCAGGCAGGGGAGTCACCAGTAGAAATGGCAGCCGCAGACAATGCCACTCCTGTCACCATAACAAGAGGGTTGCTTTCTCTCTTCTCCACAGGCAAACACATCCACATGATGTGCTTGACTGAGCGAAGAAGTTCGGTTTCCCGTCGCGGGCACATACGTATTTTCAGTGAATGCAGCCAGTGAGGCCCATTCAAACACAGTTATGACAAAATGCTGTTTTCTTTTAGGTTCAGTTACCATTTGATGTAAGTCAGACGATGTGTTTTGTCATAATTTAGTTGTTCCACCTTTTAAGATACACGTATTCAGTGTCATGAAATGACCTGAGATGATGTGTTATTGAGACAAATGAGGTTTGTTAGAGTTTACAGATATCTCCTTAGGAAGTAAACCTTACATCAATAACTTCAAAAATGAGCCAGCAAAGCAGCTGCACTGGAAAAATGCAGGTTAAATGTTCCTCTGAGGGGCATCTAAAAGGCTGCTTTTCGGTGAGCAAAGCATTCGTCATCCCTGTCTCTCGCCCAGATTTTACCATCTGCCCAGAGATCTGAGCTAACAACGTTCTGACCTGTTTTCTTAACATTTGGCATGGCACGGGCTTCTTGAAGATGGGGGTCACTTTTTTTCTGCCAATTCTCAGTTGAGTTAAGGACAAGAAAGGCATAGAAAGAGGGAACTAGGACTGGCCGACATAACCTGGTTGTGCTATTTGTCAAATATGCCACTTATCAGAAATAAATTCCTCTATTAACAAACAGTTTTGCAAAATTAAAGTACTTCTGTCTCCGAAAATGTTAGCACCTCACCGTGTGGTTATTAATAACCACTTCTTGTTTTCTGCTTTCTTCTTGTTAGCAATGCCAGCTCAATAGCTCCGGCTTATTAATCACACTGCCAAAAACAATGCACATAGCAAATGAGCCTGTCTAGTTTTCTATCTCTGGTAAATGGCTCCCATTGAGACATTGGAACATATGTGCAGCTTGTTTCGTGAGAAGTGATAGTAAAATGTGTAATTGATTGCTAAGACCATGAGGGGGAACTCACTCATGTCGCTGCGGTGCCAAGTGCTGTACGGTTAATTCACTCACTGACGTGCCAGGGGAGAGTCAGGCATTTTCCCAAGGGCTTCCAGCTTCAAAAGTGTTGTTAAACCTGAACAGAAATCAAATCAAGGCAGGTAGATGTACTGCAAGATGCAGCTTTCTAAATAGTGAACCAGCGTTGAGAAAAAAATAAATCTTCCAGCGAGGCACTGAGCATGCTCCACTTTCTTCAGACAGTATTGACCTTTCACACAATGTCCTTCTCCGACAGGGAAAAACCCCAGCGGTCATGGCTGAAATATGCAGTATGAATGCTCTCGAGACCATCCACCCACCCCGCCGCTTCTCATGCAATTAGCGCATTTACTGTAAGCAGAAGAGTGTCTTGGTCTGCTCTCAGTACAACTAATTATGATGTGCTGCTTCCTGCAAAAGTATGTGTGCGCATGACAAGTGTATGCCTGCAATGCATCCGGGCAGATATGCCCTAACACTTTCACTTGGGAGCATTGGGACAATGGTTATACTAATAAATCAATACTGTCCTTTCACAAAAAATGTTTTCTTGGGAAGTCAATTTTCACTGGGTTCTCTCTCGACGTCAGTATATATTATTGACTGTGTGAGTCATTGGTAATATGTTTGATTCTACTGGGACAATTCCGCCTCGCAATGTTGACTGCCTAGAGGGCAGATGACCAGGTAACGCTTGTCCAACTGTGGGGAGGCCATTATGGATTGGTAAAAGGAAAGTTATGTGGATAATTCCAGGCCCATTGAGTCTAAAATGAGCAAGGTCCAAGATCAATAAACAAACACTGAAATCTATCTATCTATCTATCTATCTATCTATCTATCTATCTATCTATCTATCTATCTGGGCTGGTCCGGGTTTAAACTTCACATCACATCGCAAAAGACGAAAAACAGATTATAACCGACGATGCATTGAGTAAGACAGCATAACTGACTAGCATGTTTATTTAATTTCAAGAGCTGCAGCGATTCGATGCCGGATGAACTGTTTAAAGATGAAGCACGATGAATTTGAGTCTAATTAATTGTGTCTCAGCAAGACACTCTTGGTTCCTAGAAGTAAGTCTGTCACTATGATGAAGGCCTGCGCTGATTAGTCCAACCCCACAATAGCTGTTGATAAAAGCAATATCTTACATTCTTACATCTTACAATTCAGAATTGGTGGGAAACCCTGCTGCCAATGGGAACAAAAAGAATACTGACTACTTAAAATATTAACAACCGCAGTGGGGGGATTGTGGGGGTTCTTTTCTTTTTGTTACTCCCTTTTATTATTTTATATATATATATACGTGTATTTTTTGTGTCGCTGCCACTAGATATGTATTAGTTAAAAGAAACAAATTACTTTCTGTTAATCAACTTTTTGCAAACTGAAAATTAACGTCTTTATACGGTTGGATGCCAAGGTAAAGGGGTAGTTTCTGTCGTAGAGAGACATAAAAACAACTTGCTTATTCATTTCACCATTAATCATGGCTCAGTAACCAACTGTGATGAGCTCTCCAAGCATTCTGAACATGGATATATTGAATTTTAACTGCAATTATTCTCATCTGAATCTTTGGGAGCTTTTAGTGTGGTAAAAATTAACATGCATAATATGATCATTACTTTATCAGAGATTTCTAACAAATGGAATGGAATTAACAAAGATCTCAGTCACAGCTGTTTGCTGGATGGAGGAGATGTATGTAATGTATCTATTTGTTCCTACATATTCCATAATACGTGTAATACGGTAATGTGAGAAAAAGGGAACAGTTTTGCTGTTCCTACACCTATTACATGTAAACCCATAGTTTCAGCTGCTTGGGAGTAGTAACTTTATTAAGAAATCTAAAGGTAACAAAATTCCTTATAATAATAAGTCAACGGCAATACATAGTTCCGTGGCAAGGCCAACATACACCAATCAGGCATAACATTTTGACCACTGACAGGTGAAGTGAATAACACTGATTATTTCTTCATCATGGCACCTGTTAGTGGGTGGGATACATAAGGCAAGTGAACATGTTGTCGTCAAAGTTGATGTGTTAGAAGCAGGAAAAATGGACAAGAGTAAGTGTTTGAGGAAGTTTGACGAGGGCCTAATTGTGAGGGCTTGACAACTGGGTCAGAGCATCTCCAAAACTGCTGCTCCTGTGGGGTTTTTCCCAGTCTGCAGTGGTCAGTATCTATCAAAAGTGGACCAAGGAAGGAACGATTCTGTGCGATGCTTTGGGCAATGTTCTGCTGGGAAACCTTGGGTCCTGCCATCCATGTGGATGTTACTTTCACAGGTACCACCTACCTAAGCATTTATGGAGACCATGTACAGCTTTTCACGTTAACGATATTTCCTATTGGCTGTGGCCTCTTTCAGCAGGATAATGCGCCGTGCCACAAAGCAAAAATAGCTCAGGAAAGGTTATGTATGTGTGTTTTGTGATGAAGGGATGGGGCAATGGAATGAAATACATGTTTTTATGGAGTGCAAAATTGAGATAAAATGTAAATTGAAAAAAAAAAAATCCATAAATCATTCCTTGTTGAGTCACCCCTGATTAAGTTACTCTTAATAAAATGGAGACTATCGGTGCTGAGGGCCACGCCAGGGGCTTTTACACTACGCCTTGAGTGGACTTGAGTGAAAACACTGAATGTTTATGATTTCTTGGGATACGTCCAACCCTCTAGTGTGCACTCTGCTTCAAGTACAGTGTCTACTTCCTGTCTGTCTGTCTCAATGAAAAGAGAGCATCCCTCCCCTCTGCCACATCATATTCAATTTCCATCAGCTCCATCCACAAACTGTGAACACTCCCTCAACTACTGTCTGCAGCTGTGATCTCTCTGACCCCAGTGGCTTATGGGAGCTGCAGTCCTACTAATGTGTCCATGCCCTAGCACCTCCCTGGTGCTTTCTGGCTGAGTGGAGGCAGTCTCGGAGGGTTTCCACGGGTGACAGAGCCCGACCAGGCCCGGGTCACCAGCTTGGGGAGTGGATCGCTCACCAACACCAGACTGGGAAAACTCAGCAGACTTCAGGCCATTTGTTCAGCGCAGTTGTCAGCTGTTTGCATGTCAACTATAATAGAAGACAAAATGGTACTGCCAAGCTCTCAAATAAGTAAATAAAAAAAAAATAGTAAATAAAAACAAAATAGGGTTTTTTTTCTCAATAAAATATGAGATTTTTGCTTGTTGCCTTGAGCTAGCAAGTAGCCTCAAGCTGATTACAGAATTAGATGACATCTTTATTATGAGTTTCTTGGGCAATAATACATTTTCTTCATTCAGAAACTGCAGTTTAGATGTTGTCAGGCCCATAGAACGAAAAGAGAATTTGAAGTTTGGTGTGAGTACCAGCTGGTGTTAGGTGAGCAGACATTATTATTCTACTAGTTCCCACTAGTTTGCCTGATGGCCCAATTCACTGCCTCTTAGTTCATATAATTGAGTATAATTTCATATTCCGATCATGATCAGAGAAATAAAACAGGATTTTGTAGTTCACAAGCACATACTTCCCAGGGGGGTTGAGATAAACTCGGAAGTTTTCAATTCGGTGCCGTCACTGAAATTAGGTGCTGTGACTGTTTTTTTCTTGTTCCAAAAAAGAAGTCACATTTTGTGATGTCTAATTTCTCGCTGCCACTGCTGACCCGTGCTGTGATTAATATCAAATGCATCTAAAAATCATTTTCTGATTATGTCACAAAAAACTAGCAACAACCCTTCTGACTTCAAAAAGGAGGTGTCTGTTTTCATGTGGTTTTGTAATAGGAGAAAAGACTTCCTTTTAACATCTTTTCAGAATTTCAGCCATGGCATCCTGTGGCCATGCACGCTTCCCCGCAAACTCGTCTTTAGCTTCACCCCCGGTTCTCACCCTGTCTCTATCACTGCACCTGTGCAATTACACTGTAGCCACTGGCCAAGGTTAGAGAGAGTTCAGTGCTCTCAAGCTCAGCCCCTGGATCCCTAAAGGACATTGATTCCTTTGACCTATGTGTGACTGCTCTTCCTCTGACAGCGGTTCGCCAAGCTTTTTGCAGCATGCTTCAGTGCACAGCTAATTTCCCAAGGCTCAGTGCACCGGGCTATTAGCGCTCAGGCTAAACACTAGCTTCCACAAGCCGTTGCCTCGGTGAGATGTAGCTGATGGGAGACCACGAGATCTCCGACGTGGCGAAGGGCTTCCAATCCATACTCACGCATGTAGTCGTCTCCTCCTAAACCCCGCCTGTCTCCCCAGGGGCAGTTTCACCAGGTAGATTCCGCTCATGAGCCGGCTCTACCTGCAAGCATGCAAGTACCTGCCGGAAAATAAATTGCCACAGGTACAGACAAATATTTACCCAGAGATTGTATGTTTTGCCAGTTGTAAATGATTAAGACTTCAGGTGTTAGGCACTTAAGTTCTAAATTAAATCACCAAAACGTGTCACACAAAGTTACACCTAGTTCACACAAGTTACGCTAATGAGATCATAATTAGGTTAATTAATGTTTTATTTTGCATATGTTAGAATACTTGTTTTCACAACACCCTCGGTACAGGGAGCAGTATTAATATATTCTCTGTGTGTGAAAGAATCAAGAGGTGATAGCAGTTGCAGGGAATGATCATGCATTTTCTGGTTGACTGCTCCAATTTTTTTTAGATCACTTACTCTTTTGTCAGGTAATATGAGAAAGTTTCAACGAGCGGTGAAAGTGTTGTTTTTCCAGATATTATGTTCACTGAATATGTCCATATACCATGCACACTGTGTGGCAAAGCCTAGCATTATCCACGATCCTCACAGAAAGGTACAGGTATCGCACAGCTGCCACAGGTGGCCAGAGGATGTACAGTATGACAAAGTAGCACTTAGACGACAGGTGAGCGAAATAGATTTGTGTTTTTGTGACTTCAAAGTTTTTGACCCGCCCATATGAGTCACTGAGACAATTGCCTACAGTACCATCCCATTAGTTTGTATTCTCCCCATACCTCCTGCAACAAATTTAATGAGCACCTGAAATGTCCAGAGGATAATGATGGCTGGGGATGTCAAGCATTCAGGATTTAAATTAATTTTCTCACTGTAGGTGAATTCAGTTTTGATAGACTCCTCCGCAGGGAGTTCAGAGTTCAGCTTCAGAACAGCGGCCCAAGAGCTCGAATTCTTGTGCAATGAATGACACCATGCGTACACTTCTGTGGCATTATAGATTATTCTAAAGGCATTGGTTTTGTTTGTAGCGCAATCCAGACAATCCCAGTGAAACATATTGCAATGTTTGCTAATTGCTCAGAGTCATGGCCAGTGGGGTGGGGTGAAGCGACCACTTGGAAACACAGAAATGTTCAGATTCCACAGACAGGGGCTTTGAGCAGTGTGGATACTTGTCAACACTGACTAAAGTCACATCTACCTCCTTTGTATCATTGACTTAAAATGTGCTGTTAGGCATATCTGCAATTTATCTAATCAAAATATCACAATACAATTACTCTGGAGTGGATCAAATTATCTCTGAAGGGATACCGTGTGCACCTGAATCCTCTGTGGTAATTCAGCACACCTAGGAAGCTCTGCGACTGCTGTCCTTTCCTCGGAGGCGCGACAAAGTCGGGACAAAAAACTGCCTGCACACAAATAACCTATACCCAATCACCATGGAAACATTGACCCTGGCCTCCATCCCCCCCCCCAATCCCCTCACCCCAAGGCTGCGGACACAACGGCATGATAAGCAGCTTTCCAACCTCGACTCCAGTCCGGACTTTGTGTAACTCCCAGCCCATCCAGTTATGACGCCAGTTGCCAGAGGCCAATGTGAATCTCATATACAGCAGCCGCTATCAGTTGGTCCGTAGGGGCGGCTGGTACTCAGTTAGGGCAGAGATAGTCGCAACTGTGAGCTCATTTTTCCGCCGCTGCTCTCTGCTACATAGTGCGACAGAATAATCACACCAATAACACTCTCTGGCTCTATTTCAGCGCAGGAGCTCTGAGGAAGGAAATTAAAGAAACAAAGAACAAGGCTCGGCTCCTGATCTCACATCATTTTTTTTTCACTCTCTCTCCCTCTCTCTCTCTCTATCAGCCCCCCCACACCGCCAAGAGAGGACGTCCAAGGCAATAAGGCTCACAGCCTGCGGTGGGAATTGTTTTGCCAAAAATATTTGTTGTTTTCAATAATGTGGCTGTTTGTATTGCGCAGAGGAGAGGAGAGAAGAGGAGAGGAGAGGAGGGGAGAGGAGAGATTGTAGTTCACATGCAGTCTCTTGTAGTGCCCTCAATTCACAATAGATGCCTTTTCTCTGTACCCTGGGATATAATGAGGAAAGAGTATGATTAGTGTGATTAGTCAGCCTGTGTGAGAGCCTGAATTTTCTGTGTGTGTGTTAGTATAAGCATGTATATGAGATGTTTTTGCTGTCCTATTTATACGGCTGATACTGCTATCACTGCCTATATTTAAACCATTGCATGTTGGCTGAGCACAGTTGGCTTATGGTTCTGGACCCACTTAAAGACAGCGGGTCCCCTGAGACTCAATTGCCCGCACAGGGTCCCCTTGTCCTGGTTCTGACGGGCTGACGCTCCCTCGGCTAATCCCCTGGAAAGGTGCCGTGCCCTGGGGACAGCGGCCCAAGGAGCGGTCCCTGTCTCTGGAGCTTTGAACAGGTGCCCTGGGGGTGTTAGCTGGCCTCAGACACACAACCTCCAATCCTCAGTGATCCTCAGGATGAGCCAGGAAAACGCTGCACCAAGAAGATCTTCAGCCCAGGCGAGCCAATGGCAGCCGGTCATGCAGGCAACAACCGAGCATCAGCAGTTTCACAAAGACAGAGAGAGTGGGAGGCAGGAGATTGGATTGGACAAAATAAAACGGATATACAGACACACACAAACAACCCTCTCTCTTCCAGTGCACAAACTTTCACTTACTTAAGGCTAACATTTGGCATGGGGATATTGCGGTTTGCTGCAAGTGGTGTCGCTCAGGGAGTCAAGTGTGTGTGTGTGTGTGTGTGTGTTTTTAAGGGAGCGAAGGATCCCTTTCATCTTGCCTCTGCTACCAACTTGGACCCCCCCCCCCCCCCCC
>CAEMYA010000228.1:1004935-1019693 GCA_903131615.1 Diplodus sargus | reverse complement strand
CCAACCACCACCACCACCCCACCACCCACTCTCTACACTGTTCTGTTCCTCTGGTAGTGGCTGCCTTAAAAGCCCCATCACTCTTAGTGTTGTCCTTTCTAATGTGATGATAGAGCGAGTGGTGTAACTTGTGTGTACTCCTTTATTTGTAGGAGCCGCGGTGAGGCTGGGTGGCGGTGATACACTGTCAACGGAACCGGAGGAGGAATGGAATAAGACAAATAACAAAAAGCAATAAAGTAGATAACAGAATAATGTTTGTTTTTTTTAGCTTATGTCACTTTTTTTGTTTTTATTAGGAATCATTCGAGCTTAACTCCCTATGCAGCAGGTTTTATTCTTGATAGGGGCTAGGCGATTAGCATAATTTGTGTAAACAGATAAATAAACAAATGATAGGCAAGGGGTTGCTTTTAATTAGTGATTACATCTAGTGATTCTTTCTTCACTTAATACATTAATCGTTTAATTTGTAAAATGTCAGAAAATTGTGATAAATGAGTCCAAGATAATATCCTCAAATTGCTAATTATATCTGACCAAGAGTGTAAACCCAAAGGTCCTCTATACATTTTATATAAGACCAAGAATAGCAGCAAGTCCTCACATTTAAGACACTGCAAAAATTAAATGTTTGGCATGTTTTCCTTAATGAATGACTTATTGCGATTATAATTGTATTTGATGTTAATTATAATGATCACTAATGCATGAAGCAATTAATAGTCTAATACTTCAGAAATATAAATATGTACATCAGATACATCAGAACAACACATACAAGACATTTTTGGCATGGGAGACCTCAAATACAATTAGGAAAATGGGTGGGAAGCCAGTGAGGGACCATGCTGCACGACTGACTCCTAGCTGACCTTTGAACAGTTGCCTATGTGATAGCTCCCTGGTAAAGGTACCTGTTCGCACATTAAAAGAAGTGGCTGATGTGTATTGGAGCAGACACCGGGCAGTCTACCCTCCCTGGGCCAACGTGCACTGCACTGAATGTGGAACTGGCCATTTCAAATAATTGAAAGAAAAAGTGATTCAAGGCATTGTGACCCCTGCTGTGAAGCTTTAAAGGCACTAAGATGTCCGAAGATAAGATTGTGCAAACTGGTTCTGAGTATTATTTATTGTTTGGAGAGGATACAAAAAAAGCCCACCAGGACCATAGATAATGTCTCTTCATGACCCGATACTGTTTCCCTACAGGGTTTTTCACTTTTTTAAATGGAGTCTTGCGCAGCATGCAGTGTGGGAAGCTTTACCAATTTAAACTGAATACATGAATAGAGGACAAGACAAAGACCAGACTTCTTTCATTTAGGTAGTGAATGTTTCAGAAGCTCAGGCATTTCTCAACTTCATGATTTGGAGATGGATGTCAAATCCTGCCCTTCCGTCTCTCCCTCCAGTTCCACTCCCCCAGGCCCCTTCATTGCTATTCTCTACCTGTCCGCCAGTAGCCCCCCAGTCTCGTCCACATGTCCCAGTCACCTGAATGCAACATCCACCTGCTCACCTTGGGCATGCTCAAAATCACAACAGTGTGCACGTATTTGATTTTTTCAGGTTGAACATCATGTTTTCTCAAAATGGTGTGTGCAACGAGATTTGAGGTAAGGTGTAGGTACTGTAGGTAGGTTTCCACGGTGCTGTGTCGGCACTAAAGAATACCTCATTAACAGCGGCGTATTAAGGCACAACCACATTTAAAAGGTGGCAAGCTTGCGTATGGGTGTTTGGTATTTTGATTTCAAGCCATCTAAACCTAAACCTGCACCTCCATCTATTCCTGATTTTGATGTTTCCTGTTTCTGTGTTTTGCCCTTTTTCCTTCTTCTGACCCACTCACCCGGTATGCTCCTCTTTCATTTGAATTACTGTTTGGACTGCTGTCTTCTCACCAGCCTGTAAGCCTGGTCCTGACCATTTTCTTAGCAAATGCCGTTTCATCCTACCCACCTGCCTGTAGTGTATTTGTCTGACTTTCAGTCCAACTCCCTTTGTTCCCAGAATTCACAGGCCGTGTCAACGATATGCAAAGTGTGCCATTTTCTATAAAAGTGACAAACAAGTGGAACACGGGGGTGGTTTTAGATAACACATCCAGCACAACATGAGGGAGGAAAGTGTTAGCACTTTACTGCAATCATTAACACTCCTGATTAGCATAATAAGTAGTTATGCAAACCTGTTGTGAGGAACTTATAGAAGGAGGGTTGGCCCTTTATCGTCTGAGGAGGAGTCAAAGATCAGTGCACACACACACGCACACTCACCCGTATTTAGTCAACCCTACAACCTCATTGAAAGTAGTGCGCTCAGTCAACAATCAACACAAACTCTAATTGTCACCACTTCTTAACTTCGTTTATTTAAGGCTCAGCAGGCGTTGCCTGGATTTGAGGTGTTACTTGGACTCGGATGGTGCTTCGACTTCCCGTCAATAACTGGCAAGGCCTTAACAGCGCATATATAGTTTTCTTATTTTTGAAAGTTCAATGAACTAACTCAGAAATCTTTTGCATTTTGGCGGCAGACCAGCTTGCTTGCTTGCTCTCTGATGTTTTGGAGCCTAAACATCTTGATTATATTGTCACTGTGTGCAGATTTCCCAGCAGTGACCCGACATCCCTGACACCAAATTACATTTGTGAAAGGTAAACTGAATCTGCATCGCTTCACTTGTAGAGTGGGGCACTCTGCAATGCAGATTTAATTTGCAATTTTGGCTGGAAAATAGTTGTACTTTCACATAAATATTGACTGTAAAAAACATTATATTCAGAATTTAAAGTAGTCCTCACATGTGTGGCATTATAGTCACACACACACACACACACAAAGGGAGAGAGAAAGAGAGCGAGAGGGAACGAGAACTAAAAAGAGACTTTTCATATCTCCTGGCTGACTGTTGTTTTGTCTCACTTATGGTGGAATAACAGGGTCAAACTTACAACCAGACTCGGGGAAAACAATGCAAACATGCGCTCCACTAACCTGTTTATTCCCACTAAAGCCATGGAGCATGAAATGCACCCGCTCCCTCATGACACTACACAAGCGAAAAACCACAGTCTTTATAGGGCTTATTAGAAAAGCCTCTGCACTCTGTCTGAAAGCAGGAGGGAGAAGAAAACAAAATGAAGGAGTGCAGGGAAAAGCAATGCCATCCAAGTGTCAGGGACACATTTTTGATCTTTGCTGCAACAACAAAAGAAAAGGAATCAGCTGGAACTCACATGGTATAATGAACAAAGGCTAGCCTACATACAAACTTTTAAACAAACTGTTCAAGACTAGGAAGGTTTATGCTTTTCCCCATTATTGTCCTGCATTAGTTAAACATTAACAAGAAAAAGCATGGGTTACTGCTACTGCTACTGCATGAGGCTATTATCCGTATCAAGAGAAAACCCCTCTGCTTTAAAGAGTACTTTTTATGGAAGACTTTTTCATTTGCCCTTTCAACACACCTTTATGGATGCAAGCTGTGGACCGAATATACGTGACTTGGTTACCATAACTTGACACAGATGCCCTGTGTAAATCTGAAAGTTGCATGGAGATAATATGGCAGCAGGATTACCAGTGTTATGAATATTACCACTGTTATTTTAATCCAACAAGCTCGACTGCTGCCGACACGTTCAACTGCAAAATCAAAAAAGGAAATAGTAATCGTCCAGGCTCAACTCGTATGTGCCGATTACTTCCTGTGCTGCGCTGTGCTCAACACTGATGAAGCAGCGTCACGTTTCAGTTGCTGTTGTTGTGCATCCTGTCCTCCCTCAGAATCAGCACTTCACAGCATATTTCTACCTCCTTTCCTCTACAGATTTTTAGCGTGACAGTTGCTGCAGTGCACAATAAAGGGCAAAGAGATTCCATTCAAACAAACTAAGAAAACATCCGATGGACGAGGTCCAAATTAGCGTAAATTCTGCATGCGTAAAACATGCACCCTCACTCTCACTACAGGATACTGTGTCACTTTTTTTCAAAATAATGTATTTTCAGTTATTATTTAAACTATTTAAAGACCTGTTTTTTTCTGCACCACTAATTTGCAAAAAGCCAGGTTTTTGAGGTAGTAAACCAGACAAACACTTATCTGTCAAAGTTACCATTTCTTCTATCCCGGACACATTCAGCAAGGTTCGACCGCAAGCGCTTGGAACCCCTGATAATTCGCCGGTGAATGTAAATATATTTTTTTGTTTGTTTGCAACTAAAAATGGGTGAAAGACACAAAAGAGAGGAAAACGTACACACACACACACACACACACACACACACACACACACACACATACACACACACACACACACACACACACACACACGAGAAGGCCATAGGTGTGGTGATGTCTCGCTCCAGAAACAGAATGCTCAGGGGTTGCTGGCAAAGCAAACCCAAGTCAACCACGGAAACAGAGCGCGTGTAGCTCCAACTCCCCTCCTATGGCCACCGCTGTTACCGACAGCAATTTTCTTTTCTTTTCAAAGAAAGTAGGCGGTAAAACAGAAAAAGAAAAGTGTTGCGGGAAGGAAAAATAACTGAGGGCTGTTTCAGAGCGCTCGGCTCTCCTGTCCTGTAATTCCAGGAGTAAGTACATGTTTTCACTGGGAGCCTTGTTGTTCAGGCTTTTCCCAGGCCTTTCCAAGAAATATCTTTAAAGTATGGAAATGAGTGCAGAAGCTTCCTTGAAGTCACACAAACACACAGAGCGGTACCGCCACTGCCGCTGTGCACGGCGGTATTATTTATTTTCCGTGCATCAAAACCTGGCTGGAGAATAAGAGATGAAACTGAATTAAACATCATTTTAGGGAGAGACTAACGGTAAGTATGCCTGCAAAAGTGGATGCAGAAGTTTCCCAGGATTTTATGTGAGCATTTACTGGCTCTGTGTGAATATGTGAGTGTCGGACATACTGTACCTGTAAGCACACTGGCTGCTCTCTAACTTTCTAAACTGCATTTCATGACACAATGACAGCATCGCCTACCCATATCTCCCTACTCTGGCTCCGTCTCTCCATTTCTTGCCGCGCCTCAAACCAGCTGCAATAAAACTCAGTAAATGTGCTTGGCTCAGGTCCCTTACCCCCATCTACGGCTTTCGGAAATGCTCAGTAGTACCCCACAGACAATTACGGCACATCACACGAGCATGGAAAATGACATCGCAATAACGTGCCTCGTAACATGAGCGAGGCTGTAATTTGACTGACAAACATAACACTTTTTGTATGTTAAAATTTTAAGCTACCTCTCAAAGATGCAGTAAGTGTTTGCGTTGATATTGTTGAATTCGTACTCATATTCATAGTCTCTTTTGTCATGAACTCACCAAATGTCTGAACCCCTGCTTTCAGCTATGAAGTGCAACACCAGGTCAAAGGTCAAATCACTGTGAGTCACTGTAAGGATTGCCTTATGGAACGACTTGGTATGGATGAAGGACTTCATTAATAGGTATTGTGAGTGATTTGATATGCCAGTCATACATAACCATCTTCTTATTAACACATACAGACACGTATAATATATGGGAAATTATTCCTCTATTCAATTATGATGGGCAAATTGAGTGATATTGGGAAACACAGAAGCATACCAGAGCATCCTACATGAATTGCACGCAGTAATACACTCATCAGCCAGTTTGATATTACCAGATAATTGATTAGTTCTACATACAGAGACTCATGTGGTTTATGGCTTCCTGGAGAAGAGCACTGAGGAAATGAGAGCACCCAGAGACGGTGGGGCGATACAATCGACAATGCCACAACACAAAAATCCTGGAGGTAACTTTTGTTTTCATTCAAGATGGTGTGTGTTTCCCAAGGCTGGAATATAAAACACACACAAAACAAACACATTTCATAGACATTTCACTCTAACACCTGAAATGCACATAGCATTGCTTAGGATGACATATACGTTAGAAAAAAATTGCACGATTGTACGGAATAGTGGCGGAGAAGCATTCAAATCTTTAATCTTGGTGTCAGGCTTACAAATGCTGAAACTCCACAGTTCCTCGTCAAAAAATACCCAGTGGTTTGACACTTTGAAACACAGTCTTTAACGATAGTCACTGCTTTGGCAGCTTTCTTGCTAAACTCCACCACATGCCCTGCCACACTTGATATATAAGTCAGGTTATAAACATGTAATGAGAACATGATATGACACGTTCTGGACGAATGTTAACATGTTACATAGTGTATGACACTTACAGAATGCGACCGTATCAGTGATTTGCAGAAGTGCTAGTGCAGAAGTGGGGTGCACCTCAGGTCGGAGAGAAAGAGAGAGAGGCAGGCCTGACTGACGGATGTCAAGAAGCAGGTTCTATCAATTTTTACATCATGCTTTTTTTTCATAATGAAAATGTCCAAGCCTTCAGCTGCGCAATTTGGAAAATGGAGAGAAGAGGAGGAGGAGGAAAAGAAATCCCACTTTAGAGATATTTTTTTCTTTTAGATCATTAAACGCAATAACATGTTGTATAAAGCCGTTTCATTTGTACTAGCTAGCCAAAATTCAGATAAAGTAATACTAGCTAATAATGCTAGATAATGAAGATATGTTCGCTGCCAAAGATGCTTCTGATTCATCTGAATGTCAAGCCTGTTAACTTATTTAGCTAACCGCTGCTGCTGTTTATCCCTCCTCCTACCTGGAGCGTTAAGACATTGTGCTGAAATTCACTGACCAATATGGACAAATAATTACACATATTGTTGACTGTAATGCAACCTCTTTTAGGTTACTAATGCATAACCACAAGTAGATAATAATGTGTTGTGTTGAACCGCTGGTGCACGTTGTAGTGTGCAGACTGCAGCAGTTGTTCGTCCTCCTCTGTCTGCTGCAGCTGCATGTTTTTGCACGTACAGTATTAGTCCGGCAAATCTTACTCTAGAACTGTCCAGATGACATTTTTGCAGAAGCCGCCAACAGCTGCTGGACTACACCACTCTCGGAGGTATGTTCAGAAAATGATTTGTGGTCTCTGATACACTGCTATATTATTACTATATTAATTGTTTTGGTATGCTCTATCATTACCGAATGTTACAATTAAACCTTATTACTAATTAAATGCAGGTCTTAGTTCTATTCGATAAAGCCTATTTGTACAGTGCCTACTTAATATTGAAGTAGAGTGACAAAACAGACTTAACGCAGTTAGCGTAACAGTATGGATGTACTTATACTATGGCAGTAGTATAACACAGCTGCAGGCCAGGCAACAAGCAGCACTCCCACCACCACTGAAATGCAACCTGAAGCAGGAAAGTTCTGTTAATTGCATGTTACAGTGGGCATTGTCTACATTACATTAAATAATCAAAAGATTCGATTCGTGAGAACGTAAGGGAACGTACATTTCTTTATGCAAGGGACATGGCTAAAAACCAATATTGGAGGGCCATATTTCTTCGGGCCTCGGATGGCATTGCATTAAAAACAGATAAATCACTACGTCTCTGTTTTGGGTGACGGCTTCCGGGGGCTCTGAATCCTAATCGCGCCTAAGGCACCGAAATGCCGAGAGTGAGGAAAAGTGCAAACTAAAAAATTGTCTTGTGCATGGTCACCCGGAACAAATCACAAGTTGTCGACCAATTTAACACATTTCACATCTCATTAACTGCTGGACCTTTAGAATGAACTGAAAAAGCCTTTTACTCCTATCATTTAACACTTGAATCGCGGCAATTAAACAACAGCACCTTTTGACTTGTGAGAGCAAAGACACTTGTAGAAGAATATGATCATTAATATGAATAAACACTTTTGTGAAATCCACCCTCACTTATGTTATGATTTATGTTTGGCAAAGACAACTAAAGTGTTTCAGCGAATTTTGTCAATTCATTTTCTTAATTTACCAAAACAATTTACTCATCTGTTGGTCCATGATTTGAAGATGGTATTTTAGTGTTGTTTGATAGTAGTTAGTTTCACATTAACAGAGACCTCACTGTGATCTCCTTCTCTGTTTGTATTAGCTGTATTAAAGTGTCGATGTGACTTCCATTTAAGCTGCTCTGACTTCTTTAATACAGTGATTGCGCTAATTAAATTAAGTTAATAAAATGTTGTTTATTATTAGCCACACAAATGCAAACATGGTAAAGAGACTATAAATGATTAAAAATGGAAAAAGGTTTTCTCTCTCTTACTCACTGAAAGGAAAATTATACTAATTGTCGGGTGCAGCGCTGCATTCAAGTTTTGTTGTAGGAGAAATCTATGATAGATGATCTCTGCTATTGTGTTAAATGCAAGTTTAAAATCATATCTTCACAAATAAGCACTTTGACGCAATAGCTTACTATTTACTTAATGATTTGATTTAAAAGAAAAAATAATAATTGCTTGCAGATTATCATATCTGTCCAGGAAATGTTCTCAACATGATGTTCACACCATCTACATGTCTTAATCAGAGGTACAACTGAGATGTAAAGAACCCAGAAATATTCTCTTTTTTAGTATTTAGGGGTATAATTTCCTTTGGATGTTTAGACGCCCTGTTATCAAGTCATGACTAATTCGTAAATATACTATTCTTTGATCATTAAGCTTCGATCTTTACTTAATTTAGGTTTCAAATATTAAAAAACAGAAATGAAGAACAGATGGTTGGAGCTTGAAGTGTGTAATTGTTCTCGTTTTTAATATTGTGAAGTGGGAACAAACACAACGTAATTATGTTATAATTAAAAGTATAGTTTTTATTGGTTATGTCATGAAATGATCTTATGAATATTAGAAAACAAGCTTTTAGTTATATTTCTAACTTCCCACTTACAGTGATTTTCACTAATAAAGTGCACCAGGTTTATCTCAAAAGTTTCCCACACAAAGTCATGTTTTCTAGAAATCATTTTTAAAAAATGTTCAAGACGATTATATGCCATGCCCTCCGTGTTAAGATATGATGCAATGTGCATGCAATGTTACTTGTCGCTCCATTTGAAGGGTTTCTTGAAACACCATATTGTGAGTAGCGCATGTGTCCCTTTTCAAATTTCTCTGAATGACAGGATAGAGTATGAAATGGGGAAATGATCTTAAAGTAAACATACGCATTGCCATGGCTGTCCAAGAATCCGAAAAAGAGTTAGGTGAACAGTAGAACCAGTACCAATAGGACAAATTCACAGGTCAAAATCGAAGTCACTGAAATCAGTTTAAAAACAAATGATCAAAATCAATACAGCAGGGTAAGTAATCCATGTATTCTTCTTCATTTTCAAAACCTGGCACCCACATTACCCACAATGCAATTTAATTACTAAGTTGCATCACTGGAGACAGTTTATCAGATTACATGCAGCTTCCTCTGGAGCCACAAAAGGTGTACTACTATGTTCACATGCGCGGTAACTTCCAAAGACCTGCGAACACTTCAATGTGTAAAACTGGCGTCTCTCTTTGTAAAATTCCTGGCTGGAAAGCTGATGAGGAATGACGTTCTTTAGGGTTGTCGAAACACGTGTGCCGGCTTGGCTTGGCTTGGCTCGGTTCGACTTTGCGCATTGGCCCAGCACAGCAAGGATTTACATCTTGTGAAAGTGAAAGTGAACATAGTGAAATAGCAAAATATAGCAGCTATCTGAAAGTAGGAAACAGGGGCACTGGAGAAAAAATAAACTTCAAACCACAGCGATTCAGCAAGAAGCTACAAACTGAAAACACCTTTCTCTCTGTTCTCAAGCACAGACATGAGTTGAATTTTGACCTACTGGGAGCCATTCATGGACTACAGTGGAGAATATGGAACCACAGGGCTGCTATTGCATGAGTAACCCCCAGTAGGAGGGGTTATATACAGAGATAGTGGGACCTATGGATACTTTGAAATCAAAGAAATGATTTCTAGCTCACTGTTCCAATATCCGCAATCGGAAACTGCTATCGCAACTTGAGATTGATGAGGTACAACAAACATGCTATGGCAAGGGAGAGCCAGGATGACAGGTCAGTGAGGGATATATCATCATCCCCACACATCCTCTGAGAGTCTGTTTGGCTGAGAATCAGAATCAGTATTCCTTTATTGTCCCACAAATGGGGAAATGTGTTTGTCACAGCAGCCAAAGGACAGAATATTAGAAAAAAGACAGCAACAATAGTAAAAAATAAACGATATAATTGATATAGTGAGGAATAAATTAGACTCGTATATACAGATAGTATGATGTTATTTATAAATACAAATAATAAATATGGGTATTAAAAAAGGAGACCAGCAATTAGTTTTGTCTAGTTATATTGCACAGTGCAGGGTGCTGGTTGTACAGTCTGACAGCAGGATGTGAAGGATGTGAATGCCTCACAAAACATAAATGTATATACTTACAAGTATATACATATACAGTATATATATGATGACAACTGGAGTAACCCACCTTAAATTCAGTAAAATGTTCACATTAACCTAAGATGTCACATATTTTCTGTTGGTGCAGCAGCACAAGCAGTCGTAATATAAACTCATCTCTTTCATGGAATTGTTTCTTGACCAGCACTGATGGTGAAAACACAGCATGTGCATCCATGCACCACGTTTCTGAATCAAAGTACAGCCAACTTCAATACATCAGCTGCAGTCATGCATGTTGTACACCCCCGCACTCCACACTTATCCTCTATCATAAATGGGTCTTTGTAGTGTACAATGGCGAAACCTCACAAGCTGGAAGGTAGTCCATCATTCTACACTTTGATCCAATCCTCTTGTAGATAGTAGAGTCATTTGAAGGAAAAAGACAGTCATTTCCCTCCAAGAAAGTCACACTGAGCATTGAGTGTTCCCTTATTTAATGGTTCAATAGCGATACCTACTCCCTCCTGTTTGAGAGCATTGTTTCCCTATGGTTATTGCAACATCAGTTACCCCTGCGGATGCCTGGCTGACATAAATGCATACTTCCCATGCCAGCCGAGCAAATTAAACTGAATTGAAGGTGGAGAGAGAGAGAATGGGAGATTAAGTGAGAGATTGCCCAGAGGGAGAGAGAAAGAGAGAGAGCGAGAGAGAGAGAGAAAGAGGGAAGAAGAGGGAGAGAGAGTAAGAAAGAAAGAAGGAAAGAAGGAAAGAAAGAGAGGGAGGGAGGGAGGGAGGGAGGAAGAGAAAGATTAGGAAAGTGATCGAAGGAATGACTTGCAATCAGGAGCATAAGAGGCCCTCTCAGTCTCTCTTTGCATCCACACACACGCACGCACGCACGCACGCACGCACGCACGCACTCACACACACACACACACACACACACACATGCATGCATAAAGTTAGCCTTCATTCTGATCTAGACCTAGTCACTGTTCTACACTGATACTGTACTAAAACATGACTGAATTTCCACCTCAATTCCCCCAGAATAAATAAAGTAATTTTTAATTTAAAGTGGTTTTGAATTCGAGGAGCCAAAATGCTGTGTCACCATTTATACAGAATAATGCCTCTACTGTTTTTTATCATTTGTATTGTTAAACTCACTGACATTTTCCAGTGCAAAACCACAGTCAAAACTCTTCACAGAATATTCAGACACTTTGGGAAATTTGCTTATTTGCTGTCTGACTGAGAGCTGGATGACAAGATCAGTGCCAATTTCATCTGTGCATTCAATAGAGGTGGCTGCAAGAGGTATTTAGCCTAGTGTAGCACCTTTGGTCCTGACTTTTTAGGCTAAGGAGACATCACATCACTCTAGGTCCGATAGGAGTTGCACCAGAGAGTTACTCACAAAAAGGAGTGGGTGTTGGATAATTTGAACAGGTGACACTTTAATATCACTTTTCAACAATTTATAACATTAACAGCTTAGCTGTGCTTTCATTAACAAAAATAAGGCATCACAAATAAAATAAAAAAATGAAAAAGAAAGTTCCTTTGAGTCGTGCTCTCCGACTCAAAGAAGTTCTGTTTTGGAAAAGGAATCCAAAGATGTGGGTGTTCTGTGTTAGTGTCAATTCAGTCACTTCATCCTCTCAATCTCTACTACTACTACCCGGGTAGGTGAGGAGTGTGTGTCTTATCTGTTCTCAGAATGTGTGATTCAGATGATCTGGAGTCTTCAAGGGAGGTTCTGCGGCTGGCCACACCGCATCTCCAACTCTCTCTCTCTCTCAGACTCGCTGGGCTGGGCTCGCCATCTTAATCATCTCTCTCTCTATTTCTCTGACAGTGGATCAGGCTAACGGAAAAAAAAAACCAACCAGAGGCTCATCAACATAACTCTCATCAAAGGGGGTTATTTTCCTCGGCTCACAGCTTATCGGGACGAACTCTGGATCCGTCTGTGACTACCGGGTCTGCCTGCGGACATCTGTGTCCGTTTATGCACACTGTCGGTTACCGTTGCTTCGTGCTTTTAGAGAGGAAATTGCCTCGCACACAGGTGCACACTTCTTCATGGGATACCTCACCTAACTTACGGGGAACAACAGTCATAGGGAAATGCTGCCCCCTACAATACAGGAGGTGCACTGACAGTGTTTAAATGACAGATATAGGGTTAGTGACCTGATTTTTTATGCAGGTTACACTAGCTTAGTATCAAATTTGTGGCAGGGGGAGGACACATAGCCTCCATCTAGGGAGAAGACCGTTGACAAACGGCCAACTAGACAATAGCCCTGATCTTAACCAGAACCTATTCTAAACAAAACCCATTCCCATCATTATTGAGCGCAAAATGTATAGTTAATTAAACAGTATAGTTATTCATTGTCAACAAACAAAGGATTTATAAAGCACTTATAATGCGATTGTAAAGGTTTATAAACATCAGCTGCAACTTTATAATGACCATACAAATACTGTCTATTACCGAACTTCACTGTATTTATTAACATTTACAAACTATGATGAACATCAATTGTAACCTTACAATAAACATTAGCTAAATAACTACAAATTTACCATTCATTTAGTGATTTTTTTAGCAAGTGTTACTGATGAATTAAATTGGAAGGTGTGATACCAAAAGTGCTTCTGACAAGGATAGTGCTAGGGAAGTGTAGCATAAGATTGCATACACACACACATACAAAGATCAGCACATATACAGATGCTGTCATACAGGAAGGGCAGTGGGGAGCTCTGTACTGATTTTTCTCAGTCTTGATAGCACAGCACAAAAGCAGCATTGTTCACCATCGGCAGGCACTCTCCCTCTCAGGGGGATAAAAGAGAGGGAATAATTGCTTACCCTCACACCGTGTGTAAAGTGTGTCTTCTATCAGCAGCCAGGAATGATGACGGTGATAGTGGCGCCGCTTGCACTTGGGCCTCTGCCTCTACCCCCCACCCCCATCCTCAAACAGACAACGCACCGCTGTCCATGTTCACCGCTGCAACAGTGATCGCCACAGGACCTCCCTGGAAAATGGCACCCCCTGATGCACATCTGTGCACATACTATGCAAAGGAGCACACTGAGGGACCGCACATAGGCTCATTAAGACTGATACAGCCATACAGGTTTCAATCTTCTCTATGATCTTACGGCACTCCATCCCATGTTTCATTCTTTCTCTTCTGTAAACAAATGTGAAATATTGACATGCATTACACATGAAAACACCCAATTCAGACAAACAGATACACATCTCCAGTGGTGTCTCTCCCCTTTGTTCCTCTCCCTCTCTTGTGTAGAAGCTGCTATCTGCAAATATGCTGATGTTGTCACAGTTGCATTGGACACACACACAAATACACACACACACACACACGCACACACACACACACACACAAACACAACATGTCCAAAGGGCTCTGTGGGGTGAATATGTTTGGAGCCATCATGCCTGATCATTTAATCATGACTAGGCCTTTAGGGAGCAGAGCATGCCTGCTTTTCCGTCCGCCATACATGCTGCTGATAACACAATTCTCCCATAATGCCCTTCAACACTACAGATTCATATCTCAGACGGGGTTTAGATGGCTTCAAAGACTGACTGAGGAAAGTGCTGTTTTTTCAGTTTTCTTTCACTGAAGGAGATAATTGATGTGTTTTCAGTTCTTCCATCACTGCCATTGTTTCGTCTAACAAATCCAGGTGATTGTTCAGCACATACAGCTTGACTGTGGCTACATGTCCATTCCTCATCACCTACCACTTTTCTCAGAATGTCCTACTGTCTGAAACACTATAAAAACTTCAAATATCCTGCTGACAGAAATGCTTGATAATTTACAACGACTGTTGTGCCCAATCAGCAGTGTTGCTGTTGTGAACAATGGTTTTCTTCATCCGTTGGAATAATAGGTATGAGACACAGGCAAAAAGTTTCTGGAAAATGAAACTTGCACAACAGAAGGAGCAAAGCCAGGACAAATACTGACAGATTTCTATCTAATACATTTTTTTGTTCAAAAGGCCAAATCCTTTTATTTGTTTGTGTTCCTCCTTCACTACAATCTAAAAATGTCTTCTATTTTTGAATCAAATTTGTTTTCTACCTTCATATATTACCATTTACAATATTTTCTCATTGCTAATAATCAGACCACATCCATGCTAAAGTCATACCCCGTACATTAAAGCATGATGGAAATATGTCCCTATCTCACTTAATTTTCAATTACTAAGAGCAGAGCACAGCTGATTTTGATGCCCACCAACAAATCATGTCAAATTATGACAACAAAAACAAGCTGGTCAGTGTAGAATTCAGAAGTGGGATATTTCAACTAAGAAAAAAAAAA
>CAEMYA010000228.1:983573-1004906 GCA_903131615.1 Diplodus sargus | reverse complement strand
AAAAAAAAAAAAACATTAATTAGTGTATTTGATAATTAATGTTCCAGGACCAGGGATATGCGGTTACGGACAATGACATGACATGACATGTTCCAGGACCATCACTGACCTGTTTTCAGTTTCAGTGTTGTGATGTCATAGCTTTGTGACTCATGTTGGTATTGTCCATGGGCCATTATTTCAACTTGAGGAAAAAAGTGACAAAAATCACATGCAGTGCAAGTCATGTCATGGCTCAGTTATATGGCACTTTTACTCAGAAGACTAGGGATTGGAATCACTTCGATAATATTATCTCACTGTTCACCTATTATTTTTAATCTAAGTTCACTTATTTATTTTCTGTTTCTGTTTGATTCAGTTTAGTGACACAACTATCTGGTTAAGTTTAGACAATAAATATCTTGGTTAGTTTTTGGAAACAAATTTACTTGGTCAGGTTTAGGGAAGAAATAGTTGGGTAGATTTAAGCAACAAATATACTTTGGTATGTTTTGGGGACAAATATACTTGGTTAGTTTTAGGGAACAAATACACTTGGTTAGGTTTTGTGAACAGATATACTTGGTTAGGGACAAATATACGTAGCTAGGTTTAGGCGACAAACGCTTTGTAAGGTTTTGGGGACAAATGTACATGGTTAGGTTTAAGGAACAGATGTACCTAGTTAGGGAACAACTATATTTGGTTAGTTAAGAAAACATTTATTGGGTAAAATAGACCCTTTCACAAAGCTATAACATTACAAAAACATGGTCGACCAGTTTCAATGGCGGACCTTTAATAGCGTTAATCATGATGTTCCAGGAACAACAAAACATGGAGATATCAGATCGTGTTTGCCTAATCTGACATTGCTGCGGTTAAAGTTTGGTTACTTTTAGGAGCAAAAACGTTTTGTTGACAGTAAGGGAAAGATCATGGTGTGGGTTAAAAGATCAACTCTATTAAGATTGGGGGAACTCAATGGTTATCGTAAAGTAATATCTTATTGGGTAGGGAAGTAGGGGAATAATCACGGCCATGGTTTAAAGTGACCAATGCTGACCTTTGTTAGGAGAATGAAAAGAGAACAGCAATCTGCGTCACAGATCAACATTTTGTCTTTTCCCGGCCCATCCACGCAGATGTCTTCCCTAGAGCAGCATCACACTATTTCATCCTTTACTCGTGACAGACAAGAGTCATAATTCTGATGGGTGCAATAGGGCTCGTACATAAACACGCCGTTAAAGGGCATTTGCTAAAATGACTGCCGCTGTCATTTTTCTTTGGACGACAGTCTCCAAATTTGCCTCAGAGGGTAACAACACAAATTGTAACTGAAATATTAAACTCCCATTTTTCTTCATGTTGTCAGCATGCGAACCTCTTCTCTGCCCTTTCTCCATTATTTGTTGACCATTAACAAAACATCCATCCTACACAAGATGGATCAATAGATCAATTTTCCTGACAAGTGTTGTGTCTCACAAACCCACACGGCTTGTGGCCTGTTAGTTAATGTTCTGGATGGATTCTTTTAGGTTTCTCACCATAACAGCAAAACTTTCACTTTACAGTAAGTACTTATTGATTTGTAAATGCTCATTCCCTGAATCCTGCCCTTTTGACCATCACGGCATCCTGTAGACCTTTGAGCCTATACATTAAAAGTTATAACCTGATGTGTTGTAAATAGATTGTTCACTGGACCCTTCTTAGCTTCCATAAGCTTGAGGTGACCCTTGAAACTGCTCTACTGTATGAGAAACGCATATTTCTGCAATATAATATACAAGTTGCCTGTGGCCATCCAAGTCTTGCACATGAATAGCAATGTGATTCCTTTTTTAACATTTGTAAATCTTGGTTGGGACCAGAGAGATTACCAATGTTGAATTACTCTAAAACGATAACTGGAGCTGCACATAAAGTGATGTTGAACAATATTAGAATTCTATTGTTTTGGACTAACACATTTTACTAACAAGCTAACAAAGGAATTTCTCTTGCTCAGCAACACTTTAGATGTTGCCATGAAGCAAGCCATATGAGATGGTCATATGCTATCCTCATGGTGTTGTCCATTCAATATGGCACAGAGTAAATATTAATTGTCATTACACAACATAATGTAGATGCTTGACAGTGCGTGTCTGATGGGGTCTACCGAGTTCAACGTACTTTGGACAGAGACAAAGAACCATTTCTGATAGAAAGGAAGACGGTCAAGACAGAAGACAAACATCTTCCGGGATATTTCAAAATAAGGAACCACAGGCAGTCTTTTCAGACAAGATAGTAAAGTAACAAGATAGTATACCATTTTACCTTTGCACTTTGTCGACAAAAATGAACATACATACATCCACACAGCAGTATAAACACATAATAATTTCATATTTATTATCAGCTGCCAAAGTCACACTTTGTTTCACATACTGTTGAGGAGACAGGTGTATTTTGACATAAAAGTTGGCTTTTCTTAGCTTAATCCGAGTTGATTTCCAGCCAAGATATAATGCACCCATGGAGACTTTTTATGTGTATAACAACCATTGTCACATCTAAGGCAACCGAATTTACTTGTGTTCAAACAACTCTCTGTCTCCTCTTTAATGCCACGTTATTATTTGTGAACCCGATGAAAATGTGATAATGTGCTCGCAACAATAACAACAAACAAGGGAGATGGCCTCTTTGACGTGTTGACTTTTTTTCATGTCTGATTACGCGGCACACTTGATTTGTCTCATTTCAGGGATGAGCAGGACTGAGATGGTAGCACTGCGATTCGGGGACTTGGTACCGTCAATTCAATTCAATTAGTTTTAATTAGCACAATGGATAGAAAGAGGAAAAAACAACAACCTCACAGGGTCCTCCAACAATGAAATGAATTACTCATGAGTGAAAGCTTATCAAATCCAGCAGCTTTAAATGTAGAGAATATTAAATCAAGGCACCGGAAGACATATGACTGGAATGAGTTATACCGCTATTTAAAAGGCATGAAATCTCTATTGGCTTCAAATCAGATCATGATAAGAGGCTGGCAGCTATTTGATGATATTCAGTGTTATACACTGTTGACATCTGTCTGCTGTGAGATATGTTCATTTATTTTTAACCATCGCCTTTGAATGGGAAACTCTTGTTGCACCAAACAGCATTGACTCACAGTTGATTGAAGTAAACATCTGACAGTGACTGCGGAGACCTGCAGTTTTGTGAAAGGAAAGGCTCTGACGAATGTCATATACAAGAGAGCTATTTGATGATAACTTAGACCTGTATATGTCAGACATTGTGGATTTGTGAGAAGGGTATCATAAAAATACTGACTTCAAATCATGTGTTTCTAACCCTGGCTTTAGATTGTTTCATTTCACTAATTGGTAATGGTAAAATTGTGGTAAAATTGTAGTAGTATTTCGCAAAAAGCTTCAGATTTTTTTTTTACCATCATGCTGTATAATAATATCAATTAAAGGTAACTGTGTAACTCAATCATGACGAGATTGTTAGAAAAGTATTCACATGCATGTATAAAAGGCTAAATAAAGTTGGTGATTTGATTATAATTATTATTTTTTTTTTTAATTTTCACAAATAATCTCATTATAGGCATTTTTTGTGTTATGGAAAAATGGCCGCACTATTCAAAACAGTTGTTTTGTTAGTGTTAGTTCTGGCTTGTGAAGGAGCTGTCTTATCAACTGTCACTTGTTTAGCTTGATCTGATGGTGCTTAATATTTGTAAAGAGATTGTTTAACAATAGATGCACCTAAGGTTAGAAACTACAAACCAGTCATTTATTCACCTTCTGTCAGAACACACTAGAATGCATTCTCTCAACTTCCTGATAGAAACAGCTCAACCTGTGTACAACAACCTCAATTAATGTACTTTGAGATAGAAATGAGATTTTGATAGATGACATTTAGCAGTTGTACCACTACCCATTTTAGCTGCTTTTTTTGTCTTGTGTTTCGAGTTTAAATTTATTAAGCCAATGTATCAGATTGTAACATAAAATACTAATGTTGCATTCAATTTCAAGTCAAACTAGCCTCAAACAACTCTCTGCAGCGACAAAGGGACCACCTACCTCCTACCAATGCTGTTTTTAATCTAGCATTTTGGCCTCGTATTAATTCAGAGAGGTGCCAATATTCTTTTGACGGGCTTCTCTCCCACCATGCTGCCCAATAAGCCAGTGATTGATGCGCCGCCTCCAGAATCATTGACTAGGACTGTGATTTCTCTGTCCACGCACTGCTCGCATCTGATGCAGACAGACCTTTAAGGCAGAGCGCGCTGATGCCTGGATGGATGGGATACACTGTAAAAGTACTCTAAAGACACATTATTGATTTATGTGTCAATAGCGTATGTGTGTTCAGTGGTTCCCAGTGGTATCTGATTGATCACCCACCAAGACTTAAAACGGCCATTTATTTAGTTGATTTTGAAAACTCTGTAATGTACATTTCTGTGGGAATATAAGAACTGGTGAGCTTGTGTGCTTATCAATGCCATCTAGGCTCCTATGAAAGACCACACTAACCTAAGCTGAGAAAATATATCCTGTATATGAGCAGAACTGGCTGAAATAAAGACTTTTGCTTTGACAATTTGCTGACATTATGTGGAACATGATGAGCAGACCCGGTTGCTCTCCCACTGAAGCAAGACAAGAGCAACGGACCACAGTGAGGCCAGGGACAGCTACTAATGAGGAACTTTGTCAGCCCAGTGTCTGACACGATGAGGGGAGGAAATGAAGAGAAAGTAAGAGCAGAAGAGAAATGCAGTTTCAGCTTCAAATGGTTTCCCTGACTCAAATGACCCCCTTCTCTGCCCACATCAAATAGTCCCACTAGTTCAGGCGACACCTTGTTTATGCCAGGAGCAATGGTGTTGGGCCAGTCTTTAGGGTAACAGGTGATGGTGCAGCAAGGGGAATGGCTTGGGTAGCCGAACCTGATCCAACTTGTCTGGTTGTCTACAAACTGCAAACTGTGGCTCAGAGCCCTGCTGATTTTCATGTGAAGGGTAAGTTCCCCCCGAAAAAAGAAAATGTAGTCATTATCTACTCACACCACGCCGATGACAAAACTGAAGTGGATGTAGATTTGCTTTAAAATGGAAAAATAAAATAAAATGAAATAAAAAATAAATAAATAAATAAAACTACACTTTCAATGTACTCTAAATCTGCCTTGAGATCCCAAATTGACTTTTTTCTTTCTTTTTGTTTTCAATTATAATATTATTTATACCCTCAGAACGTGGTCCAGCTCATGCAACCACTTCAGACAGGGTGCTTTTTTCTTGACAGCTAACAGTGAGCTTTTTGTAAATAGTATCTTCTCAAACCAATCGTATCGGGGATGTGGGGATTTTGGAGAGCTGGAATAGACCCGATGGGCAGTATGAAGTTGTTTTTTGTTTGTTTAGTCTGTTTCGGTTCTTTTTTCGTACATTTTGAAAACAAGTCGCTGGCTATGTCATCTGTTCACCTACAGCAATGCAGAATATGCGCCTGTGGCTCAGTGCTTGTTATCGGAAGGTCGCTGGTTCGATTCCGAGTCTGCATGTCGAAGTGTCCTTGGGCAAGACACGGAACCTCAAACTGCTCGTGATGAGCTGGTTGGCACCTTGCATGGCAGCCACTGCCATCAGTGTATGAAAGTATGTAAGTAGCTTGGACTGTGAAGCTCCAGAAATGTTTATTGGACTACGAAACTTCACCTGACTTTCTATCAGCACAGGGGGGCGCAGGTAATGATGAAATGTTCTTATTTGGGTGATCTTAACCTCACCTGCTGCATCTAGAAGAATACAACTGCTGATGTTCTGTTGAAACGACAGATATCTGAATTCTGGTTAGCATCAGATATTTGCCACTACTCTATACTGTTATCGCAGCAAAAATAGCGCAGTTTATCATTAGTATGACTGGATGCTTTAGTGGACTCTAGATGTCACAGAGTATGGTATATACTGACCATTACCTCTTTCTCCAGTAGCACACTAAAATTGCCTATGATTTATAGCAGCATTTGAATGTAGCACATGCAGACAAACATCCCTTTGTACTTAAATCCACCTTGATACATCATCGCCTCTTTATCCATGTAATATAGTTTACTCACCGATTCATAAATCTTTGTGAGGCAACATGTGTATCCAAGTAAATAAGCTGATGAGTGTGACATGGCCTTTGTAATAAAAAGTGATCTCTTCTTACCCTCCATCAAATGGAGCTCATGGATCCACTGCCTTTTTGCACATAATTGCCTGCAGAAATGTTCCAGGATGTGGGCAGTCATTAGCAAATGAGAGCAACGTGGTGGATAGTTATATCTTGAACAAATAAGTTTGTGACTCATCTGTAATTGCTCCATTTTGACTCAGACAGTGTAGTTTATATAATTAGGTTCATGACAGGGCTGGGGCTGTCATCTTTAATATCATTACCGGAGGCAGCTCTGACCGCCTTCATGACCAGCAGACTGTGTGGTCTTCATGTTGCTTGACTTTAATGCACATTTTTAACTCCATTTCCTTCTATGATTTCAGTTGTTGGAGATGACCTTTTTTTTTTTTTTTTTTTTTTTTTTTNNNTTTTTCCTAGAAACCCGCCACTGGTTTGGATCATGTTTAATAATGTTTAATAATTAATTCACTGATCGGTCCTTCTTTTTCTTTTCTTTTTTCCCCCCTTTTTTTTTTTGGTGTCCAAAATGTTCCCTGGCTGTCAGGTGCGACCACGGGGCACAGATAAGTGGAGTGTCTTCAGCTGCATCCATCCAGCATCGCCCTCCCGTCTCCCTTGCCCAGGGGTGAAGTAGCCTTCTCCAGCCGGAGCGGGGCGTGTCTCTGTGGGCGGCCTCCTCCTCCTCGGTGCGGTGCCGCTGCCTCTGCTGCTGATGCCGCTGTGTGTCTCCCCCATTCGAGTGGATGCAGGTGGGGATGCGCCAAAGCGCCCAGAAACACCCAGAGGCATCCGCCAGGAACGCAGCGACGGAACCTCCACAATAAAAGCCCCGACGATACATACCAACGCAGGCGTTTTCATTTGAAAAGGACAAACAGAAGCTGCGCTGTCCGCCTTGTGGCTGGCTTGACAAGCAGGGATGCAGGTGGAGCGACTCGGCCAGGACCGTTCACATCTGTCTTGAAGGAGAGCGGAGGGAAAGAAAACCTGCGTTCTGGTCTGCTCAACGCTCTGGATAAAAAAGAAAAAAAAAAAGGGGGAAGAAACACAGAAGCGTGAATTCCGTCCAGGCTATATCCAGGGATATTTACAAACCTCCTCAAGTGTGAAGAATAATATCGGAGGGATTGCCGCAAAACCACAAGTAAGGACTTTTCTCCTCTTTGCTGTGACTGTACGCTTCTGTGGATTTTCCCCTTGCTGTGAGGATTTGTCACTCGCTGCTCAAATAATGACAGGTGATGTCCGGGAAAAAAAAAGAAAAAAGAAAAGAAATGATAAGAATAAAACCCACACATTGTCCATTAATGAGCAATTGTTGGTTTTGTTGTTTTGTTTTGTGTTTTTCTTTCTTTTTTTTGCTGAGAGGGAGCCAGCAGCAAGCGATGCGTAATGGGTCAATATTTGGAGGAGATTTCGGGGAGGCGAGTGGATTTGAGGGCTGCTGTTTGTTTTCTGCGGCTCTGGGAGCAGACACGTTGAATCCGGTGTGGTGTGTGTGTGTGTGTGTGTGTGAGGGGGGGTTGACGGACATATATGTTTTAAAGCCACGCGTGACAGCAGCAGAGGCGGAGTGTGGACATTCAGCAGGGAGGGGGGGACACATACATCTCCATGCTCGGTGGAAGTCAGTTTGTGGGCTTCTTGAAAGCTGTGTGTTTACGCAATGTCCAGACGAGTTGTGTGGGGGGGATATTCTCACAGGTTCCGCTACACATTAATGAAGCCTACTGGGTAAGAATAATAAACCAAAAGGTTATATTATGGCTAGGGCGACAGGCAGACTGTGTATAAAAACTGATGTTACGTGTGGCCTAATTGTCACACACACACATACGCACGCACGCAGACACACAGCCTGCTGACTTGTACGCGGACTTCTCCATCACTCCAAATTCCTGAATTGAAAACGGGCTGTCATTTCAACCCACACGATTCATGATTTTGGCATCACGGAGCGACTTTGTTATTGCTATTCATCTGCCATTCCCCGTGATTATCATGATTTATCTTTGAAATGCTGCAATACAATCTTTATGACACGGACAATTAGGCCACCGGAGGCTATACTTTCTTTACTGAACAGCTGCATCACAATTGGCTGCCGAAGAGCGGAGTGGCTGTGATCCGACACACTGTGGTGTTACTGCTACCTCCGGAGTGTGTGTGTGTGTGTGTTTTTTTTCTTTCTCAGTAAATGTGGCCAGCGTGATGTGTTGGGAAATGCACGCGCGTACAGTACGTGGAGATTCTGGGGGGCTCTACATTGCGCCGACCGCTGCGACTGCATGCGACTCCTGCGCCACCGTGTCGCCAAACGCCCACTGGGGGTGCGTAACGGTGTCTCTACACACAATCCCCGAACCAGAGGGTAAATAACAAGTGATGCAAATCGGCGGAGCCCTGATTTAGGGATCGCAAGTCGGTTTAGCTCTACTCACAATAATTAAACCGAGCCGAGGCTTCCTTGTTGAGCGGCGCAGGGGCGAATGGCAAGGACGCGAGCACAGGCGAGGAGGGAGGCAGACGGCACATACGATACGGACTGACCCTGTGGACGCCAGTGTGGAAACTGACCTACTGTGTCTCTTTTTGCTGAAGCTGTGTGGATTTGTTCACACCAAACGTGAAACCACTGGTTTTACATTTGTCCCAGTATTTCCATCGTGGTCACTTCCTCATCTTTTTTTTTGTCATGTGCTAACTGGGAGTACATTCCCAGTGTAGGAAAAATGACGTTCACACATTTTGTATTCGATTTGAACGATTTAGCTGGAAAAGGAAATCAAAAAAAGTGACAAATACGTTTTTCACACAGTGCTGCTGTCTGACAAATCCACAGAGGAGTGTCCCTGCGCTGATTGACTGCCTTGAATTCATTGTTTGAAATGTAATACAGTCAGAGGATGATTGGCTGAACCACACACAGGAAGTGGTAGTGTCTATTGAGCCGCCTGTCCTCTTAATGCAAATGAATGCTAGAAAATCAAGCAAGGTGATGTCGATCGTTTCCCGGTGGCGCTGTCAGGCCTGCAATGTGCAGACTCAAGCCGAGACAAAAGGCCACGTTGAAGGACTTCAATGGCACTTGACCGCTGGGTCAAACATCCATCTGCCTGTCTTTTTCAGCAGGAAACCTCATCGTCATTCAACCACAGAATAACAGTACCAGTATTGCCTCTCCTGAGCACAATTTGGCATCCAGCTGTTAATTTCCAATTAGCAAAAAAAAAAACACAAAAAAAAACGTCTCTCACAAAAATGATTCCGCCATCAACTCAGTCTAACGACTCTGGTTTTGACAATGGCTTTTTGAAATACCTAAATAGCTTTTTCCCCTTTATAATAATACATACTGAGCAGACGCTGTCGGCAGAAAATGGGCCCATACATGATTCCACTTTTGTTCTCAGGGCTTTCAGTGCACTTCATGAAGGGTGCTTAACATTGCCTTTGTGGGTTGAGATGACTTATAATAATTGCAAATTCCCCTGCAATTTGAATAATTTCTCCAGACCTTTTCACTGTTTGTTATTCGGTGAGTGCAAAAAGTGGATTCGAGGTCCTGCGCTTCTCTTTGTTTTCGCTCATCCCTGTGACACGAGGCTTCCAACAACTTTGCTGAATACAAATCTGCAAGCTTTTCAAACTCAAATGCCATCATTCTGGGTCAACACCCAATCTGCATGTCATTTGAATGCTGCAATAAAAGAAAGAACGCACCTTGCGTAATGTTACTTAATGTGAAGTGTCCGCTATGTGGGGTTCTGTGGGTGGAATCTGTAGACCCAGTTTGTTAGCCTCAGTGCATAAACTTGATGAAGGAGCCGGATCTCACGTGACTTTATAAGATATTCGGTCTCATGCTGGGTATATTTAGGCCAAGTGCAGCCCTCGAAGCAGCTGTCAGATTGGAGGCATCAGTCAGAAGCTCTATCCGTTCACAGGTCAGTGTTTTGAGCAGCTGTCATTTTCCCCTGACAGAGAGCCCCGGCACTGTCTTCTATCTCACCTCTATCAAAACACGAGCACTCATACTGTCCCCGCACTCCTCCCCGCCGCCCCGCCGTGCCCCTCCAGTTCACCACCGCAGAGACTGTGAGCGAAATTGGAAGAGAAGAGAATCAGAATGGGTAATCTTCCTGTAATCCCTCGCACGGCTGCGAAGAGAGCAATCTGCCTCATTAACTCACTCCTCTGCCGCTCGCCGTCTGGCCCTCATCCATCTTCCCGTCCATCCGTCCACCATCCGCCTGCAAGAGAGGGAGAGAAGAGAGGTTAAGGGGAGCTTTGGGGAGCTATAAAAGAGGCAGACACTTTGGCTTGCATAAAAAAAAAAGAAGGGAGGAAATGCAAAAGGAAAATTAACGATTTCGTCCCACTCCCCCTTACGCCCTCCATTTTAGCTGTGGGGGCCATGATGAGGGAAGACATGCCCGGCTTGCTCTTTTTTCCCGCCCATCTATCGCCTTTCTCCTTTGATTAAGCAGAAGCGGAGCAGACGCGGAAGAGCCTATGATGGAGAGATGAACCGAGGGACCTCCTCTTGTCTCTCTCTCAGTGAGCGCATGGATGGTTTATGTGTGAGAAAGCGAAGGAGCTGGTAGACAGAGAGAAACGGGAGGGAAGAGAGGATGCAGCGTGGCCTGTCGATCCGATCGAGTTTCGCCCTTCCCACCCCTGCGCGGCCACGCTGGTAGGATATCCGCGTCTAGATTGAGACTAATATTAGTCAGTCTGGCAGGACATTTATTATTGAGAATGTCAAAGTTTGCACATCTCTTGTCGAGCTGCTGGCTGCGGAGTCAAAGGCACAAAACTGTCGTGTGATGGCACCGGTTGAGTTCAAAGCCCTGCGCAGCTTTTAACAGCTTGCCTTTGGTCTTTCTAATTGAGGAAGATTG
Source organism: Diplodus sargus (assembly GCA_903131615.1). Taxonomy (NCBI): domain Eukaryota; kingdom Metazoa; phylum Chordata; class Actinopteri; order Spariformes; family Sparidae; genus Diplodus; species Diplodus sargus. The sequence goes on along the minus strand of CAEMYA010000228.1, from coordinate 993,793 downwards.
GAGAGACTCGGGTGTTGGAAATCCTGGATCTGTGCCACATACCCTACTGAAATCAACAAAGACTGGGTCATGAATTCATTCAGCAGAGCTCATAAGTACATCTGAATCTTGGATGAGGATTTCTTTTTCCCTCTTCTCAAATAGTTGAAAGTATTGTAATCCCAGCCCCCCTTTTTTTCATATCTGAGTAACCCCCAATAAGCAAGCGCTGCCAATGAATTAATGAAGACGTTCTTTGTAGCCTGCAGTTAGAGCCTGATCTGAAATATTTGCATTACCATATCGCTTCGCCTTTCAAGAGGCACAAGCGAGATTATTTTAGTGCCACAGCTGAGCCGGAATTTTGTAAAAGAGAATGGGGCAGTATCAATAATAGAGGAATAAAACAGACATTTTAAGCCACTTATCTAATGTCTGCCACACCTCAAATGTTGTCGCCCTCAGGTGTCAAGCCCAACCAGACCTGTGAGAACTCTCGTCCTGAGAGAGTTGTAGGACTTTACGCTTCTGTTTCAGGAGTGGGACGTGTCTCTTTAGCACCCTCCAGCAAGCTGTTTAACCTAAATTACTCCAGCGCAAAGGCAGCTGCTCTTTTCCCAGGTTTAAAAATATCACCCCAGACTCCCTTCCTCCCCATTCGGAAGGGCACGTTCCGGACAAAATGAGCTGACGTAACCTCGCCGTTGATGATGATGTATCATGTTCACCTGCAACCTGAAGATAGCCCTCCCTCTCAGAGTCAGTAGTAAAAACACGGGCTGCTTTTTTTGCACCGCAGGGCCGGAAATTGTTCCGAGCCTTATTTTGGGCTTTGCGTCATCGTACGTGAGCTACCGAGACTGTCCCCATCTTTATCCATTCGAGGGTATGCTAACATGTGGTTAGCTGTGAAAGGATCCTATTTCAAAGTGGAGCAGGTTGCGTAACAGGGATATGGGACACAAAAAACCCCACATAAGAGTTTTATGCTCATAATTGAAGAGTGGGTGTTAGTAACTAATCCGTATGCTGTGGGATATCACTCATCCACACTATTTCTAGTTTTGCATAATCATGCAATTTGTTTGCATAACACTCGCATATCTAGCCACACAATAGCGTTTGCGTCCGAAGACAAGTGCCGGACATTAGCATCAGTCACTCACTCGCTTTTTGGACACAACCTCATGCAATACAATGTTAGGTAATCCACATAAGCCTTTTTTCTTTTCTTTTTTCTCTTAGGGAATGTTTAATTAATTCATCCTATGGTCAATCGTTCCAGTGGGAAGCAGTCTCATAATATGCTTTATTATGAGACTGCTTCCCTCTGGAACGATACGCAGCATTTTTTTTTCCCGAGACTGGGGATAAAGACGGTGCAAGGAAAGTTCAGAGTCATGACTTTAAACATAAATGTGCTTGTGTTCCCCAACACTGATTTGTATATTAGTCACACATGATCTGTAGCCACAGACGTGGACATACAGCTAGTGGAGCCCCCTCAGACATCCTTATTAGTGTCTCTGTTTATGTTTTTCCTTTTGAACCCTCCTCCCAAGTCCTTAGTGGACTCTCAGCAGAGCACCTTGAAAACTGTAAGCATTGCTTTCAGTCAAGTGCCCTTAAGAGAATTCTTGTGCTCCTCTGCAGCTTATTCATCTCCTAGATATCCATAAGGCCTTTACTTTGGCGTGTAAGAGATGAATACTTTCAGAGAACCACCTGTGCAGCCAAATCGGAACAAGGCGTACAAACATACAGCAATACATGCTAAAATCTCTGCAGGCATCTCTGGCCACATTTTAAGGGGCAGCTATCTCCAGTACCAGAATGCGCCCGTTCCTTATGGTCCATTCACTGGCTGAAATTAGGTCTGGATTGTCCCCACCTGTGGAAAGGATGGGCTGAGTGTCGGGGAGGGGGGAGCACTTGGGTGCTGATGGGGGTCATGATATTGAGATACCGTCTACCGCTGCGGCCGAGGCCACACTCAGCCTGAGCACGACAGCACTTTCCCCCCACCAGGCGATGGAGAGGGGTGGCTATTCTGCGTGCTACAATGGCCACTTCACCGCAGAGAGGGAAAGGCTTTGGCGGGGCACAATGGGTCCTTTTAGAGAGGTGGTGCTGCTGCTGCCGGGGCCCCGCATTGGGTTTGTGCAGCCAGCGTACCTTCATCAGGCTTCTCTTGTCACCGATACGGTGGCGCTCTGTTTGCAGACCGCCACAGGGCAGAGTGTGGGAATACCCATCATTTATCCCATAGAACTCTCACGTCGAGCGCTCTTAGCAGCCAAGGACGTAGGCTGAGCAGGCAGGGTCAAACAATTACCCAGCGCTATTCTCTCAGTTGTAATGAGCCAGGAATAGAGAAGCACAATTGAGCGATGACTGCTGACACCATTTTGTGATTCAAAGGAGAAACACAGAAATGAAATGGGCACTAAAATTAAATCACATTTGGCTTTATTGTGTTTTTATCGTTGTTATGTATCTTGCTGTCTTTGTTTTTTTGCGGTGGAAAACCGACGTGTGATGGCTACGGTGGTGATTTTTTATTTGCACCATATGTCCTGCTTCAAACCTCTAGTTTTAATAGCTTCTTGAGTGTTGATGCAGATTTGTTTTTTTCGTTCGTTTTTTTTGCTATTTCCCTGTTCCCTGTCAGGGGGGCAAATGAGGCCTGTGTCACATTTGTGCAGATCTGCCACTTCAGCTGCTGCTTTCCCAGTTTCAAGGGGGAAAAAGTAGAGACATGAAGGCTGAATGTGTCAGAATGATGGTAGGAGGAAAAGAGGGGGAGGAGGAGGAAGAGAGAAAGAGAAGGAAGAGAGCACGCAGAGTCCCACACCATCCGTCCCTCCCTCCATCTCAGTCCAGCCATTTCAATCCGGCCATCCATCCGGACAGCTTCAGTGAGACTTGCTGACTAACTGCTCTGATGCAGTGCAGGCCTTTCTTTAGTCTTTTGGACCACGTCCCTCTCCAGACTTGAACATTTTCGCTGTTCAGTGCACAGTGCACACAGTCCCACAAGTTTTTTTTCTCTCCTCCGCTCTTCTATGATTACGAATCAGGGAGCCATCCAAGATGTACTTATTCGCAACCAAATCCAAGGCTTTCTTTCCCCACTTCTCAGATTGTATACACTATGTACTAGTTCGATCAACTCTATAACTGATATAACACATTGCCGATGCATGACATATGATTGTGATGCCACACAAAAAGTGCTAACTTCACATTTCCAGCTACCACAAGCGGTGTTTGTCACATTGTGGGACAGGACTGGGTGAATCGCCATCAAAAGCAAAACACCACAGCACTGACGCCACAGATGCTAAACTAAGCAGAACCTATAGCATTATTGTAGCCAATAATATTTCAATTACCCAGTGTTTTAGAACACTGCTGGTCTAGTTTCAACAGTCTGAAGATGTCCAAAACTGCAGCCTCTCAAATCATGGCCCAGAAATTAAAGCCCACATCTGATTGTTTTGGGATCGGAGCCACTCTAGCCATCAATGGTGCTAATTGTGAGGGTTTAGCCCTGACCAGGTTTCCAAGTCTCTCTGTCTGTCTGCGTTTTTTGGTGTCTCTCTCCCTTTTTCCAAACGGTGGAGTCCAGGTTCCATCAGTGTTTTCCCTCTCTTCCAAGCTGGTGTGACACACCATTTGGCCTGGGTGTTTTGCGGGGCTGGCATGTATGGTGACTTGTGCCTCCCACTCTGCAGTGAGGCCCTGGAATAACTCTGCGATTTGACATGGCCCCTGGTGTACAGCAAGCTGCAGAGTGTGGGAGACAGGATGGGTGTGTGTGTGTGTGTGTGTGTGTGTCACAGATGGTTTTAGCAGCAGACATGCTTGTGTCTGTTTTGAAAGCATGGATCCCCGTGAATGTATCAGGGATTTCCACCATTGCTGGTGGGTGGTCGATCGGCCACCCTTCTCGCTTCTCCGAAATCGAGGACACACTACAAGATATCTCAACATTTTCTGGAGCCAAGTTTGCATAAATGTGTAGGCACGGCAACCTGTATTTCCCGAATCAGGTAGAATAAAATGTCCACCTCAGACTTTTTACCTCTAATGCAACAAGACAAACGGCTATATAAAATGAAGGACAAACAACATTGTTAATGTAGATGTTTAAGCAGGAGAAATATTACTCTCACAGCACAAACATTACACCAGAAATACAGTTGTCCAAAAAACTGCGAGAAGAAAGATCAATATTATCACAATGAAAAGCTTCCAGGCTGACAGAGAATCAGAGGAAGATGCTAACGTAAAAAATAGGGGGAAAAAAATAGAAAAGGCAAACACAGGTAGATCACAGGAGGCCAGCAGACCTCTGAGGTCTTGCAGAACACAGATGCTGTGGTGAGAAGTCTGCCCCACCAAAGCCCTATCCAACTTCTTCAGAGCGTTATCGATCCAAAGCTCTCTCTCTCTCTTGCCAAGCCATTTTCTCCAAGGATCCCTGCTATCTGCAAGGCGGGCACTTTGCTCCAGTTACCCACTATTCACTCGCTAACCCTGCTCTGCCGTCAGCCATGAATCTATAAGACTTAGTCACACCTGTGTGGCCCGGAGCAAGTCAATGAGGAGAGAGAGTAAATGTGTTGTTCTCCCCCTCTAACATTAACATCTCCATCTTCTTCCTGGTTTAATACCTTTGTTTTTTTTTTCTCAGGGAGGGAAGAAACGGGAATGAAATCTCTGCATTCTCACAGTACAGTGGTCTCTTTCCATGATATTCCGCGCGCTTTCAGGGATTTGCAAAATGTTCACATCAGCGTTTTTGAAAAGCATCCATTATTAATGGCACAAGACTTCATTGGTCTCTTGTTGACGATGTGTGAATACATTGAAAAGAAATGTGAATTTGGACATTTCTGTCGGGATATCTTATCCTCTCAATGTTCTGACTGCATTAATATTAACTACCATTGTCAGTGATTGCCACAGAGAGGCGACCCCACGTGGTGTATATATACAGTTTTGCGATGCCACGCTGCGCCTCTCAAGTTCAATGTGCTACGATATCTAAGTCAGTGAAACAAACACCTGAAACTGATTGAACCCAACTGATATGTTCCCGGGTGAGCAGAAAAAAAAATCGGGAGTGTAAAAGATGATGATGTGACTTGCAACCTCTTGAAATCTAGAAAGTCTTTTGAACTACTATTTAAACTAGGTGTGATGAACCACAGGTACAAAAGACAGAATCATTTTTGGAATCTAGCTTTTGTCCCACATTATATTTACTCTTAAATGGATTCCATGAGTCAATACGAAATAAGAGAAATATTTATTACAGTTTTAAATTTCCGAGTACAACAGGAAATCAGTGCACTTGAAGAGTGAATTACCAGCTTAAGACTTAAAAAGAAACAAAAAGGAACATTCTCAAGAAAGCCTTATTTGCTTTTTTGGGTGCATCTTTTTAAATGGCATTGATTCATTTTTATTAGCTTTGTTCGTATCACCTCCATCCACTACCTGCAGTTGAAATCCTGAGTGTCAGCTCTAAAATTTTCAGTGACCTTACCTGATGTCATTAAGTGCTTGTGGCACGCTCCGCAGTGCATTGCCACCTCCAGACTCTCTGGTTTAGAGCAGGGGAGCTGAACCAGAAACAATGGGTGCAAGATGCACTGTGGGAGAGGCTTCGAGGACTTCATGACTATCAAGGAAGGACATGCTTTGTGCACACGGTCCATTGGCAAACTTCAGCACCACATACTTCACGGACAGCTCCCAGCGCTGCCACTGCATTGAGTGGCTGTCAATTCAGCACCACGGACAGATCTCTGCTCGCATGCGTTGGTTCACCTTTCCCACACTGTTTTGTCTGCCTCACAAAGCCAGACTAGTGGGTTAGTCAGCTAGCCTTGGGTTTAACACTCTTACCTACTGCATAAAGATGTTTTACTTTTAACTGATAATCACCCTGGTTAGCTTTCGCTACATATCGAGGCTCACATGCTCAGGATTTACTCACCATTTTTATAGAAAAACCGAGTCAATACTTTTCAACATTTTCAGATCATTTGCTCTCTCTGGCTGTCTAACAAATAGCGAGAAGATGTTAGTTGACCGTAGATATCGATAATGAATTAAATTTAGGCTATTAATTGTGCTACAAAACCCCCTACCATCGATTGGTCCAGTGTAAACTGTTGCACTCATATTTCATCATTGCAGCCCTGGAGAACATGAAACCAACTTTTTAAATAGAAATCTTTTCACAGAGTCGATACACAGTCCAGTATTAATGGAAAGTTAAGAATGTCCTCTGTGCTGTGATAATACTGTGCAGCTAAGGCGTTTTATTTGTAATATCTGCTTCACAGTTCCAGTCCAGCCTTGGCGATAGAAGTAGTATTTTCGTTTTGCTGTCACAGTGTTTGTGTTGCTCAGACTGAATTACCACTATGTTTCTTAGTCATTCATGAAATATGAGCATGGTATAATTAATGTTCATTTTAGATTTTTTTCCAAACACTTTTAGACCCCAGGTTATTGAACACCTTGAACGTGTTTTAGTATGTGGCAGCCTGCAAAAAGTATGTCTGGTTTAATTTATGTTCGCTTCTAGTTTTACATTCTGGTTGTATAATTTGATTACATTTTTTAAATAAATCCAGCCTGTCATTTGTTTGTGTTGATTGCCTTGCGAGGGAAATTCTACAGTTGACGTTACGCTACATAGAGATTCACTCTTCGTTGGAATTCCTGGAGGGTTGGCTGCAGCGCACAGGAGCAGGTGCATTCAGTCAGCAGCCTTATTCATAGCAGCGCGGGAACTCAATTGCACAGTATCAGAGATATTAGTAAACAGTCAGACGGTGGTTTGCTCCATGCATGCGAATGTAAGCGGTGCTGAAAGGAGAGCCGCGCTGTTGATTCATTATATTGGACAGTTCCTTTCCTCAGCCCACTCTGTCTCCACTCTCCCGTCTCCTCTCCTAACCAGCCAATTCTTTCTGAGGGAGTGAGAGGATTTCAGCACCTTGGATAGCTCTAGATCCTGGACTGCAGCGCGCTCTACCATTTTTTTCTTTCTACTGTAGCATCGAGGAGCTCTTCTTTCAGCACCTAGTTTCTACGCACTCTCCAGCACACTTTCTGCGCGTGTGTCATTGGAAAAACTCCCCAGACACCCCCCCCCTCGCTGAAGGTCTGCTGCTCTGGCTTTTTATGACAGATTATACATGTGTATGCATGTGTCTTAGTCTGTGAGTGCATACAGGGGTGCTTGAATTGCACACATTTGAACTATTCTATACAATCTTATTCTCACTGTCTGCCTCCACCTTTTCTGTTTCTTTCCCCTTCTAATTGGCAGTCTGGCTTGGGCCCTGTCAGTGTTTATCTTTCCATATAGAGCTTATACTTTTACTCACTGCTATTGCAGAGCTTAATGGCAGGCCTCAGAGCGTAAACAACCATGAAATGACCCAGTCAGACCCGTCTCTAAATGCAACGCAGAGGTTCTTTGCGTGTGTGTGCGCGTCTGGTGGATGCTAGAGCCGCTGTTTTTATTAATTATTGACTTGCGTGTAGCCAGTGGGAAATGTTTGTAGGTATTGCGGGACAACACTATGATTATGTCTGATTTACAGCCCTCAGTCCTCCGAGTGATGACGGTGCAGGACTTTTATTCTCTTCCCCCTCTTCCCCCTCTTCCTACCACCAGCCTTGTCTTTTCTCACTCACCCCCCATACTTGCCTTGCATCTAGCACTGTTTTATTTGTATTTATTTTTGTAATATAAATATCAAGCTAGACTTTAGACCGGCATAATAGAGGCTTAGGGAGAGAACTGCTGACTGGAGCCCTTTGATGTTTTGGCTGCTTTTTTTTTTTTTTTTTTTTGCGTCAGGTCATGGTGTAAATGTAGCGAAGAGGTCATGGAGTGTTAAGCCCAAGCCTCTTAGTGCACTTAAGGTAGCTGCGGAATATCTATGTAAGCTCTTTTGAAGTGCATAAATTTTGTCTGATGGCATGCGCAACGTTTTTTTTTTTTTCCTGTGAAGGAAATAGTGTAGTGATTTATGGGGTATCACCGGGATAGCGGTTGTGCACAGTGTGCAGTTGCGGCCCAGCGCCGTGTGGCTGGGTGTGTAAGTGTGCGAGGACGCAGCGAAGTAGATTAGATTAGATTGCATCAATTTAGAAAATGCTGTCTTAAGTACACGCCATACAGGATGAACTATACTTTTGCACAAATCCACAGTTTATTAACAATGCCAGGATGTCAGTTTGAGCGAGAATTATCACATTCTTCAGAGTGCCTTCATGTCCTTTAAGAGAAAGTTTTATATGCGCTGGAATGCATATGCATTATGTGTATACATTTTGTGCATGCGTGTGCCCTGTTGATGTCCCCCGGCACCACCTGTGACCTCAGGAAGGGTAAAGTTGGTGTGCTGATGTGGCAGCTGATGCCTTTCCCACCCCTACAGATGGCCTCAATAGGCCACAGCACGACACGGGGACAGCTGCTGGGTGTCACGGCAACAGAGAGAGGGGGAGAAAGACAGAGGGTGCTGGGGGGGTGAGAAGGCGAGAGAGAGCGTTTTGGGTGGTATACATGTTTGTGCGTGCGCTTTGTGTACAAACAAACTGTCTCCTTACCTCTTCCTCTGTTTCTTACCTCCGCACTTTGTGCACCAATTTGCAGCGGCACGCAATGCAAAGGAGGATCAGTAAGGAACAGCTTGACAATATTCACAACATTAGTTTGGGCCCGCTCGTTCAGTCAGAGGGGTAAGGACAAGTAAAAAGTGTAGAAATTAGGTAAAGGTGAAAGAGAAGTGATAACAATAAAAAAGAAATGAGGAGGGAATGGGGCAAGGAAATGGAAGTAATTTTTCGAGGAGGAGGAGGAGGAGGAGGAGAGATGATTCGGTATGACAGAGGAAGGAATGGAAGGGGAGGAAGAGGGGGAGAGAAAAAATGTTCCTCTTTCCACTTAACGCGGTAAGAGTCTCCCAGACACAGAGACAGACAGAGACGGAGTGGAAATGAGGTTTAGCGAGGGCGCAGAGAGCAACCTGTGGTTTGACATTGGCTCACCTTGGTTGTCAGTCAGTAGGAAGGAGGGGTTATCTGTCTCCCTCTGGTCCACTCCCCGCTGCTCTAATGAATTTACCGAGGCCTTGGGAATGACTAATGCACTTGTTTATGGAGGTGGGAAAACAGGTGGCTGTAAAATTCACCTCTAGCAGTTGCTTCCTGTGGGGAACCAAATAATCCTGCAGGCTGGGGCCCATGCACAATTTGGTTATCATCTTGAAGGTTTGAATCCAAATCATGACCTTTGGTATGTCTCCCCTGAGCTGCCTCTGAGATCTCCCAACCAATAAAGTGTCTGTGTCTGTTATTTTTTTTCCGACCAATTTTCTATCATTTCTGTAAAAACTTTGAACCCCAAATCACAGGTAATTGAAGAAAAAGGGGTCTTGTGGTAATAGTGAGATCCACATAAATCCCAAATGTTGGGTGGGGTTTCTCTTTCCGCTCTGTCTGCCTGCCTCCTCAGTTGGCCCATTGCTACCAAACCATCCCATCCTTCATTCATATGCTCCACTGACTGCGCTGCGTCAAATAGGCAGCCCGTGAACTCAGGGGGGAAGTATCCGCGGAGAGATGGGGTGGTGAGCTGCGGGGTGTTGGTGCAGTTGGTCCGTTGTAGGAAGCAGGGTGGAGGAGTGAGGAGAATGCAGCTATCATCCATCCCTATTAGAGGACAGGAGAGAGGGAGGAAGGGCTAGCAGGGAGGGACGGGAAAAGAGACAATAAGTCACAAGGTGCCAAGAGGGCACGGAATAGACACAAAGTGAGGAGAAACATATCACTCATAGTCATGTTCGCGCTACGGATGAGAGGCAGGGAAAGCAAGCACAGACAGAGGAAGAGAGAAAACGAGGGACTAAATCTCCAGATAGAGACCTTTACCTCTGTGCAGTGTTAAATGCTAAACATGTTTCTGCTTACTGCAGAACATGGCTCTCTCAACCCTGCGGGCCTTTTTCCTTGCCTCTGACTCCTGAGAAGGGGAAGAGTGGGAGAGCAGAGGACTGGGTATGTCAGAGGAGGCTGTAGGCTGCTTGCTTGCCTGAAATTGCTAAGAGATCTGCTCCCTTGCTAGTTAGCTTAGCTCTGTTCAGCAAAAAAAATGGCATGTGTCCAATTTCCGTTTTTCTTCTTTTTTTTTTCCTCTCTCC